>CAKNXH010000033.1:478167-851243 GCA_932178445.1 Andricus quercusramuli | reverse complement strand
CTGTGAATTCTTCGGATTCTCTGAATTCTCTGAATTCCTTGAATTCTCTGAATTTCTTGAATTCTTTGAATTCCTTTTTTTTTTATACTATTAAGCCGTTTCCCTTTCGGCGAGCCTCTAGGGGTAGGCGTGACACTACCCGATTCAGGTAGTGTTTCTAGGTGGATAGTTTCTTGTAGTAAATAACTACAAGTGTGGGCTCATCACACCCACGACCGCCAACAGCAACGCAGTAGTATTATTCTCGAACGGTCACCCATCCAAGTACTAATCGCGCCCAAAACTGCTTAACTTCAGTGATCTACCGGGAACTGGTGTCTCCAGCGTGGTATGGCCGTTGCCTTTAATTCTCTGAATTCCTTGAATTCTCTGGATTCCTTCAATTCGTTAAATTTTAAGAATTCTGTGAATTCCTTGAATTCGTTGTTGAATTCTCTGAATTCCATGAATTTGTTGAATTCTTTGAATTATCTGAATTCCTTGAGTTCGTTGAGTTCCTTCAATTCGCTGAATGCCTCCAATTTGCTAAATGTCTTGCTTTCTCTGAATTCCTTGAATTCGTTAAATTTGTTGAATTCGCTAAATTTGTTGAATTCTCTGAATTTGTTGAATTTGTTGAATTCCTTGAATTCGCTGAATTTCTAGAATTCGCGGAATGACTTCAAATTTGCTGAATGTCTAGAATTCTCTGAGTTCCTTGAATTATAGAAATTCCCTGAATTATCTGAATAACCTGAATTCTCTTAATGTCCTGAATTCTATTAATTCGTTTAATTCGTCGAATTCTATTAATTCGTCGAATTCTCTGAATTCTTAAAGTTCGCTGAATTCTTTGGATTAGCTTAATGCCTTCAATTTGCTGAATGCCTTGCTTTCTCTGAATCCCTTAAATTCTCTGAATACCTTGAATTTTCTAAATTCCGTGAATCCTTTGAATTCTTTGAATCCCTTTAATTCTCAGAATTTCTCGAATTCTTTCAATTCTCTGAATTCCTTGAGTTTGTTGAATTTCTTAGATTCGCTAAATGCCTCCAACTCGCTGAATACCTTGAATTCTCCGAATCCCTCAAATTATCCGAATCCCTTGAATTCTCTGAATGCAAGAAATTCTCTGAATTCTTCGAACTCTCTGAATTACTTAAATCCTCTGAATTCCCTGAATTCTCTGCATTCCCTGGATTCGTTGCATTCTCTGAATTACTTAAGTTTGTTGAATTCCTCCAATTCGCTGAATGCCTTGCTTTCTCTGAATCCCTTGAACTCTGTGAATTCTTCGAATTTTCTGAATTCTTTGAATTCTCTGAATTCCTTGAACTCTCTGAATTACTTAAGTACAACCCTTACGTAAGGACATAAACGTGCACAGTTGGGCAAGTGACAACTGTGCACGTGCACAGTTGGGCAAGGGACATCTGTGCACGTGCACAGTTGGTCAAGTGACAACTGTGCACGTGCACAGTTGGGCAAGGGACATCTGTGCACGTGCACAGTTGGTCAAGTGACATCTGTGCACGTGCACAGTTAGGGAAGTGACATCTGTGCACGGTGAAGTGCACAAGAGTCTATCTGTGCACGTCTAAATTTCCACGTGCACAGTTGTCCAAGTACCATCTGTGCACGTGCACAGTTGTCCAAGTGACAACTGTGCACGTCTAAATTTCGACGTGCACAGTTGTCCAAGTACCATCTGTGCCCGTGCACAGTTGTCCAAGTGACAACTGTGCACGTCTAAATATCGACGTGCACAGTTGTCCAAGTACCATCTGTGCACGTGCACAGTTGTCCAAATGACAACTGTACACGTCAAAATTTCGACGTGCACAGATGGGCTCCTGTGGTCTTGGACGTGCACAGATGGACGTGCACAGTTGTCCGTCTGGCCATCGACGTGCACAGTTGGGCACGTGCAAAGTTGCTACGTGCAAAGTTGTGCGTCACCCGAGATTGATAGTGTCTTCCATTGGATCACCTACTTATAACTTAGCCAAATTTTTATCAACAAATCTAAAACCTGTTTCGTGTTCGACTCACTCCTTTATTGAGTTGGGATATTGAAGAAAAAAATGAGAATATACGTCTACCTAATACCCACTTATTATTACCTCTAGATGTGATTTTTATGTTTGTTAGCTTTCCGTTAGACTCACTCTTTAATTGCATAGAAGAAAAATTACAAGATTATAAAAATCAAGAAAAATATCTAACACTGAAATTTTAATAGCTGTTAGAACAGTATTTAATAATACTGTTTTCCCTTTCAACCAACAATTTTATAAATAGATAACAGGTTGTCGGACGGGATCTCCCTTATATCAGATTGCTTCTATTCTTGTTCTAGAGGTCATAGAAAATAGAGCAATATCTGAATTAGGTTTCAAGTCGCTGTTTTATAAAAGGTGTTGTAAACGACATATTTACAATAGTTTCTACTGATAAAATTCAAGAATTAATCAATACATTTTATAGTATCGAAAAATCTTATAATTTACATTTGAATTGGAAAATAATAACACCGTGAATTATTTCGAAATGTCGATTATGAAAACAGAAAGTGGAGGATTACCAATTGGTACAAAAAAATCTGCATGGTAAAGGCAATATTTAAATTATAACTCACATCAATTTCACCAAAAAGTTTAACCAATTAAGGGATTCAAAGATAGACGTATCAATCTAAGTGATTTCACGTTAGGGAAAAAATGTAAATCAGTTTTTCACATTGCAGCAAAATAATTATCTACTACCTTTAATAAAATGTGTTATTGAAGAAATAATCAATGAAATTTACACTAGTTCCAGTAAGCATGATAAAAGGTTAATTACAAAGAACTAATTTACGTATTTTGTTACCATACATACAAGGTTCATTAGAAAGATAAAAAAGTTCCTTCTTAAAAATGTATTATTAACGTATACTTTAGAAATAATCGGAAATTGAAAAATCGTTTTATAAATAAAAAAGTTTAGAAGAAAACGAAAATTTATCAAACGAAGTTTATTTAGTGAAATGCAGAGGTCGTAATAAAATTCACATTGGTGGAACTGGCAAAAGGTTGAAAATGAGAATAATCTAACACAAAAGGGATTGCGAAATTACAAATTTAAATACAGGTTTTTCACAACACTCTTGGAATTTTTACCGCATTTTTTATTTTCATTTCGATAATATAAAGATTTTAGCTAAAGAAAACAACGCTTATAAAAGAATTCTAGAATCGATTCGCGTGAGCAATTTCATGAATTATTCCATAAATTGGGAGAAAGAAGTACTTGATATAAATGAATGTTACCACAACATAATGAATTGAATTTTCGAATTCCTGATGCCTTGGCGCGCTATTTTCATTGCAGTTGAATGGAAAGTAGGGACATGCGAGCGAGGCAAGACGAAGCGAGGACGGCAAGGCGATGAGAGCGTGCGATCTTGGAGATAAAGTATACATTTTCTGAAATTTTCATATTAGAATCTCAGCAACTTTTAGCTATAATAACAAATCTACCTACCTGTGCTGCAATATAATTTCCAACATATCTCTTCTTTTTTAATTGACTTATTTAGCTCACTGCTTGGGATCTGTATATTTATAAATAGAGGTTAGGAAACAGTAAACAAACTGCATATGAGCAGTTGTACGCTTTTCTATTGTACCGTACGGTAATGATGCGAGAAAAATGATGAAGTTCAGCCTTTTTTAATATTTATAAAAGAATAAGAAATTTTAATCATGAAAATTCACCTACTTATGAAAGAAAACACCTCTGAGTTTTTCTCTCTGAAACTGGTTGTGGACGCACGTACGGGAATGACGTTTTGGTAGTCAAAATGCACTTTTCAGTTTAAATATCAGATTCACAAATGAAAGAGTTAATATTCTCAGCTCAATTTTATAGAATCTTGCATTAAATGATACATTATTTATTTGACATCGAAAATGCGCATACATTAAATGTATGTTTATCTGAAGTTTACAAACTTGATACGTTAAGCATTTTTCAGGTTTCTGTCTAGAAAAGAGAAAATCAATTCATCCTTGTGCAAAGTAAGGTCGAGCTGTACGGTAATGACGTTTGGGGTGTTCTTGTATCAAATTGAAATAAATGGGAACAGAAATGAGGAAGAAAGAACTCACCATTTTGTAGAGGATGATAATAAGTATTTATTAAATAAATAAAAAAGTCAGTACGATTTTCTAACTTAATGCTATGTTACTGGGACTTCAAGTTTGTCTCCAATTTGACAATTACTCGCATACTCAAAAGTAAATACATTCATGTGTACGCATATATATGGTTTGAGCTCAAGGATTTAAGTGTTACCTATTGCGATTTGCTCTTGAAATTTCAATATGTAACTTTTTAATTATTGCGAGCCTCTTTCGTTTTTTGAGGTTTTCCCAATTAAAATTAGGTGACCGTTTCAATTTTTTCATCAGACCACGATTTTGAATCCAAAATTTCTTTTTTGAGGTAAATTGAATTTTTTATTTATAATTGGTTCTATGATATTGTAATTTTTTTAATTGTCTGAAAAATGTTTATACAATGTTTATTAGGTATAATTTGCCTGAGGACGATCGACAGATTAAGGTCAAATCGTTGCAAGATTGTAACCTTTTTATAATTAAAGCGTTGAGCCGGAATAATCCTCGTCTTCTTCATTCAATTTAATCGTGAGACCAAAATAATTATCAGTATTTTTGTATTTATTATTATTTATTGTATTAGTATTTTTGAAAACTACTCAATTTATTATCTGAATCGCATATTTACCTTGTCAAATTTGCTTCAATCTCGATGTAAAGTTGCATATGTATTATTGTACAAACAATGTGCATCACGTTAAATCGAATCTCGTTTCGAACTGGCGGATGTATTAATAGGTGTTGCAGATCTGCATACACTTTATGCTGACCAATGTCTATCTTGACGATAATCTGTCAAAGCCATTCCATGTAACAATGCTAAATCAATTCGTCCAGCAGAGAGACTGGTTAATCCATTTAGTAATTAATTATAAACATCTTCTACTCTACTCTAATTTTGAATGCATCAGTTATGCCAAATATCAAATTACTCTCCACTGAATCCACAATCGGGAACCCTTGTAATATACAATTTATAGCGCCAACGATAATATATATTGAACGTGAAAATAATTTTTAAATGGAATTTGATAGTTTAAAGTAAAAGTATCATTACCTTTTGCAATAAGTTCAAAAATTTAGTTCAAATTCATATTTATGAGCTAAAATAAAATTCTTCAACATTTTTATAGCGCAAAATTGAACCATTAACTCAATAGGGAAAATGCTACGCGCTTACATAAAAGGCTTTTGTAACCTATGAAGACGTTCATTGAGTCATTCAAACATCCCCTCCCCCCATATCTTGCCATGCACTCTCTCCTTCTCTTTCCTATTTCCCCTCCACACACTTCACATTTCGCTTTTTCAACCTTCGTAAACCTGTTCTTCCTCTAATTTTTCATCTGCACACTTCCCCATATAATACACTTCTTCCACTACTTTCCTTCTCCAGTCATCAATTCCCCTTCTCTACTCACACGCACTACGCTACTAGCCCTTCCTTCACTCAATCACTTTCAATCATTTTCCTTACTTCCCCTCACATCCCGTTCCTTATTTTCCCTCACTTCTTATACTTCTACTCCTTCCTCTCCCAGAAAACACCCCCTTCCCCCACTCCCTTTCACGAATGATCAATTTCCTTCATCTACTCACCTGCAGTACGCTACTAGCCCTCCCTTCATTCCTCACTTTCAATTATTTCCCCTACTTCCTCTTACATCCCGTTTCTTATTTTTCCTCACTTTCTATACTTTACCCTCTCCTTTCTTCTCAAAAAACACTCTTCTTCCCCTACTTCCCTTTCCTAGCAATCAATTTCTCTCCTCTATTTATCGGCACTACGGTACTAGCCCTTCCTTTACTCCTTCACGTCCAATAGCTTCCTCATACTTTTCCTTACCTTCTTTGACTACTTTCACCTCACTTTCTTCACTTCCTTCCCTCTCATTTCTTCTCACTTCCCCTACTTTCACTTTCATCATATCCCGACACATCCGTACCTTTACCTTCGTTCTGTTTCCTCTTGACTTTTCTACTTCTCTTTTCTTTATTTTCCCTACTTTCTCTCCAAACAATTCCCCTACATCCCCATGCTAACGTCCCGTACTGTCCCTCTCCTATTTTCCCCTAACTTATGCCACTTGCCATGAAGGACATTTACCCTTACTTCCCCTGTTCCCTCCTCATTTTTTTTTATTTTCTCTCACCTCCATTCGCCAACAATCCCTACTATTTCTCTCCTCAATTTGGCTTACTTCCCCTATTCTTATTTTCTCACATTTTCCCCACTTGACTTCTTCTTGTTTTCCCTCCGAGGAAAAAAGTACGACAGACAGAGGGTTGGACACCGGACCGAAACTATAAGGGTTTCGGCAGGTTTCGGTCCGGGGCTACGAAACGCTAAAGAACGATTCGAAATTTGCGATATATACAATTTTTTAAACTATCAATAATTATTTCAAGAAAATTTGTTTGGAATTCCCCGAAAAAGACGTTGGAAATCGCATAATTTTTTCAATATAGACTAGCTATATTTTATAGAATACTATAAAATATAATGATTAATCATAATTCAAAATAAATATTAGGTAAATTATAGTTAAAATAATTTTAGTCGTCTGTAACTTTTATTCAAGTATATGATTTTATCACATCAGAAAGTAAAAGCGCATAAAAAAAGTTAATGCGGGATTTTATGTCGTGATAAGACCTTCCTGAAACACATTTCCTGAAACTTTTCAATTTTAAACATTTATAAATAAGAATTCTCAAATTCGGAAGATTTTGAAGGTCGAACGTCAAGCTTTTAACTCTACTTATAAAACTTGAATATTATACAAATTTCAAATGTGAATAACTCAAATTACCGCTTTCTAAATTGCTAAACTAAAACCTTGCAGAATTTTTGAATGCGAATTTCTTTATAAAAAAACTCTTTTATTTTTAGGATGCATGGATGGAAAATCTTGAATTTCTTTTCCAAAATTGAGAGTTTTAGGTATAGAGCAATGAAACTTTTCCAGATTTTCTAAATTACTTAAAATCTCTGGATTCTTGTGATTCTCTGATGACCCTGAAGTTCTTAAACACTCTTGAACCTTTCAATGTTCTGAATTCCTTAAATTTGCAGAATTACCTAAAATCCAAGAATTCCTTGAATGTATTGAATTCCTTGATTTTTCTGAAATCCTAGAATATTCTGAATTCCTAAAATTATTCGAATTCTATGAATATCTTAAATCTTTTGAATTTTCTGAATCCCCTAAATTTCTTAAATATTGAAAATTCCTAGAACTTTCATCAATTCTCTGAAATCCCAAAATTATCTGAACTCCTTCAGTTATCTGAATTCCCTGAGTTCCCTAAATCCTTTAATTCCTGATGTATTCTGAATTTTCTGAATTCCTTCAATTCTGAATACTTCAATATTTCTGAATTCTCCAAATCGTCTAAATTTCATGAATTCTTTGGAATTGCGAAATTCCTGAGATTCCTAAAATTCTTTTAACTCTCTAAATTCTTGATTTTTATGAATTCATCATATTTCTTATATTCTCAATGTCTTAAATTCTATGAATTCCCTAAATTTTCTGAATACTCTGGAATCCTCTCAATTCCCTGAAAGCCCTAAATTCATTGAATATTATGAACTTGATGAATTGCTGAAAAAATCGGAATTCCTTGAATTATTTACATAATACAAATTCATGAAATTTCTAAAATTATCCGAACGCTTTCAATTCCATGAATTCTTTGAATTCCCTCAAATTCTCTGAATTTTTTAAAGTCTCTAAATTTCTTGAATATTTTGAATTTTTCGAATTTTTCGAAAATCATGAATTTCTTTATTATTTTTGATTCCCTGGATTTCTTTGATGTTTTGAATTTCTCGAATTACCTGAATACTTCCAATTTCTTAAAATCTCTGAATATTCTGAATTCTTTCAATTCTCAAAATTTTTGAAAATCTTTCAGTTTTTTGTATTTCCTGAAATCCTTGATATTTCTGAAATTCTCTGCATTTGTTCAATCATCTAAATCCTCTGTAATCCTCGATATGTTCTGAGTTACCTAAAATTTTTGAATTTTTGGAATATTCTTAATTCTCTGAATTCCTACAAATATTTTGAATTCCCTGAGTTATCTAAATAATCTGAATTCTTCAAATTCCTGAAAAACCTTTTTCCTTATTCCTTGTGTTCTCTGAAATCCTTGATATCTCTGAAATTCCTGAATTTTTTGAATGCCCTGAAATTCTGTAAATTCTCTGAATTTCATGAATGGAATGATGGGGTTCGTTTAGAAGCATTAAAAATTGATCAAATCTAAACCGCTCTCAAAAGGATGTTAAGAAATGAACTCCCCGATAAATAGGGGTTGATCTGAAAACCGTTCCCTTTCAAGAAATTAGTTGTGAATTTCCAATACATTAATCCAATTAAATGACTCTCTACAGCTCATAATTTATCGAAATAAAATTTATGACCCTCTTCGAACCCCTCTTAGATGAGGTATGTATGTATAATTGAGAAATTCCTATTGTGAAGTTTTTTCTCGAAGGTGTGCAGCTGTTGGGCTGACGTTGATCCTTCTGGTCCACCCTACGTATCAGAATCTCGTTTCTTCTTTCAGGAGAAGAAACCATGTCAGGTAGTCAGATAGCCGAGAGGATGGCACCTGCCTTTTGTGGTCTTTGTGCATCTCGTCCTTTTTTCATTTTTTTCCTTTCTCTTCTTGAGCACGCGATGCTCTTCTCCTGGCACGAGGCCCCCTTTCCAAATTATTAGTCGGCATCTCGCGTGGCGAATTTAACAACAAAAGGTTTCATTGAATTCATGAACTAGATATCTGAAGGTCTTCTTATGTTGACACTCTACCTTGAAAATATCGCCGTCGCTACGGGTACTGAATTTTCGGTACAAATAGCCAAATTTTTTTGTACTTGTAGACACTTTCTAAATATTTCTGTAAATTCGTCACGCCTACTCAATCAGAAAACTTTATTATGTATTATTGAGAGATTCATTTGGGATATCAAATTCAGATTTCAAATTCTGTGTGCTTGAAAACAGGATTTTTTTTGAAAAAATGTCTCAAAATTGAGGAAAAATCAAAACTTGAAAGGAATTAAAAGATTGGAAATAACTGAATTTTAAAAAAAGTTAATAAAAAAAAATTAATAAAACAAAATATCGATGTTAACTTGAAATCTTTTGTTTATATCTCAATATTTATTTTGTCATATCACCTTTTATTGGAAGAACGAGATTACACTAGAGATTAATATTCTTTCTGTCTCAAGGAATATTTCATTAAGATACAAAATTAATATTAATACAAAATTTCTGTATTCGATAGCATTTATAATCAAAATTAATATGAAAGAAAAGAAAGTTGAATATTTTTGATAATTGATGAAAGTTGATATCTTAGCTCAAGCTAAAGTTGTCAAAAATTGTAATTCTAATTTTTGAAGTCAAATCAATTTTAATCAATATAACCGATACCTGGTAAAAGACGCTAATACACTCTCTTATTCTTTAAATATTTCAAATTTTGTTTGAAATTTATTCCCACTCGTTTACCTTCTATGAATTCGAATGATATTTCTATGAAAAGTACCGATTTCCCACTTTAATATGCCAAAGCCTCAAATTTTTGAATACCATGACTTTCAGTGGTAATCTGAAGAGTAATGCTAATGATTTTTTAGTAATGCTAATGATTTTTCAAATTGTAAATATCCATTATTTGACCAAAAAAAACTGAAAAAGCAAAACAAAATTACTTGAAATTTTCAAAAAAGTACATAAAATTTCGACCAAACAGTTTGTTTTTATAACAAATTAGTTTAATTTTCTACCTAAAACATATTTTCTTCAGAAAAAGTTCTACAAAAAAGTTCAAATTTTCACCAGAGAATGTGACTTATCACGAAAAAAAAGTGAATTTACTACCAAGGAGTTGAATTTCAAACAAAAATAGTAAATCTTCAACGAAAAAATTGAATTTTTTACAAAGAAGTTCAACGTCATAGCAAGTGGTTATTTTTTCAACCGAATAAAATAAATTCTCAACAAGAAGTGTAATAATTGATATTCAAACTAAAAAACATTTGGATTCGAATTAAAAATACCGTTGAATTTAACCAAAAAATTTGATTTTCAAACAAAATAGTTGAATCCTCAACCAAAAATAATTAATTTTCATCTTAGTTAATGCATTTTCAACTTAAAAGATGAATTTCCAACCAAGAATATTAATTCTTGACCAAAAAAGACGAATTGGACAAAAAGACATGAATTTTGAGCCAAAAAAAAATTAATTTTCAACTAAGAATAATAAATTTCAACAGGCAAATAGAATAGTTGAATTTTGCGTGTAAAGCTCAATTTCGAACTCATTATCAAATAATTTTGCAATAAAATAGTTCATTTTTTATTCAAATAGATGAATCTTCAAGCAAAAAAAAATTATTTCTAACAGGATAGTTCAAATTTCAACAAATTAGTTGAATTTTGAACATAAAATCGAATCGTTCAATTTTCAGTTTATGAAACTAATATTGATAAAGAAACGAAATTTCAATCAAGAAGATTAGTTTTCTGTGAAAAGACGAATCTTCAACAAAATGAATGATTTTTCGACCCAATAGTTCAATTTTCAACTGGAAAATGGAACTTTTCAGCCAGGAATGGAATGGCCACATTTTTCAGTGAAAAGATTGATTTTCTAATCAGACAAAAAAACGAATTTCTTATGAAAATCTAAAATTTTCCCATAATTTTCCCAAAAAGTTCAATTTTCAACTAAAATGGTGAATCTTCAACAACAAGAATTGAATTTTCTACAAGTTAATAAATTATTAGCAAGAAATGTTATAGTTGATATTCAAAAAAAAAAAAAATATTTCAATTTGAAATGGAAAACAGTAGAATTCAACAAAAAAAGACGGATTTAAAAGAAAAAATTTCAATCCTCAACCAAAACAGATTATTTTCCAATCAAGCATTTGCAGTTTCAAGCAAAATGAATTTTCAACAAGAAAAGAGCAATGTTCAACAAAAAAATTGAATAGTTCAATTTTCGGGCTAAGAAATAATTATTTATAACCAGAAGAAATTAATTTCAAACAAATTAGTTCAACTTTCAACCAACTTTTTTAATTTTGAACCAAAAAATACGACTTCAAGAAAATAGTTGAATTTTCAACAAAACAATTAATTTTTCAAACCAATAGTAGAATTTTCAACCCAACGAGATGAATTCCAAACCCAGAATATTATGGCCTTTAAAAAAAAACTTTCAACGAAAAATGGTAGGATCTTTTGATTGGTTTCTATTAATTCAGTTCAGATTCAAGCGATGTACAATAAAATAAAATTTTTTTTAATAAAAAATAATTCACAGAAAAAATTCAAATATTTGATTGAAAATCACTAGTTACAAGAAAATTCGTCCCTTTGGTTAGAAAGCTCGACTATTCAGTTATAAATATTACTGTTTGGTTTAGAATTATTTTTTTGTTGCTACAAATTCAACCTGTTGTGTTAAAAGGTCATCTTTTTTGTTCGAAAGTTCAATCTTTTTCTTCACTTTGTGTCTGTTCGGGTAGGAAATTCAATTCATTTTTAGTTGCTGAAAATTCAACTTTTTTATTGAAAGGTCACCTTCTTTGTTCCAAAATTCGAACAAAATTGGAATCTTTTGTTAGAAATTAATTTTTGAACTAAAAATTAAATAAATATTATGAGTATTATTCATGTTTTCTTTGTATTGAAAAGCGTCTGGTCATTTTTGAAAATGAATACCTTCGTTTTTCGATGAACTAAACGAATCCACTTATCGTCACGCCACTTTTCACAACACCTCATCTGATTGGCTGAGAAGAAGATTCTACAGCAGCCCTTTAGGTTTAGAGTTCTGCTTTCGTGCATCGCCTTCACCATCAGAGACACGACATCTTGACTGACTAGAACACAATAATAGGTTTCCGTTCCCTCAAGATCGGTCTTCGAAATGGCTCGATAGCACTCGTAATTACAGTATCGATCTTCGATCTTTCAAGCACTTTCATTTTTTATACACTTTAAGTATTTCCCAAGAAAAGTTAAACTACCTTAAGGGTAATAGTTCAGTTGAAGTTTTTCAAATAAAAACCTTCAGTACAAATCACTATACTCATTCCAGTAATAAAATAAAAATAAACTCCTAATATGTAAGGGAGAGTGGGGAGTTGTGGGCCGTTGGGAGTCGTGGACCACCTCAATCTACGCCAATTTGTGGGTGGTAGGATTGCTTTAATCACTGCCAAAAGACTCTCTTTGTATGAGCTCACTTTTGTGAACTCGACCCATAGTCTCAACAGGCATAGTTAGTATTTTGACATTGTTGATTGAAGAAATCAAAATAAAAGTTTGTGTACAACTCAAGTTGTTGATATTCGAAGTCCCGTTGTGCAGCATATTTCAAAGGTAAGTTAGTGCAAAATATTCCTTGAGTAATTGGCTTTAAATTCAATCAAACAATTTTGGTAAAACATTCATTGTGTGTATGGCAATTCGGTCATTTCGTAAATGTCAGCTGTGGGGAGTTGTGGTCCACAGTTAGTGGGGAGTCGTGGGCCAAACGTTCTTAATGCGTATTTCAATTTTTGAAGTGAACCTTCTTTTCTCTTGTTCTAAAAAGTGATGTTAGAGTGAATTTAGAATGTCAATTGTGTTGAAACAATAAATGTCAATTGGAACAACACAGTTCACTGCAACATGTGCGATCGTGCGGCGTACTTGCAACGTGGCAACATGAGGACTGGATATTAACGTGCATACATTGTGAATCAGAATAATTTTTTGTTAATCTTTTTAAAATTATTAATTTTTATTTACTGCAACTTTAATAAACATAAATTACTGGAATATGCCATTTTCTTTTATTTGTTGTCATGGCCCACAACTCCCCACCAAAGTCACAAATATCGATTTTTATAAGATTTACGTCATCCTAAATATTTCTCGCGCGTAAATGAATTTTATTAATTGTGGTCTCCAGTTGATACAAGGAGAAGTTTAATACAAATACCAGCTCATACATTGACAATTTATCGATATTCAGAGAAGTTATGTCTTGAAAACGAAGCGTGGCCCACAACTCCCCACTCTCCCCTATCTATATACAGAAGTACGAAAAAATAGCCATACAACAAAATAGTTATATAAAAACTTTTAACTGAAAAACAGTGACTTATTAACCCATAAAATTGATTTTTAACAAGGTTGTTCAACTCTCGAACAGGCAGTTGACTTTTAGAAACAAATAAAATAAATTCTCATTGAAAAATGTAATAGTTGAATTTTCAACTAAAAGCGATAAATTTTCAACCAGAAATGTTACATAATAGTCAAATTTTCAGTTCAACAAATTATTTTTTAACAGGATAGTTCTATATTAAACAAAACAAAATTATAATCAAACATAAAAAAGTATAATTATTATCACCTGAAAAAATTGATTTTCAACCGAAAAAGAAAATTTTTTTAAACAAAATCGTTGAAATTTTCAACAAAATAGTTAAATATTCAACGAAACAATTTTGAACTGAAATCAAGAATCTTCCATGAGAACAATGAGTTTTTATCAAAGTTGTTCAATATTTAACTGAAAAAAAAACAATTTTCAACTAACAATGGAATTCCAGTTGAATATTCAATTGCAAAGATTAATTTTTTACCAAAAGAAAAACAAATTTCCATCCAAAAAGTTTAATTTTCAACCAAGTATATGAAGTATTAACTGAAATGATGGATCTTCAACTAGAGTGATTACATTTCTAGTGAAAAAATGAATTTTCAAATAGAAAACGATTTTTCAACGAAGTGGTAAAACTTTTAACCAATAAAATAAATTTTTTTTTGAATTCGTATAACTTTCAACCAAGAAATTAAATCTTCAAACCAAACAAAATTAATTCTCAATGAAAAATTTAGTAGTATAATTTCCAACTGAAATGATTAATTTTCAACTCACAGTGAAATAGCTAAATTTTCAGTTAGAAAAATGTATTGCCAGCCAAGAGGAAGCAAACTTTTTCGAAAATATTAAAATCTTCAAAAAATGAAATAAATTGTTAAGAAAGTAATTCAAATTTCAAATAAGTAGCTGAATTCTTAAATGAAACGTTTAATTTTCCACGAAAAAAGACAAGTTTTCAACAAAATACATCAATTTTTGACCAAGTAGTTAAGTTGCAATCAGGAAAGATAAATTCAAAGTAAAAAGGATGAATTTCCCAGCAGAAAGATTAAATTTTTACCAAAAAATGTGAATTTCTAATAAAATAATGAATTTCCAACAAAATACATGAATTTTCAACAAAATAGTTCAGTTGACAACCAAAACAATAAATTTTTGAGTAAGAAATTTCAATTTCTACAAAAATTTCTTTAAAGATAATGTTTAACAGAAAAAACTGGTTTCCAGCTAAATTATTAAATGAAAAAAATTAAAAAAACATAACAATTTTCAACTGAAATCGAGAATCTTTAACCAGAAAAATTAATTCTATTAAATTAGTTTAATTTTGAACTGAAAAATATAAATTAATAACTAAAAGCGAAAAAGTTGAATTTTCATAAAGGAAAAGTTATTGTCAACCAAACAAAGAAAAAAACGAATTTTCAACAATACATTCAAATTTTTAACCCAGAAAGAAGAATTTTCAACAAACCAGTTTATTTATCACAGAAAAATGACTTTTCAACCAAGTTGTAAAATTGTTGACCAAATTACAAAATGCATAGTTAAAAATATAATTATTTATAAAGTTTCAAAAAGAAGATTGATTTTTGACCGAAAAAGACGAATTTTCAACTAAAATAGATCAATTAATAACTAAAAATGGAATGACTTATTTTGAGTCAAGAAAATCAATTTTCAACAACAAGAAATGGTAAGAAATGGTTCAAAGCAGTTTGTATTACCTGCGTGAATTACTCCGAAATACATGAAATACTCTATATTACGAGTTAATTACTTGGATTATCAAAATTATTCAAGATAACTAGATTACAAGTAAAAAGAATTCCTTTTTGGGTTCCGAAACTTACAAAATCATATAATTTTCCTTGATATTTATACAAGTTTTTCAACATTCTTTGTATCAAAAATAGTTTAGAGACAAGATTGAAAAAAAAGGGAAAAAATCAATTTCAGAATATATTTTGAAATTTGTTCTAATTTAGTCAAATTTTTTATGTAGGGTAATTCATTAATTCTGAACACTACGAAGATGCTAATAATGATTACATTCTTCAGAAATATTTCACGGCTTTTACATGTTTAAATATAAGGTGAAAACTTCCAAAGTTTATATCAGATTAATTTATCATTGAAAACAAATTCTGCAATTAACGTAATAATTTTATAAACTTTTGCTCATGAAAGCAGCCCTAACAGAATTGCATAACCACATTTTGCTTCTATTCCAACTTTAATTGAATTTTCTTGTACTTTGAGACCTGAATTGAGTTCACAAAGCAAACATAAAAGTTTCATCTCGTTTACAACACCTTTTTCCCCGTAATAGAAGCGACATTTATACAAATGTAACACAGTTGCACTATTTATGTGCTTTCAAAGAATAGCTAAATATTAAATTATTATAAAGAAATGCTAACGAATTCTTTATCTGTAATTTTAATGAAAATTGATTCTAAAGAAGATTTGAAAAGTATGATAACTTTGATCTTAAATCTTTAAGTTAATCCTCATTGAAAATTTATCTTTCTTGGTTTAAAATTTGTCTGTTTGGTTGGAAGTTTATATATTTTATTGTAATTTTGTCGTTGTTTAGTATAAAATCAATCTTTCGGATGAAAAATTTAATTACCTGATTGAAAGTTAAACTATGTTAAAAATTCATTTTAGTAGTTGAAGATTAAGTGATCTCTTTAGTATATGTTAAGATTTAGGATTATCTTCAAGATTAATGACACTCTTTGGTTTAAGTTTAAACTATTTGGTTAAAATTTTCTTTTGGTTGCTGTTGAAAATTAATTTTTAGTACTAAAAATTCGATTATTTAATTTTTGGAACTTTTGTAGAAAATTTATTTTAAGAAATAAAAATTAAATTGATTGATTCAAAATTCATTTTTTTGGGTTGAAGATTTTATTGCTTTGAAACAAAATCTAACTATTTGGTTGAAAATGAGCCTTCTATGTAACTTAAATTTGTAACTACTTGTTGGAAAATTTGATTCTTTTCTCACAAATTCAACTGTTTGATTAAAAATGACTAATTTCATGAAAATTCGTCCCTTTTGGTTAAAAACTGAACTATTTCATCATAACTTTTAACTCCTTTTTGAAAATTCAACAATTTGGTTCGAAGTTTTTTTTTTCTTTCTTGACTGAAAAATCTTTCTATAGTGGTGAATTCAATTCTTTTATTAAAAATCATTTTTTTTGCTTGAAACTAATTTTCTAGATTGAAAATTCAACTATTCCATTCTTCATAAAAGCTTACCTCTTTTGTTGAAATTTTTAGCTAAATTGTATGAAATTCGTCTTTTTGGCTTAAAAATTCAATTTTTTTTATAATTCTTTAGATGAAGATTCATTATTTCAGTTTAGGAAATTTAACTAATTTGTTGAAAATTTAAGTATTTTCTTAAAAATTCAACTATTTTGTAGACAACTCTTTTTTTTATCAGGAATCTAACCTTCCTGCAGAAAATTCTTTTTTTTATATTAAAAATTCAATTGTCTTCTATAGTATTCATTTTTTTAGCTTGAAGATTCAACTATTTGGTTAAAAAAAAAATCTTTTGTTGTTAAGTTTTATTTTCTTTGCTTGAAAATGCAATCATTCAGTTGAAATTCACCTCTTTAGGTTAAAAATGCAAGTATTTTGTTTGAAGTTAAACGAATTTGTTATTATAAAAAATCGTCTCCTTTGTTCTAAAACTTGACTTATGTTTGGAAATTTTCCTTTGTAGGTTGATAATTTAAGTTTTTGGTTAAAAATTCCACTTTTTTGTTGAAAATTTATTTCTTTTGCATGGAACTTCAACTCGTCGGTTGTAAATTAATTTTTTTGTTAAAAAATAGTGCTTCTGGTTCAAAAAATAAATCGTTTTTGTAGACAATTCGCCTCCTTGTATTGAAAATTCAACATCTTCTTGAAATTTTTCGTTCTCTCTTCACTACAAAATCTCTCCATGGTGGAAAATAAAAAAAAATTGTGTTCAAAATAAATTTCTCTAGCTCAGTATTTAATGTTTCCATTTTAAATCACAAAGATGATTTTTTGTTGTGGAAATTGTCACTCTTTTTCACAAAAATTCGTCGTTTTGGCTTGAAACATCACCTTTTTTGGTAGAAATTTTATAATTTTTCGGCTGGCGATTCATAATGTTAGCAGAAGGTAATTCAAAAGTTTCATTGAAAATTTAATTGTTTTTCGAAAAATTAAACTGTTTTCTTGGAAAGTTGTCTTTTTTGTTTGAAAATTCAACGTTTTTGTTGAACATTCACTTTTCTAGGTTGAAAATTCAACTGTACTCTATACAATGCGTTATTTGGCTTGAAAATTCAACAATATTGTTGACATTTAACAGTTTCTGGTTAACGTTTAATCTTTTTCGCTTGAAATTTCTATAATTTGTTTGAAAATTTATCCTTGCAGTCAGAAAATTCAACAATTTGAGTAAAAAATTAACTACTTCTGTGAAAACTCTTCCCTCTTGCCTGAAATTTCAACTATTTAGTTATAAATATGACAATTAGTTGATTATTAATTTTTGTTGTTGAAAATTCGACCCATTTTATTGAAAAGTCATTTTTTGGGTTCGAAAACTCATCTGTTTTGTTGACATTTCTCTTTCGGATGGAAAATTCGTCCTTTTGGATTGAAAATTCATCTTTTTCGTTAAAGAAGTTCTTGGCTGGAAATTCATCTTTCTCGGATAAAAATCCTCTTTTTGGCCTAAATATTCATCTATTTGGTTAGGGATACAATTTTTTGTTATCAATATCTTATCTGCTATGTTTGGAAATTCATGATTTTTTTTGAAAATTTGAGTATTTCCTTCAAAATTCCACTATTTCGTTGAAAATTCTCCTCTTTTGATCTAAATTGCAACTATTTGGTTTTAAATGCAAATTTTTGCTCAATACGTAATTTGTTTGTTAGTTAAAAATTCAACTGCTGTGTTGAAAACTCTTCTCCCTGGGTGTAAAAGTCAACCGTTCACAAAAAATTTGTCTTCCTATATTGAAAGCTCAACTATATCGTTGAAAATGCATCTCTTTTGGCAAAAAGTTAATATACTTTGATTAAAAATTCGAAAATTTTGTTAAAAAATAAACCTTTCCGACTCGATACCTTGAGCGCTTCATAGTGAATTGAACATGACAGCTAATTTCTG
The DNA here is from genome assembly GCA_932178445.1 of Andricus quercusramuli. Lineage (NCBI taxonomy): Eukaryota > Metazoa > Arthropoda > Insecta > Hymenoptera > Cynipidae > Andricus > Andricus quercusramuli. The sequence continues at coordinate 832,730 of CAKNXH010000033.1, read as the reverse complement.
TCAAATTAAACCCAAGAAAAAGATTAGGCCTAAAATTGAGGGGTGGATGTTCACATGTGTGACGTAGTTTTCGAACGCTTCCTTAGGAGTTTCTTTTCCATCATGTCACATATACTATTGTAACATGGTACTAAATTTTTTTCAACGCACTTAAGGAATTTGCAAAAGTCCAGGAAATTAAAAGAAGTCAAAGGACTTGAACTCTTTACCACTGTTCAACACCCATTGTCAGGTAAATTTGAGCTAGTTGTGCCCCAGGCTATTTTAGTATTCTCTAAAGGATACGAGCTTGCGTGAATCGACTTCTTACGGCGCAATAGAGTTGAACGAACATAGAGAGGTTCAGCCTCACTTGATACCCCTTTTTCTACAATTCCTTCGTTACTTTTCCTTTTTTTGTATTCGCCTTTTTTCTGCTTTTCTCGCACTTTCCCGTATCTCTGAATCTCGGTGTTACACCCCCAACCACGCCTGGAAAGGAGCATTGCGCACAGACGTGCTGGGGCTTGAGAGACATTGAGCAGAGTTTTCTCGTTAATTAATGGATGGAAGTAATTAAGAGGCCAGACTCATCCCGAAACCCCGTGAGGTCAGGGTAGGTACGAACTGACCGTTTCGACTTGTCTTGCTTCAATGTTAGATGCGGAAACTATAGTCTTTCAAGAGAGTGCTTTCTCATCAGGAAAAACTTTGAATGAAGTGGCGTATTCTTCAGCACCAGGCTCTTGATTTATTGGTGTTGGATGAACATTTTCTGAAGGGGCTGTAACAGGCTGTACTGATTCCTTGAAGGAAAATGCAAGAGAACTTTCAACAACACTGGACCGCTCAGTTATCAGAACTGGTGATCCGGTGTAATTGAAATAATCCAGGGTAATCCAGTGCAATCTAATTGTGATGCGCTATAATTCACTTGTGAACCGGTGTGATCCACTTATTATCAAAAGTAAGCTACTTCTAATGCAGGCTAATATACTTGTGATCTGGAGTAATCCAGATCAACCTACTTATAATGTAGAGTTATTCACCTATGATCGAATGTAATCGAGATTAATCCACTTGTTATGCGCCCTAATCAACTTGTAAGCCGTGGTAATCGACTTTTAAGGTAGAGTTATCTAGTTGTGATGCTGGCTAATCTAGCTGTAATCTAGAATAAACCACGTTGATCTAGTTATAATTTAGAGTTATTCACACATAATCCAGCATAATCAAGCGTAATCCACTTGTCATTCGCCGTAACCTAATTGTGAGCCGGAGTAATTGATTTGTAATCCAGAGTTACCTTTGTGAAATTCAGGCTAATATCCTTGTAATGTGAAGCGATCTACATTAATCTACTTATAATCTAAAGTGATCTACATTGATCTACTTATGATCTAGATATTTGACTTGTAATCTAGAGTTATCTTGGTGTAATTCAGGCTAATATACTTGTGATTTCAAGTAACCTTCATTAATCTACTTATAGTCTAGAGTTATGTACATTAATGCAGTGAATCTAGGGTAATTCAGTGTAATCTAATAGTGATCCTCCACGACCCGCTTGTAAGCCAAAATGATTGACTTGTAATCTATACTTATTCAGATGTAATACAGGCAAATCTACTTGTAATCTAGAGTAATCCACATTAGCTCACTCATAATCTAGTCATATGTACCTATAATCGAAGGTTATTCAGCGTGATCCACTTGTAATCTGCTATTGTCAATTTCTAAGCTCGAATAATCGACCACTATTCTAGAGTCATCCAGTTGTAATCTAGGCTAATATAGTTGTAATATAGGTTCCTCCACATTAATATACTTATAATCTAGACATATTCACATATAATCTAGAGTAATCTAGCTTGATACACTTGTAATCCACCGTAATCAACTTGTGATTCACCACCATCAATTTTCAGACTTGAACAATTGACTATTAATCTAGAGTTTTTCAGATGTAATACAGGCCAATCTACTTGTAATATAGAGTAAACTACATTAATCTATTCATAATATAGAGTTGTTCACATATAATCTGATGTAATCTAGCGTAATCCACAATAATCAACTTGTGAGCTGGAGTACTGGACTTGTAATCTTGAGCAATCCACAATAACCAACTAATAATCTGGATTTATTCACGTAAAATTCCAGGGCGATCGAGCGTCATCCGCTTGCCATCCGCCGTAATCAACTTGTAAGCTGGAGTATTTGACTTGTAATATAGAACTATTCATTTGTATTACAGGCTAATGAACTTACAACATAGAGTAATCCACAATGATCTGCTTATATTTTACAGTTATTCATCTATAATCTAGAGTAATCGAGCGTAATCTACTCGTAATCCGACGTTATCAACATGTAAAATGGAGTCATAATATTGTAGTCTAGAGTAATTCACATGAATCTACTTATATTCTAGATTTATTCATGTATAATCTAGAGGAATCAAGCGTAATCCACTTTTCATCTGCCATAATCAACTTGCAAGTAGGAGAACTTGACTTGTAATCTACGGTATTCTAGTTATATTCCAGGTCAATGTACTTGTGATATGGAGTGATCCACAATAATATACTTATAATCTAGAGTTTTTCATCTATAATCCAGAGTAATCGAGCATAATCTTCTTGTAATCCGACTGAATGAGCTTGTGAACTGGAGTCAGCATCTTGTAATCTGAAGTAATTTACATGAATCTACTTCTAATCTAGATTAATTCACGTATAATGTAGAGTTATCAAGCGTAATACAATTGTCATCTGCCGTAATCATTTTTTAAGCTGGAGTACTAGACTCTTAATCTAGAGTTATCTAGTTGTATTCCAGGCCAATGTACTTGCAATATAGAGTAATCCACAATGATCTGCTTATATTATAGTCATTCATCTATAATCTAGAGCGCTCGAGCGTAATCTACTTGTAATCCGACGTTATCCACCTGTAAAATGGAGTTATAACATTGTAATCTGAAGTTGTTCACATTATTCTACTTATATTCTAGATTTATTTATGTATAATCTGGAGGAATCAAGCGTAATCCACTTGTAATCTGCCGTCATCAACTTGTAAGTAGGAGTACTTGATTTGTAATCTAGAGTTATCTAGTTATATTCCAGGTCGATGTACTTGTGATATATAGTGATCCACAATAAACTACTTATAATCTAGAGTTATTCATTTATAATCCAGAGTAATCAAGCGTAATCTTCTTGTGATCCGACTTAATAAGCTTGTGACCTGGAGTCAGCTTCTTGTAATCTAGATTAATTTACATGAATTCACTTATAATCTAGATTCATTCACGTATGATCTAGAGTTTTCAAGCTTAACCCACTTGTCATCTGCCGTAATCAACTTGTAAGCGGAAGTACTCGACTTGTAATATAGAGTTATCTAGTTGTATTCCAAGTCAATGTACTTGTAATGAAGAGTAATGAACAATAATATACTTATCATCTAGAGTTTTTCATCTATAATCCAGAGTAATCGAGCGTAATCTTCTTGTAATCCGACTTAATAAGATTGTGAACTGGAGTCAGCATCTTGTAATCTAGATTAATTTACATGAATTTACTTATAATCTATATTCATTCACGTATGATCTAGAGTTATCAAGTGTAATCCACTTGTCATCTGCCGTAATCAACTTGTAAGCGGAAGTACTCGACTTGTAATCTAGAGTTATCTAGTTGTATTGCAGCCCAATACACTTGCAATATAGAGTAATCCACAATGATCTGCTTATATTCTAGAGTTATCTATCTATAATCTAGAGTAATCGAGCGAAATCTACTTGTAATCCGACGTAATCAACCTGTAAATTGGAGTCATAATATTGTAATCTAGAGTAATTCACATGAATCTACTTATATTCTAGATTTATTCATGTATAATCTAGAGGAATCAAGCGTGATCCACTTGTCAGCTGCCGTAATCGACTTGCAAGTAGGAGAACTTGACTTGTAATCTAGAGTATTCTAGTTGCATTCCAGTTCAATGTACTTGTCATATAGAGTAATCCACAATGATCCACTTATAATATAGTTATTCATCTATAATCCAGAGTAATCGAGCGGAATCTTCTTGTAATCTGACTCAATAAGCTTGTGAACTGGAGTCAGCATCTTGTAATCTAGAGTAATTTACATGAATTTACTTATAATCTAGATTCATTCACGTATGATACAGAGTTATCAAGCGTAATACAATTGTCATCTGCCGTAATCATTTTGTAAGCGGGAGTACTATACTTGTAATCTAGAGTTATCTAGTTATATTCCAGGTCAATGTACTTGTAATAAAGAATAATCCACAATAATCTCCTTATAATCTAGAGTTATTCATCTCTAATCCAGCGTAGTCGAGGGTAATCTTCTTGTAATCCGACTTAGTAAGCTTGTGAACTGGAGTCATCATCTTGTAATCTAAAGTAATTCACTTGTCATCTGCCGTAATCAACTTGTAAGCTGGAGTACTCGACTTGTAATCCAGAGTTATCCAGTTGTAACCCAGGCAAATGTACTTGTAATCAGAAGTGATCTAAAATTGGCAATAAACAAAGACGAATTTTCAATAAAAAATATAATAATAGATTTACCAAGCGACAAGAGATAACTTCTGACAGAAAAGAGTTTCATTTTATTATTGCTTTTCTATTTTGATTCAGTTCGCATTTAATCGCAAAATCGAGAAAAAGGCTGTGAAGCCAGCGATAAATGAATGAGAATAATAATAGTTCATAGACTAAAGACTGATAGTTTTAATATGTATGGAAGTTCATTTTCGATAGCTTTAAAATATTAGTTCAAGCAACTGAATAATTTTTTTGGAAAATAAGGACGATTTTCTATTGCACACGTTTCGATTCCGGACATATAATTATGTAGTTGCACTGATTATGAATAATGGGAATGAATAAAATATTTCTTTCAATTATTCCATCTGTGTAGGATTATTCAGATGAGAAATGTTTGTAAAATCTGTAATTAAAAGTTTGGATAGGGCATATGCGTCTTTTGGCAACACGAAGCTTGACCAGCCAATCAGGGAGGTGCATTCATTGAGTTTTTGATAGGAAAGATCTGCAAGTTTAATATGACAGTTGTCCACTGGATTTTTGTTGTACTTTCATAATGAACATTTATTTGTGAAAATATAAAAAAGTTTTGGCAATCCTAATCTTTATATATTTTTTTAAATTTCTATAGCTAACCATGTTGTTTAAGTTAGCGAAGACTTGGCGCTTCACCTCAAGTGAGATTTTTTTCCAAAAAGCGAACTTTCCATTTTGAAACAAATCGCCGCCAAGTTGTTGATGGAATTTCAAACTTTTTTAAAATTTTCCGATGGATTTCGAAAGAGGATGGTAAAAGCCACAAATATCCACAAAGAAAATAAGAGTGCATATATAAAGGACTACAGATTTTTAAAGACTTTAAACCAATTTTTAAAAACTTGAAACAGATTTGCAAGTCAAAGTGAAAATTCAAATACTTGTAACTTCGCGGAAATCTTTTCTGCTTCAATCGGAAAAGACATGTGGTCTAATCTCCTTTATCAAATAAAATATTTTGTCGCTGAGAGATTCTGCTATTTGAAGTAGAACTTGCCTGATTAGAAGTGGATTCGATCAAGTAGAAACCAAGAAACCAGTAAGTGGCAGTGGGACCACACAGCAGGAGTGCAACTTTAATGTATTACTTACTCACTTACTTACTTTAATTGAATACTTATCTTTGCAATTTTCTGTGAGGAATCATCATGAGTTTTGGAGATATCGCATTGTAGGAGAGTGCAGATGGAGAGAGATATAGCATATATAGGCTTTAGCTAGCTTGGCAGTAGTGGGGATATCAAAGATGAGTCTTTAGAGCAATTGCGAATCGCCGCACAAAAGAAAGACGCGAATAGAGAGAGATGATGAAGACTATATAAAGTATACTTGTGTAAGAGAGACAGAGACTTTGGTTCTTGCGATCGTTATTTTTTTGCAATTAATTAATTCATTAATTGAAATCAGAATTCAACTAGGGAGAAACTTTATTATTGCTTTTTCAATCTTGATTTCGCAAAAGGTCTTCACATGAATCGTGCACGTGCAATGTTCATATTATGCAAAAGGGAAATATTCAAAATTTCCCCTTGCAAAACAGAGAGATCCCTATAAGGGGACAGGGTGTGTACGTATGGAGGTATTTATCGTTTAAACAAGCTGCGACCGCGGTATTTTCAATAAACTCTAGAGCACCACGTTGCTGGCAGCAAGAAGGAAAGAAGACATCAATATTGCACTGCACCGTGTGGATAGCAGTAAAAGAAGACTAAGGGAAAAAGAGAGCAGATAGGGGAGACAACAAAGAACGGAAAGTTTTTTTTTTACAACACGGTCCACGTGAGTAGGAAAATTGAATTTATTGAAAGAGTTTCGTAAATAAACTAGATAACTTATTGCGAGTGATGCACTGGGAAAAAGTCGACATCCTCAATTAAATATACCATTGAATTGATACAAATCGTTCGAAGACAGATATTTCATTGATTCAATAGTACATCCATTGAGAATGTCATGTATTCTTCTCAGTCCACACACTACATTTTTCTTATTATTTACGTTAATACATTACAATTTTATGATTTTTTAAGAAGAGTCGATGACTATAGGGTTGCTACTTCTTCTTTCTTCTTCTATTCTTCTTTCTGTACTTCCCTTTCTTTCCTCTACTTCTTCCTCCACTACTTCCTTTTCATCATTCTTCTAACTATCCCTCCTTTACTTCCTACTTCACGTTTCCTCTTTTCACTCCTTTTACTTTTTACTATCTAGCCACTCTACCCACACTTCCCATTTCACCCTCCCTACAATACTCTCTGCATCTACCCTTCACTCCCTACTCGCAATTCCTCCCCTATATTTTCCCTCTTTTACCAACCCTCACTTCCCTACTACCCACATCTCCTATAACTTCCGCTGTTTGTGCTACCTTCACTTCCCCTACATTCCAGTCCCTGACTTCTTCATACTCCTTATCCACTTACTACCCTCACTTCCGATTCCTTTTCCATATTCCTTCTTCCGTGCTCACCTTCATTCATCTACTAACCTTTCACCTCTTCACTTCCACTACTGCCCAAACCTTCACTTCCCAATACTCCGCATCCCATTAATACCCCTTCTTCACATTCCTTTCCCATTTTACCCTTTCCCTAATCACCTCTCCTTACAGCCCCTGACTCTTTCATACTCCTTATCCCCTCACTGCCCTTACCTCTCATTTCTTTCCCATATTCCTTCTTTCCTACTCACCTTCATTCATCCACTAACCAGTCATCTCTTCACTTCCACTACTGCCCAAAACATTTACTTCCCTATACTCCTCATCCCATTAATACCTCTTCTTCAAACTCATTTTCCATTTTACCCTTCCCTACTTCCAATCCCTTTTTCATTTTTCCCCTGCCCTACTTAGCCTTACTACTTTATTACCCTTCCCCTCACTTTCTCTACTTGCCCACTCCACACTTTCCCTACTTCTCAGCCCTTAATTTCTAATACTCCTCAACCCCTCGCTTCTCTATTTTAAGATCTCTCCCTTGTCTTTTCTCGTCGCTTTCTGTACTTTCCCTTCCCTCACTTTTCTTATTTTTAGAATTACCCATGTAATGTAATGTTGGAAACTCTTCTTTTTTGGTAGAAAATCAATCCTCTTGGTTGAAAATGCATCGGAAAATATAGTTTTCCGCATGTCTAAGAGAACTTAGTCAAAAATTCTACTCATGCTGTAAACTCGCCTATAGTAGTTGAATTGAATTCAGCTTTTTTTATTCAAAAGAAAAGTCTTTTCTGCTTGAAACATCGACTGTTACATTTTTCGTTCAATATTAATCTATTTGGTGAAAATTGAAGAACTTGTTGAAAATTATTTTTCTAATTTGAAATTATTTCTTAACATAAAATTCAACTATATCAGTGGGAAATGGAACTATGCAAATGAGAATTCTCCCTTAGCGATAAACATTTTTGTTGCCGAAAATTTAACTAATTCAGTTGAATATTCCATTATTTTAGTTGAAAATTACTTCCTTCAGTTGAAAATTTATGTTTTCCAGTTAAAATTTCATGTATTTTGTTGAAAATTCGTATTTCTACGTACAAAATTAATGTTTTTGGTTAAATATGCAATTAATTGGTTAAAAGTTAAAATCTTGTTGAAAATTCATTCTTTTGTTTATGATTCAACATTTCAGTGAAAAATTCCTAATTTGGTTAAAATTTGACTATTGCATGTTTGAGTTGATTATTAAAAATAAATAAATTCAATAATTTGACTATCAGCTTCAAAATTGATGTTTTCTAATATAAAATTCAACTATGTTTTTTGGAAATTTATTTAATTCGTTGAAAATCCGTTTTTTTACAAAAATTATTGTTTTGCTGAGAAGTTTATGTACTTGGTTTTAACTCTAAGTATCTCGTTGAAAATGCAATATTCTTCCTTTAAATGTTAGGAATTCGAATCCCATCCCGAAATTGCCAAGTTTTTCCCCGGTTCTGGCTCGAGCCTGGGCTCTCTTGTTAATTTATTAATTAATGTTCGGAAGTTTGAATTATAAAACAAATATGACGGACGTAAATTAAATAATTATTGTATATGGATGGTGATGATGCAGATAATGAGGAAGAATCAGAAACGAGCGAGATAATCAATGAAATAACACAATTTGATAATTTGAACCACAATTTGAAAAACTAATAAATAAGTTAATGCATTTATCAACATTAATTTCAAATAAAAAATATTCCTGCCCAATTTCGACCTTTAATTTAGAAAATAGAAAATGGCTAGGAAGCGATAATAAACTAGAGCCAAGCCTGAGCCAAACTGTGCGATCAAGCCTGGCAATAAAACCGGGCCCCTGTCAAATTTGGCGTTTCATTCAAGTTTGGCCCCGGCTAGAGCACCAGGCCAGGGCCTAGTTTAGCGAAACTTGAGCCCTGTTTGCGCTATAACAACAATTTTGCACGGGATAGTCTGAAATTTAATTTAATATTTATTACCCACATTCATTTTAGTTAAAAAAATATTTCCCTCTATTTAACTGAAAAATCTTCTCATTTCTCCTGTTTTACCAAGCTTCCACTTACCTGGAAAATATCTTAAATTGAAAATACTAATATGTTGCATACGCACTAAATTTCAATTATACGAAGATAAAATAAATAATACCTTCTTTTATGAGAATCTAAAAATTTGATTTTGTCTCCGTATACTATGAGAAATTGTACCTGGGAAAATGTTAAGATTCCTGGAAAAATCTGGAATTGATAGGGATTTTTTTCAGGATTGAAGCAGACACCCTGAAACATTGAATTTCATGATATATGAGTCTGGCAAAATAAGGAACTCTCTCATTCTTTTTCTCTCATACCCTTATATTTTTTTCCTGTCGCTTTGTGAAACATGAAATCTCTGAAGTCATCATCAAGGCTACATCTCACCTTTTGCTAACAATGTCCAAGGAAAAAAATTAGGTATGGCGTCTTTTGTGGAATATGACACCGGCTTCCCTAAAAGAACATTCTGCTTTTATGTTATATGAGCTCTAAAAATATTATATTGTCCTACCAAAAACATTACCAAATTACCCAATTATTCCTGAATGATATCCAAATTTTCGACCTAAATAAAATTGATTTGATCCTATAAATTTGAATGATGTATTAAAAGGGAAAAAATGAGCATTTTGTTAGATATATATATATATATTTAAAAACACGATAAAATCTCGGCAAGTTTTTATTTCTCCTCCTTTTTAACGCTGTCAACATTTATCTAATTTTACCAGCTAAATCAATTTTGAATTTGACAAATTTCCATTTTTTTTTCTTTTTTTTTTGCATTGTAGATGGTTATATAATATGATGCATATCAACAGAATTGATATTGATATTATAAGGAAAAATGAAACTATGAATTAATGTTCCATTTCTCCATTTCTTAAACAAAAAATGAGAAAGCACATTCGATAGTTGATACTGTAGATCTATAAACAAACAAGTTTGAAAGAGTTGATAATTTTCCGGAAAAATATAATCCAAAATCTTTCTTCTTCATAACTATGTGAGTTTCATGCCAAGTTTTTTTTCGATAGCTTTTTTGATTTCTAATTAACATAATAGTCTCTAATTAACGAGATAAATAGTAGGCTTAAAAGTAGAAAAACAATTTTTTCAATTGCTTGAAACTATATAGAAACTATTTAATGATTGGACAGCTTATGCAAACTAGAGGATGTTTGAAAAAAAAATTATTCTAATTGTTCAGAGGATTCGTTCAAACATAAGAGATACGATAAAAGTAATAGCATCATTAGATTTGGGTGAAAAGATCACATAAAGTGTATTTCATCATTTTTTCATGTACTAAATTCGAAAAAGTATATAAATAACCAAAACAGTCATTTCAATAATGAATTATTTTATTTCTTATTTCCAATTATGATTATAACTAAAAGACCTCAAGTTCTATTTTCAATATGATAGATGGTGTAGAATTTATATTCACGCTATTATGTATAACAAATTCTGTGGCGCAAAAAGTTGTTCAATATATGGATTTTAGGTTATTTTCTCCGCAGAATCAAATGGCGATTTCGGTTTCATTGAATCTCGAATAATTTCAACTAGCTGTTCTAACCAACTTGTTCAGAAATTTTTAAAATAAAATTTTTTAACCATACAATTCGTTTCGGAATTACAGAGATTCCTGAAGCCAATTAAACGTATGTTGAGAAAAGTTTCACTGACACGGAGAATTTTCGACGTTTTTTTTTAACAAAAGTGAAATATTTCTATGAATAATCCATGATATTGAATTTGCTCAAAAAAAGCGCTAGAGCTCTATCCATAACATTTTTTCAAAAATTTTCTAGATGAATCGTTTGAATATCTTGAACTACAGGTCAAATGAAAATTTCATTCATTCTTATGGAAAAATAAAAGAATTTTTTTTGACCTGAAATCACTAGAATTCTATAAAAAAAGTGAGCTGTGAATTTTACAGAAAAAAATTCATATTGATGTCCATTATTGGCCTTAGTATGAGAAATATATGATTTAACCACAATTTGAATGCCAAGATGACACTTGAACATTCCTTCAAGGGAAATGGGGATTTAATTTTATCAATGGTACAAAAAAAGCAATTCTGAATGTAAATAAATTAGGAATATTTTTTCAAAATCAAATTTTTTCAAATCGAAATGTAGAAAAAAGTAGTAATTTCTTAATGTTCAGGGTTACTGTTTTTGTATACTATTAATGAATTTGTGTCACCTTTTTTTGATTTAAAAAATGCTCAGGGGTCATTTTGGAATTTCATTTGTGAATGAATCATATATTTTTGTATACTTACCTAATAATCGACATCAATATATATATTTTTTTTTTGTAAAATTGACTGCTCATTTCTTGATTATATTGAAATAATAATTTTCAGTTACTGCAATCAAGAGTGAAAAAATTCCGAAAGATAATTACGTCAATTTCTGGGCAAACAAAAATTCGTCCCAACCTTCTAAATCTTGTTCTAAAAAAGCTAGAAAGAAGGATATTATTTTTCCATAGAAAGAAATTGAATTTGACTCTTGCGTTTGAAAAAAATAGTCGAAATAGTTGCCACATGCCTAAAAAAAGTGTTCCGTAGCCAATTAAAACGTTAATTAAGTCGTTTTAGCATCACTCTCACATAATTCATCTACGTTAGACTCTCTACATTACTCTACTTCCCCCCTCATCACATCACCCTTCGCCATCCTCTCCTAAATCATCTTTCTCTACTTCCTTCCCACCTCTCTACCCAGATAAGATGCCCCTTCCGCAGCCCTCACACCCCCTTCCAATCTCATCCTTGTTTCGAATAATTGCCGCTACTTCCTCTCACTTACACTCACTTGCTCTACTTCCCCAAACTAATTTTTCCTTGCTTCCTCTACTTCTCCTTCTGATTTTATGCAAATCCCATTCTTCCCCTTCCTCAATTTTCCCTACTCACATTCCCCTCAGTTCTCCTACTCCCGCTCAACTCATTTCCTCTACTTTCTACTTTCATTCTTGTCATTTCTCCTACTTGACCTGTTGCATTTTCCCTACTCACCCACTTCCTGTTATATCTCAAACACCCCCCCCCCCCCCTCAATCCCCTTCTAATTCTTCTTGCACTTCACACATTTCTATTATTATCTTCCCCTCATTTATCCTTCTACTCCTCACGTCGGCCTACCTAATTTCTTCTCACTTCCCCTACTTCCCTTTCACCCATTTTCCCTCACTTACCCTGCGTCCCCACCCCTCATTTCCTACATTTTCCCCACTTCGCCGCCAATGATTTCCCCTTACCTTCCCTCATTTCTTCTCTTTGTAAAAAGTAAGATGGATGGACAGACGAATACCCGACCCAAAAGATAAGGATTTCTGCCCAGCGCTACGAAACCCTAAAAATCGAAAATTTGATTTTATGTTGGCCTACAACTTATTTTCTAGCGATTTTTTCAAAATTGCAAAAAGTCTAATGCACATCGAATCAAAATTGGCTAAGCTATTCACAAGAAGAGTTGAGTGCGTAGATAATTTGAGGAAATATATTTTTCATACATTCGCATCCTAATGAGAAGGTATCGGTTTTATGTAAAATTTGGCTTAGTCGGTTTTCATCAAGTCTCCACGTTTTGAGACTACCTGAGCTAGAAAAAACGATTTTTACCAAGGTGTCTGTCTGTCTGTAGTCTGTTGACTGTTTACAGTCTGTATGTCTGTAGGAACGATAACTTCCGACAAAATGATCAGATTGGATTGAGCTTTGACACATTTTTGTAAGTCCTATAAGAAAAGGACATGTTCGTTAGCCAGCTGTTTCCGATGAAAATTCTAGAAGCTAGAGCATTTTCAAAATTTCTGAAATTATTTTTTTCCTCAATTAAAAAATTCTATGTACAGCAATTCATAGGACTCAAGAATCTGAATAATTTATTCTCACAACTCTTTCCGATAAAAAGAAAATCTTCAGAGTAATAGCATTTTCAAAATCCAAAAAAACTAACGGAAATCAACATTTTAAGCCAAACAACGCGAGATATCAAAAAAAGCAGGAGTTACAAAACGTTGATCTATGCGAGCCCTGCAAGATAATTATAACAACTTTCCAAACTGTCTTGAAAAATCTAAAATACAAATTTCGACCCAATGAAACATATCAAAAATAAAATAAAAAATTCCATTTTGCTTTCAGACTATGCAGGATACAGAAAAAGATGATTCAAAAAAATTATCCATTCAAGAAAGTTCTACAAATTGGTTGTTAATTATTGTTTTATAGGACGCGTAGTTTTTGTTTCAATCGTGAAGAATGACATCACAAAATAAACAAAAAATTAAATTTTTACACTCTCATTCTAATGAGAAGGTATTGTTTGTATGTGAAAAAATTTGAATTTAGCTTTCTATGAATAAGCCAAACACTGTTTGTCCGGAAACTCAATTTCCGACTTTTTGGTAGCATTTTCAGTGAGTTAAAGCAAAACTATTTCTTTATCAATTAAGCGTTTTTCTCTGGACTTTGAAAAATTGTGTGGGTATTGTAATCAGAATGTGTTCCTTGAGGCCGAGACAGCCTTAAGTGAATGAACTTCCTTTTTAATCTCGAATGAAAACAAATCTAACAATAACTCAAAACGTAGAGGTTTTTTCTATTCTTTGATATTTGCAAGCAAATTTCTTCTTTTTATCTAAGCCGAACACGATGTACGAAAACTGGAAAAAGCCGAGCGTGAAGCGCGAAATATAACAACCGCGCGCGAAGCGTACGATGAGAATATGCCCGCGGGGCGAGCAGATTTTTTTTTTTACTCGGCAAAGATTCACTAACACGAATATTGATTAGGAATACAGTGTTTCTTAATTACTTGTTATCATGAAAGCTTAACCTGCCTCTTCAAGCGAAAAAATAACTCACTGCAGAGCAATTTTTGTTTTTAACAATTGTAGGTCGTTAGAAAATTAGCATACTGCTACCTCAGTATCTTCTACTATGGCGAACCCCCAATTAGAAAAAATCAAAGAGGCCTTCTTTTCATCCCGCTACACTTTCTCTGCCCAATTGGACCAAATCTGTTCTTGGCAGCTGCGTCGCAGAATCGCTCGCGTAATCTGTTATTTTCAGCAGACCTTTTTTTTGCAAGAAGCACCGCGTGCCAGGAATCATTATTGTTTTTTTTTTTTTAACGAATGGTCAGCCCCGACTTTCGTTTTCTCTCTTGCTCTCTTCCTTAAATTTTTTTCATCCTCGCGCTCCGAACTCCACGTTTAAACCACCGTTTACGTTCACCCAACCTCTTTTCTATACTTTCGACGGACTGCAATTCAAGGATTTTTATAGGTATAGAGTTAAGTTTAAAATTACAGAAATAATAATGAAAGGCTTATTATCATTATTGTTAATGTCTTGTTAAGCTCTTCCTTGAGTTTCGTAGCAGCTGCATTTTTCTTTATTAGAAGCACTCGCATTTGCCCGAATGTTTCGCCAGGAGAGAGGAAGACTGCAGAAAATTACCTTTCGTGTTCAGTCGGTTTTTTGACAGTCAACTTTGGAGGCAGACATTGCACCCATTCGAGTGATATTCATGCTCGAAATGGCTCGGAATGGAAACCAAAGTATAAATAATAAAAAAGCAGTTCAGGTCATATTTGTTCATTCAAAAGTAGTTATTTGCATATGTGTCTTCTTTTTCACAATTCTAATCGTTTCGTATTTATGAACATTATTCCAATTAGAAATTATACATACAATTATCCTTGAGTTAGACATTTTTAATTTGAATAATTAGCTAAATAACATCCTAGGTGTGAAAAAAAGTGGAGTAACGATAAATCTCGAAAATCTCGTGATAATTTTCGTGAAAACCTGATTGGCTTTTCGCACTACTTAAAGCTGTTTAATGCCTCAAATTTAACATTTTGAAATTCAATCTAAAAAAATCACTTTCAATAAAAAATGCATAGAAACAATTTTTTCAAATCACTTTTAATAAAAAATGCATAGAAACAATTTTTTTCAACAATTCCAGGTTATGTTGGCGTTTAATACAAAAAATGTATATTTAAAAACAAAAATTATAGGAATTCTAGCAAGATTTTGAATCTTAATACCATTTTTATTCATCCTAGCGCTTTTCCTTGACAATTGAAATTGTTAATTTTTGTTTTAAATTTCAAAGAAGATTCACAAATTTCAAAGATTTCAGCTTATGCGAGCATTTCACAACAAAAATAATCATATTACGAAGAAGATTTACAATTCTTAACAATTCTCTGTTATGTTAGTGTTTTTAATCAAATTCTACGGGTATTCTTGATGAAAAATCATCATACCGCTTAGAATATTTACATCATTTCCACAACTTTGGGCTATATTGGTGTTTTCACCTGAAACGTAAATTGTTAAACAAATTCACTAGCTTGAACTATTTTGGATTGTGTTAGTGTATTCAATCGGCTATTGAAATTTTCATAAAGAAATTATTATTTTTTAGGAAGCATTCCTAATTTTATAACAAGTTCAGGTTACGTTGAATTTTTGCATCGAAGATTCGCGTTTGCAAGAAAAATCATGATTATGTGAACAAGATTTCGAAACTTGTAACATTTTTGGATTATGTTAGTGGTTTTCGATTAAGATGATTGATACCTCTCAATGAAAAATACTTATATTCTAACGAATATTTACCATTTTTCAACTATCTTATCTTCTGTTGGTGTGCTTCACCTGTAATTGTAATTTTAAAACAATATTTCATTGAGCGTAAATCCAATATTTTTTATTCAAAATAATGAAATTCACAAGCTTGAAATTCACTATAATTTCAGAAAAATTCATTACTTTTTGATCAATTTTATAATTAAACTCAATGAAAAAATGCATTATAGTGGAATCTGTCGACGGAAAAATTCTTCTTTCTTTGTCAGGCTTCCTGATTGGGATCTTTATAATGAATTCAGCCACATTCAACATAAGTTGATAAGTTTTATAATTTTTTAAAACAAATTTAACAAACAAATGCATTGTTTGGGCATCTGTGGACGAAAGAATTCGTTTTTTTTATGTAAGTCTTTTTATTCGAGAACTTCATGATAATTTCAGCAAAACTCACAATTAGTTGATAAATTTCATGTTTTTTAAACAAATTGGGGAAACAAATGAATTATTTGGGCACATGTCTATTGAAAGTAATGAAAACCTTAAATTGAAAGGACTGGGAATACAGAAAAAAAAACATTTTTGTCGACAAATACTTAAATAATGCATAAGTTAATTATATTTGTTTAAAACATCATAAAATGCATCAACTAAGTATGAGTGTTAATTAAATTATTATTAAGTTCCCAATAAAAAAGACTGACTGAAAAAAAACGTTTCCAATGACAGATGCCCAAATAATGTAATTTGTTTATTAAATTTGTTTTTAAGAAAATATAAAATTTATTATCCAATTATGAATTCTGTTAAAATTATCCTGAAGTTCCCAATTGACAAGACTGACATAGGAAAAAACTAATATTTCTGTCTACAAACGCACGAATAATGCATTTGTTTAAAAAAATCATTATATTCATCCACAAAGTATGAATGTTGCCTGATTAATGCATTTGCTTATTAAATTTGTTTATAATATCAACAATAATAATTTCAAAGAGAAATTTCTTCATCTTTATATTGTTTTTATCTAAATTTCTTTCAATATAACTTTAAAAAAATGTGAAATTATGGAAAATTGTAGGAAACATTCTTCCACCGAATAATTTGTTTATAAAATTTTGGTTTCTTCATTATATAATATTGGAAAATCTTCAACTAATGTTACTCTATGAAACTTAGGCAGTTCAACCATTTTTCTATTATTGACAAGCACCGGGAACGTCAAGTAAAAAAAGTATTCATTCTTTTGGTCGTATTTGTTTTAAAAAAAATTGCGAACCTAATTTAAATATCAGGCTCGACAACTTTTTTAGTAATTAAATCAACTTTTTATCAAATCTTTTCGTTTAATTCGATTTATATTTCTGGGCTGTACGTTATTTTGAACCAAAAAAGTAATTGTTCCCCACTGTGCGACGGGTCCTACAGTACCAGGTATCAAGTTGGCTAATCAACGTCGGTTAGCCGACTGACTAGCTAGTCGGCTATTGGGCTACGACATGTATATTTCGAAGTCGATCATTTTTGTAAAAGAAGTTTCCAATTCCTCAATAAGCCGTTTGCTCAGAATTGAGCTAAATAACGACGATTCGGAGGTCCTGAGCGAAATTTGAATTTTTACTCCACTTGCATCCAAAAATATACCGTGGTGGATACCCGTGTACCCGGTTGTTCATACAATGGTTAAAGATGAAGTTATTTTTAAGATGAAAGTGCACCTAGAAAATCTTCAAGTTCTGGAAACGATAGGAGATCCTGACAAAAAATTAACGTTTGCTCTTCGCTGGAACTGTAAAGGTCGAGCATCTTTTCGCAAAAAAGCGCACGCGATTACCAGCGATTGGCGATCAATTATCGCCAGTCGACAAACACTCTTCTCGGCAGTTTTTTCTGGGATTGCGCAAAATACGACCGTCGGTGGAAACCTAATCGTTCCCTCGCCTCGTTCAAGTAAATCACTAAAATCTCTTAAACTTTCGCTGCAGCGAAAAAATTTAAGCAAAAAACTAATGAAATTGTGCATTTTTAAATATATGTGTGAAATAATTTTGCTGCCCTCCGCAGCGAATCACAGATTTTTTTTTTTGTGCTGAATATAATACATATGAAAGAGGCAATTTGTAATTTGATGGAAACTGAAAACAGTACAAATTGCCGATTTTCAAAAACTTGAGTGAGTCTCAAAATTTCAAGAATTTAGGAACTTTCAAGAATATATTTTGAAATTTTTCACAGTTCAAATTCTGTTTAATTTTAAATCTCTTCGACAATTTGGTAGAAAACTAAACTATTTGGTTGAAAATTTATTTTACGTTTGTTTGTTTAAGAACTGGTTTCGTTGAGTGAAAATGTGATTATTCCATTTTTTGTTCCATTACGACTTTTTTTGTTCAAAGTTAATCTCTTTTGCTGAAAGATTTGACAATTTTGTTCAAAATTTGTATTTTTATATATAAATTAAACTGTTTTTCCCTAAATCAAAATGTTTCAGGGTTGAAATATCCACTGTAATATTTTTGATCGGAAATTCATATTTTATTGTTGAAAAATCTAATTATTTGGTCGAAATTTTTTTTATAATTATATTTTCTAACTGAAAACTGAACTTTTCTATTTTTCGTAAAATAATCATATTTTTTATTCAAAACTGATCTTTTGTTCTTGAAATATTAACTATTAAATTGAAAATTCAAATTTTGTGTTGAAGATTCAATTTTTTGGTGGAAGGAGAATATCCTTGGTTAAAAATTCATTACCTTAGATTAGGAATGCAACTGTTTAATTGAAAACTAATTTGTTTTGGTTCAGAATTCTACTATTTTGTTGAAAATTCTCCTTTTCTGGATGGGACATCAATGACTTGGTTGAACTGCTTCAGAAAAAGTAATTTTCCGAGTGAAGATTTATCATTTCGGTTGCAAATTCAATTATTTCTTTGCACATGAACTTCATTTTTGGAAATTCATATTTTTAGGTTGACAGTTCGGAAAAATTCCATTTTTGTAGAGACATGAACAATTTGGTACAAAATTAAACTATTACGTGGGAATTGAGATTTAGTGACAAATTGTTGTTTTTGCTTGAGAAATTAACTCACATGGTGAAAAACCTTCGTTCTTGATTGAATACTAATTTTTCGCATCTGAAAATTTAACCGTCCATTTTGGTTGAAAAATTATCTTTTGATGTAAAAATTCAACTATTTAGTTGAAAAATGATCTCTTTTGCTTCGAAGTTGAATTATTTTGTTGCAAATACAACTTTTGGGTTAACAATTCATTTTTTTTGTTGAAAATTTGATTATTTGGTGAAAAATTCATTTTTTCTACAAAAATCAAGTTTCTAGTTTAGAAACTTAACTTTATTCTTGAGCATTCATCTTTCTGGTTTGAAGATTCATCAATTTTGGCGGAAAATCTTCTTCGGTTGAAAACTCATAAATTTGGTCAAAGATGCGATATTTATAAATTTGAAAACTTGGGAATATCAAAGCTATTGTATTAAATTCAATATGCCGTCAATATTGACTTCATTTACAAGAATTCATTCCACTATTATCCTCCTACCATTCCTCTATTCTCGCAAAAAATCACCTTATTTCCTCTGTTTTGAAATTATTTTGGGCAGTGAAGTCTGCATATAAATCTAAAATGTTAGAGAATCCAAAACAAACACTTTAAAAATGGGAATTTCACCAATTCGGAAATGAATGGGGTTGTTGCATTTTTTCAAACATATTTTTCCCCTAGGTGACTTAATTCATTCTTGAGTTACTCTTCAGTGAATCACCATTTTGGGCTGGCAAAAGCCTTTTAGAACGAATTTGAATTTTGTCCATGTTCAAAAAGTAGACTTTGTACATTTTTTGCGGAAAGATGTGGCATTCTGATTGGGCCAGCATCGGAAGTAAATATTAATCTATTAGCGTAGTTGAGGTGGGAATTAATATTGCCGCTCGAATTTATAATATAGAATTAGAACAAAAGTAACCTACTTCCTCGTTTATTATTTAAAAGGTGTTTATAAAGTATGGAAAGAGACCCAACAAGGCATTTAAAATGCTTAAAATTTTACCTAAACCGGGATTTGTCAAATTTGGCGGTGTGAATCTGCCAGAAGTCAAAGTGTGGATGGTCACGAATGTTTTCGTCAGCTGTCAGCTGGATACTTTATTAATCAATGGAGCCACTGCTTACCTATATTCTGATCAGTTCAGCAATTTAAGAAGTATGTTATCTAAAATTCATACAAGTACCACATTTAAAATGTTCTTACTTTCGGAAATAACAATTTAAAGTTCTGTGTGCATCATCTATTCGCTGATGGTGTAATAGAAAGCAATAAACTCACATCAGCTTGTATACAAAATTTCATAAACGTTTTCGGGTTATGAGCATGACACGTTTTACGACTGAAATTGTAGGGATCCCCGTGGTTAAGAACAAAGGGATGTATACACAGAGTGCTTATCAGGTGCAATATATACGACGAGACATACGCATGCACGCGTCATCATAAGCTAAGGCCTGAAGAACGGCTTGGTCGGTTGCATAGCGCGCACGTGACGACAAAAGTCCCGTCTCGTCGTGTATTATTCTCATCGCACAATAGAGGAAAATGCGAATCAATCCCCATTATCCTCTTCCTTCCTGCATTCCGTCTCCGCTACGACAATCGATACGGAATATATGAATGCGCTTTTGGAATATTTCCGGCTCTAAGGACCATGTGCCGCCTACTTCTTCCGGAGTTTGGTATTTGACTGAAAGATAGTGATTTACTCGAGAATGGCTGAAGAATGAGTTCAATCAGAGTGTTTCTTGAAATATCGAGACAATTTTTGTACTGGTTTAGTTTTAAATAAAATAAAAAAATAGATAATCATATGTGCCCTGAAGAAAATTGCTATTCGAGACGACTGGAAGATAGTGATTTTCTGAAGAATAGCTGAAGAAGCAATTCAATTAGACTGTTCATCAGAAAATCAAACGGATTTTTGAACTTGTTATGTTTGAAATTCTTAACAATAGTAGATAATCATATGTGCAATGAAGAAAATGGTTGTGTGATACAATTAGAAGATACTGCTTCATAGATGAATAGCTGAAGAATCAGTTCAATCAGAGTGTTTCTCAAAATGACATCACTATTTTCTACTTGTTAAGTTTAAAATATCAAACATGAAAAGATAATATTATGTGCACTGAAGAAAATCGCTGGTTGATACTACTGAAAGCTTGTTATTCACTGAAGTTTAGCTGAAGAAGCAATTCAATCAAAGAGTCTTTCAGAATGTCAAAACGATTGTTGTAATTGCTGAGTTCAAAATACCGGAAAAATTAGATAATTATATATGCACTAAAGAAAATAATTGGTTCGGAAGTGTTTCTTAAAATATCAGAATGATTTTTAAAATCGTTAGGTTTGCAACATTACAAAAAAAAGTAGATAATCATATGTACATTGAAGGAAATCGTTGGTTTATAAAACTTGAAGATAGTGATTAACTATTGAATAGCTGAAGAAGCCATTTGATTAGAATGCTCCTCAAAATACCAAAACGATTTTTGTACTTATTCAGTTTAAAATATCGAACAAAAATAGATAATCATATGTGCAATGAACAAAATGGTTGGTTGAGACAACTGGAAGATAGTGATTCACAGATGAATAGCTGAAGTAAAGCTTCTATCAACGAAATTATTATTTGGTACAACTGGAAGATAGTGATATGCTGAAGAATCACCAAAGAATCAGTTCAGTCAGAGTGTTTCTCAAAATATCAAAAGGATTTTATTACTATGAAATTAAAAATATTAACCAAAAGTAAATAATCATATGAACACTGAAGAAAATGGTTGGTGGGGACAACTGGGAGATAGTGAGTTTCTGGAAAATAGCTAAAGAAGAAATTCGATCAGAGTGCTCCTTAGAATATCATTCGGTTTTTAGTAAATGTTAAGTTTAAAATTTTTAACAATTGTAGATAATCATATGTGCAATAAAGAAAATGATTGGTCATGACGATTGGATGATAGTAATTTCCAGATGAATAGCTGAAGAGTCAGTTTGATCAGAGTGTTTCTCGAAATTTCAAAACGATTTCTGTACTTGTACAGTTTAAAATATCAGAAAAATAGATAATTATATGTACACTGCAGAACATGGTTCAGTAGCTAAACTGGCAAATAGTGATTTTCTAAAGAATAGGTGAAGAAGCAAATTCATCAGAGTGCTTTCTAAAATGTCAAAAAGATTGTTGTACTTTTTAGGACTATTATATCAAGCAAAAATGGAGAATCAATTGTGGCTTCAAGAACATAATTGGTTGATACGGCTGGAAGATAGTGATTCACTGAAGAATAACTGAAAAATCAATTTAATTAGAGTATTTCTTAGAATGCCAGAACGATTTCCGTACTTGTTAAGTTTTAAATATCAAAGAAAAATAGATAATCGCATATGCACTGAAGATATTGTTGGTTGGGACAACTGGAAAATCGTGCTACTCTCAAGAAAAGCTTAAGAAGCAACTGAATCAGAGTGCTTTTCAATATACCAAAGCGATTTCTGTACTTGTTAATTTTAAAATATCAAACAAAATTAGAACTGGCGAAAATAATTGGTTGGTATAACAAGCTTTTTATTATTAGGAATGGTATTAGCTGCAATAGCTAGTTCGTTGATAGAACAAACATACCGATTACTGTTTAAGGTACTCATAACTACGAATTTAATGGTATCAGTTACAACTTGAAGTTCTGAACACAACTACTATCATTTATAGAAATAAAAAAAAATCACCACCACTTGAGTGGCAGCTGCAGTATGGTGTTCCATAAATAATAGAAAAAGTATCAAGTTTGAATAATTGAAAGTGCTTTCAAAAGTATATGCTTTGTTTGAAAAAAAATGTAAGAATTTAAGCTAAAACCAACAATATCTATTATCGGCCTCAAAGCATTTAAACCTTATTGAAAAAAAAGATATCGAGAAGATTATTTTCTTGAATTTTTATTGCGAATTGAAGATTGGAATTGAATTTGTCGAAAGAATGATACAATGGGTGTTTTTTGCAATAATAATATTTGTTTTACATTAATTCTAGAACAATGCAAGGCATTTCATTATAGTTCAATGAATTTTTCTAGAAATTCTCTATATAAAAGAAGACTCTAATTCTATTATTGCTATTAAATATGCAATAATGTATATTATTGCAAGAAGCACTTATTAGAAATTTTTTTAGAGATTTGTTTGTTTCAAATCAAATTTCACCGTTGAATTTGCGCTTAAATTTGCGCTTAAATTTCAAAATAATAATAATCCTTGTTATATGTTTTTGTGAGTTTGAAAATAAGGAAGGTATTTAGCTTCCAAAGCTTTGAGGCCGATGAGGGTGTACTGAGTATTGTTGGATTCAGCTGAAATTTATACAGCAACATTTTCTTACAAGGTTACAATCTGAAGTAGTTGGCCATCCTACTTTAGTAGTTGTCACAAACAACTTTTTTTTATTTGTGTGAGGGACCAGCTACAGATTATACGTAACAAAACTCGTGAGAGGAGGTTCTGAAAAATGTTAACATCTTCAACATATGGAAGTTGGAGGGGGGGGGGAATAAATTGATAGTGTCATGTGATATTTTTAACGAATTGAAGTTCATGAATTATAAAAAAAGATTGTGATAACTTTTTAAAGACTTCAATAGCAAAATATTAAGATTAGCATTTTGATTTGCTTCCATAATTTCGTAGAAAAATATTCATTAGAACAAAGTCGTTCTACAATTTCAAAAATCACTACTACCTAAAAAAATTCTTTGGTTGGAAGAGTAC
Source organism: Andricus quercusramuli (assembly GCA_932178445.1). Classification (NCBI taxonomy): domain Eukaryota; kingdom Metazoa; phylum Arthropoda; class Insecta; order Hymenoptera; family Cynipidae; genus Andricus; species Andricus quercusramuli. The sequence continues at coordinate 809,151 of CAKNXH010000033.1, read as the reverse complement.
GTTTTTTGTTACAACAATGATTTTTCTTAAATTTGAGACAATTTTTCCCTATTTTAGAGTTATTTTTCGATAAATGAATAAAGAGTTTTATAGAAATGAATTTTCATATTCCAAAATCATGGAATTTTCAACATCTTCCTCAAATATTTCTATCTTGAAGATGGTCAACTGAATTAATTTTTAAATTCATAATGTATATCATCTAGAATGACGTAGTTTAAGATATTTTTCTTCAAATAGTTCCGTTCGAAAGATTTTAAATTGAAATCTCTTTCATTGCAAAGATACATAAATAAAAATTCTTGAAATTAGATGGTTTTGAAGATGAAGAATCAAGAATTTTCAATACCTTATCTTTCAAATTGATATGAATTTTAAATATAAATCATCATAGTTACAAAATGTTTAATTGTGCAACTTTTAAATTTCATACCTTCAAAATGTGAATTTAAGAAAATTTAAATCTTCACTTCCAGAGACTTACAATTCAAAGTTTTACAATTTTGAATGGTTACAATATAAAATTCATAAACTTAGAAAATAGAGAATTTGGAAAGGATTTATTTTATACAGTAAGTAATTTTGGAAGTTTTTTGGAATATTCCAATTTTGAAGATTCAGAGTGAAAGATTTATCTATTTGGAATATGTATGGTTTAAAATAATGTACTTTTTAACGTGTTTTATTTAGAATATTTAGTTCCATTTTTAAGATTTACCATGAGAAGATCTTCAATTTTGGAAATTATCAATCAAAGTTTTTTTAATATTTCATCGGTTACATGAAATAAGAAATGATTTGATCCTGAATGTATTCTTTCAATAGTTGAATTCCGAAGATTACGAAGATTCAATTTTGAAGGAATAGTAATTCAGGTATCTTCGGTGCTGTAACTAAATTGTATTTACTAAGACATGTCTGAAAATATTTTAACAAATCACTTAACGTAAGTGTTGGGGGGAGGGGGATGGTCCAAACCATTTTGTTACGACATTTTCAATGGGATACGATGAGAAGTTAAAAATTGAAAAAATATGTTATATACTTTATGAATATCGCCCAAGGGATAGAGCTGTTCATCTTTAGTGAAAGTTATTCATTGTGAAGCTAGAGTTTGAGGATTCTCTCTTCTCTTATAGTTTTTTTTTATAGGTTTGTTGTAAAAATAAGGGAAAAATTCTACAGTAGGGTGGAAATGATGAAAGAGAAACTGTGAAACTGAAAAAGCTTGAATAGGAATCAAAAAAAATATAAGAAGGGTGTACTTATAAATATACTGGATTGTATAAAAATATAATCTACTCTATTGAAGTAGATTTCCGATGATTATAAAAGAGGGTGGCGCAGCGTATTATTAAAAGGGTGAACGGGAAAGGAAGGATATGAGGGATGCAAAAGAAAAAAAAATATTATTACGAACGGTAAGGTGGGTAAGAGCTACTTTGAATTTACTGCATTTTCAGAACATGTTATATCAATTCGATTCGAAGCAGAAAAATAAGAGTACATGCGTTCTAAACTGGGAACCAGTACGTTATGGATGAACATGTTTGATAAACGTTAATTCACAATAAAAATTAATAATTTTGTGAATTTAAGACCAACTAATGGACTAATCGTAGTGTGCAACATTGATAAATTGAAAAAAATCAACATTGCGGCTATCCGAATTTTTGAAGAATTGACTCTTCCTACGTATATTTTCCGACTACATCACGCCAAGCATGATCAAAATACAAAGTTTGGAATGTAACATTAATTAATAATATTCAATAGGACCTTATTTACAAAAATTCAAAATAGCTGCAGTTTCAACTTTTGAGACATAGACTTTTTCAGTATTTTCCAACAAAATTACGCCAAACTCGGCCAACAGACAAATTGTATAATTTAAAATCAATTAGTAGGATGTGCTATGATAAATTTCAAGGAACTTTAACACTTTAAATAACTCCCGGAGTTATTTACAAATAACCCAAATCCAAAGATTCCGGAACAAATTACTGCAACTGATAGCTGCTATTTCTTTTTTCATTCCTTGTTATAATTATTTTTCGTTCAATTCATCACAAAGATATTTCAATAAGCATGTGTAGCATTAATATTGTTATTTAATGAAAAAGTTGAGTTTCCTTCAATTCTTGATTTTTTCTTCAATTAAGACATACTAATTTAGTTTTCTGCTAATTTTATTTCAAAATACACGCTAGGATGGTCCAAACATATATTAAACTTTAAAAAAATCGTATGCACATAGCCCAAAAATGTTTCAAGCCGACAAAAAAAAAAAAAAAGTGAATGCGGTCTTTTCATTGAAAAAATTTTACTCAGAAGTTCCGCAAGCCGCATAAGGTTTAACACGTATTTCCAATGAGAAAAATAAGATGACTTCATAGGCTTCGCGAAACCTCTTGATATCACTTAAGAAGATGCATTCATTTTTTCGTGCATTAGAACAAGTTAACAAGCGATATGCTTGAAAATAAGAAAAACATTCACACTTCTATGAAGAACTTGTATTAAAAACTATTGAACATTTCAGACAATTTAGTCATTTTTTTAAATGGCTACCAAGACCTTTCAAAAGTGACGTTCTTCGATTTTTCTTTCAAATCACATCAAACTTGAAGAAAAGACGAGCTTTTAAATTAAAAATTAACCTATTGCGTGCAATTGGGAATTTAACAAAATTGCAATATTGTTAGGAACGTGCATCATCTAAAAGAATTATATACATTTCAGAAGTAAATTCATCGTTAAATTTGTCATCAAACCAATTTTGTTTGCAGTAATTTGTTTTTAACGAAAAATTTTCCACTGCAATTTTTTGTATTTTCGATGAAAAATAAAAAATTGTAGAAATTTCACAAAAATGATTATTTCCGAAACTTGCATTCGTTTTATAATTTTCTGTTTTAGAACCTACTAACTAATTTTTCATTATGAAGTTTGTTTTGTGTGTTAATTTGTAATCATTCATGTAGAAAATAAAAATAGATGATAGAAACAAAATTGTCCATTTGAAATTGGATATTGTCTACCATTATGATTTTCATGAAAGATCGAAATAGCACATGTTACTTAATTATTGTTAATTCTAAACTGTATCTTCTGACCAAGTTAGGCGTAGCTTAGTTGAAGAGTATTAAGAAGATACATTCTTCAAAAATTAAGACTGCCGCCATTTTTAATATTATCCAATTGATAAAATTTTTGGTGGAAATCTCTTTCTCAAGTTACCTTACTAAATCATCCACATACAGCGCAACATTTTGAAGATTCGAAAATAAGGAGCGCCCTAACGTTCACACATCTATGATAGTATTTGCTTGAAAATTCCAATCATACAAACTATTATCCATAACCTGATGTTTCATATCACTGATAAAAATAATTAGTTCGGGCTACCAACTTTTTACTAGCAAAGCACTCATTGGTTCTTACAAATATTCAGTAAATTAGTAATATGTACCAATAATTGATTTTTCTTACAAATTATAGTGGGAGTCGTAACTATCTCATTTGCTATCGTGGTTGGTACGACTGAGAATGCAACAAAGGTACCAACATTTAGATAATGCTCTCATAACTCGCTGCTCATAGATGCTGAATATGGTTAGATTGCAGCTGACTTTTCTTTTATTGAGCGCGTATCAATGATTAAAGGCCACCAGTTTGAGAAACTTAGGGATTTGCCGCTAACATCAGAGCATTCGAAGGTATGAATGAGAAATTATAAAATGAAACAAGATTTAAGTATCAAAACAAATTCTAACCTACAAAGTGCATCAGAGCAATGATTTACAATCTTCTTTCTCATACAGAACTATATCTAGATCTGAATTAGTAAGATCCCAGTAGGCTGAACCAACAATAAAGTCCCAACAGAAGATGTCCTCGAGCCCACTGGGATTTTCCTAATTCGGATTTCGATAGTAGATGATAGTATCGGCTACTTCAGTTAGTCACTTCAACAAGAACAAAACTATTTTTTACAGATAGCTGTTTACCATAGCTATGTAGATGGAACTCTAAGAGACTAAAGTTGTTAGTCTTCCTAATTGGATAGTGAAGACTCGTGGTCCAACTTGAAAAAAATAGTTTTACAACTAACATAGCAGCTGAGTAACTGAGTACCATTGTTTACTGGTCATACAATCTGGAATGCACATTTTTTATCTTACTGGAATAATTGTGTCAAGAATGTTCATTCTGCTTACAGAGCCTACGATTCTATCAGTTGCATTCAAGAATCAGATCAAGGAGGATTCGAACCGAACGAAGATCGCGGAGGATGGAAGGTGTGGGGTGATTCAGACTTCAGAGCAGCAATGTGCCGCCGGCAGAGCGTAGGATTGTCTGGCATTGTGCTTACAAATCAAGTGGCCGAAATTTACATGAGATTTATGGCATTCTGTTTGCTCACTCCAACCCCTTACCTCCCCCCCACCTAACAAAACTTCACCACGTGGTCTTGGGTGCTGCGTTGCGTAATACGGCCAAGCTGCGACTGCACGCCACACATCCCCTACCACAAACACCCACACTCCATCCCTTTTCACCCTCATGTCAAGCCATAGACGTCTATACTTGCCCAAGAAGGGCAGAGGCCATCTGACAAGCACCCTCTCTCTAGCAAACGTTGTCAACTCCCACCCTGGAAACGCACAGGATGTTCATACTTGCACGCGACCAAATGTATCACATGGTACTTGCCTTGCAGACTTTTAGGGTCGTGTTGTGCACACGTTGTTTGAATTTCCCTATATTTTTGCTGGAAATTTTCCCCTGAAATGAGCGATTTGAATTCATATTTGTTCATCTTATTCTTTTATGTTTTGTTTTCCATCTAGAAGGATTTTATATAATACACAAAAAAGATTCTTGAACGAACAAGCCAATCTAGAATATTTTAAATTCGAAGAATTTGTGGGCTTGGATCAGGCAAAATCTTTAGTTACTTTATGTATAATCTTCTCATAGATCAGTAATTTTGAGAAAGTTTCTATGTTTATAAATTTAACATTTTTCATACATTGTGTGTAATTTTATCCCGATAAGACGGCTGGAATCTTATTGCGATGCTACACGCTGCTTCAGTAATTCCTTTAGACACCAGCTTAAATATTTCTATTCACTATATACTCCTAATGTGAATCAATTATATGACAGCTTTGTTATACGGAGAATGGTCGAATAAGGCCAAAGATAAAAGAGCCTCGGTGGCTCAGGCGATAGCGAGTCAGATTTTTAGCAGAAGGCCTAGGGTGCAATCCTTGTAGCGGTATCGATAAAAATATTTCTATGTTCTTCTACCGGGGTTTTGGTGGCATCCAAACTCGTGGAACCCAACTTTAACTGTAGGTCTCCTCAAAAGAGGATAGTTGATTTCGAGTAATGAACTCCCACACTTACGCTTACATAACACACCAGGCCAGCGGGTTGAATCTGTTCGACTAATCACTAGCTGGTGACTCCAGAAAGACTGCTCCATCCGCCATAACCTAGCCGTCCTAAACGAATTCAATAAGTAAGAAAAATTAAAAATATCAAACAATTTACTATACAAAACCTCAAGGACTATATTGACATTATCAAACATTTTCATAAAACAATCGATCGGTTGAATTCAAGCACGTTTGAGGTAAACATGAATATGATTTTTCACTGGAATAAGGGAGATATGGTAATTAATATTATTCGAAAAATCGTGTTTCACAGTAAAAACGAAGAGAAAAAATTGATTGATTCATTACTAACGATTAACCTATATTATTAATACATTTTATTGAAGTTTAAGCAAGTTATGATAATTTATATAACTTGAAAATCTGTTTCTTATGATTGAAATATTTCCATTAACATGATTCAAAACGTATTCGAGAACGGAAGAGATTTCCTGAATTGAGATGAATCAGTTCAATTACATTATTGATACATTATATTAGAGAATACAGAAGTGAGTTATGTTCACTCATATAATTTAAAAAAACTGTTGTTTACAGGGAAACTTTTTCCATTAACATATTCTATAGTTTATGTTAAACTAGAAAGACTTGTTGATTTGACACATTTTGATGTATCTATTTGTATTCTGTCATTTTCACTTCCTCTATGATAAAGCAAATATGTTTCCTCATGAATCATAATGTGAGAGCAAAGTGCTAATTATATGAGTAACGAAACATTTTAAATACAAAGTGAAACCACCACAGATCGAGTTCAGAGCTTGTTTAACGAACTTTTGTCGAAATTGTTCAGTGAAACAATTTTATGTGTTGAAGTAAACTATCGTTGCTTAAATATTTCAATTCTGAAAAACAAAAAACAAATAGCATTAACGAAATTACTAAAAAGGCTTTAAAAAATCCAAAATCGTGGCTTATACAATTCTTGATAAAATAGAATGTCGTGGAAACTCTTCATAAGTTACCTATCATAACTAAAATTTAAGAAAAATTCTGCAAAATATAGGTCTTATCCAGATTTGTATGAGCCAACATTTTTCTTGTGTATTTTATATTATTACTTTATTTTTCATTCTTAAGTTTGATTCTATAAGGAAATATACAAATTTTAATGGGAAAGTATGAAAAAGCAATCTTTTTGGTAATTTCGTTCATAGCAATTTTTGTTGTTCTTCAGAATTGTAACATTTATGTATCAGTAGATCATGCCCTCTGATACAACTGCTTTACTAACCAATTTTGACCAAAGTTAGTTAAAAATTAGAGGAAATTCATTTTTTTCAGCCACCATTTTGTAACTGAACAAAAAAAATTATTTTATTTGATTTTATTAATTATTCACATTTTGTTGTAATAGGTCTTTTAAGCAAGTTTTAAGTTGTTAAAAAATGCAAGAATGTCTTCTTTTGATGAAAATTGTGATCACCATCATTTCAGTTTTCGCATAATTCTGAGTTTTGCACATATCTACTTTTTCAGTGTGAGAAAAGCTACCACTCTGTAGGTGGACGTTACATTTCATAAAAATTTAAAACAGTTATCGCAGTATGAAGATTGAGCTCTTTTTTCTCATATAAACACATGAGAACATTTAAGGCGATATTTAAATATTATTTGATTAGGCTACACATTACAGAGCACCTGTTCTCATATAACTTCACAAAATCAGAGAAATGGAAGCTTAATATTAAAAAAAAAATGGTTAGCCCACATAATAAGGACCACCCTACTGCTAAACAAGCGGACAATTTACAGCTAAACAGAAAAATCCCTGAATTTACACAGAAGACTTAATTTGTATTAAGCCAAATTGAAATAAGTAGGAGAAATGAAAACCCTTCATTAGGAATATGAGTCGAGAACTGAGGATTATTGTGAGATTCCCCTAGGGCAATGAGGTGCAATAACCATAACCGAGCGATTCGAAAGCTTAGGGGCTAAATGACATACTGGACCAATATCGTAGTTCATGCTTGGAGGTTTCTTGCAGTTCAAGGACCGTAAGGTATGATCTTTTCACCTTTTCTTCTTGTTGATAATGAAAGCAAGAAAACAACGCGAGTAAAAATCATTTGGCCTGGTCTTCAAGTCTTCAATTACCCTCCAATCAAGACATAGCCAATGTATGCATCAGACGTCTTCTAGCCCTGAGCGAGACTTTATCGAGAATGTTCATATTATTTATCTTTATGGTATTTGTTTTTGATGTATCGACAAGTTTTTTTACCTGCAACAATGATGCTATTTGGATAGCGAATCTAAAAATGTTGCAGGTTTCAACTTTTTAGTCCCAAACTACCTATTTCTCGAAAATGACAGACCTAGCGAGTGTGATCCATAGTTTATAGATGTCGGAGTTTCATGGAAAGTAAAATAAATAAATGGAACCTTCTCTAATTTTGATCCTTTCGAATAATGAACCATAATTCACTCTGAGAGAAAGTTGTGTTGAAACAAAAGCATCGTCCTCTTGCCTGTTTTCTTTTGAACGACGTGAATATGTTTTTTACACGAACAGAATTATTTTGCTGCAAGAGTAGGTGAACTTAGTCGCATAAGGAAAATTTTCACTGCAAAAGGATTCCTCTTGAGACGAATGAAAATCCTTTTAAATTTAAATTCAAGATGAAATTCCATTCACGTCAAGAAACATCCTCTTCTCACAAGAAGACATTTCTCTGAGTGATTCCTAAAGGCATAAACAATAAATTGGTAATATAATTTTCTTTAAGAAAAATTTGGTATGTTCATCAAGATTCACGATAACATTTCTTGTCTTAAAGCTTAAATCGATGTCGCAAGTAAATCCCATAGAGAATTTTTACCATAAGCATAAGACTTTCATCCTTGACTTCTGAGTCTTGAGCATCACCGCAAGTTACACCTAGCCCCCTTAAAGTCCGATTTAAGTCCAATCAAGCCCAACTCAAATCAAAATATTTTTACTTGGAAATGGTCTACCTTGTAAGTCGAGTGACCATATCTAATGGAACTTTTAACGTAGCCTAGTTCCAGTGCATTCATACCACGACAACCATTAATATGTGCCCATTGGGGCGACGTGAAATACTACCCAGAATTCCACCCTGACACTTTGCGTTTACGTGCACTGCTGCTACCCGATCTATTTCCATGTTGACACTGGGGTAGAACTTCTACCGCAGGTACACTACACATACCCACTGCACCAGAGTCGTAATACTGTAAAAACTGGTTCTGCGAACTTTTTGCTAATTTTCCTTCGACTTCGACAGCCCTGGAAAACGTTTCAACTGTTCTCCCTAATTTTCAACTGATGTTGACTTTCAAGCAAACTTCAAAATAGGGAAAGCTAAACGGTGCTAAGTCTACTTTTTGACAAAAACAAGTTTTTTTCCAAATTTATACTTTTTTGCTTTTTTAAATGTATATCAGTGAAAAATTAAGATTTTGACATTGTTTACCCTAAAATTTAGAAATGAAAAATGTTCAAATGTTTTAAATTTTCAAATCATTGAAACTATAGTAATGAATTATATTCAGATATTCCATTCTTGAGAACGATTCAACCATAGTCATAGGATTTTGACAAGTATATTTAAGAACTGGAAATATTATAATCAAAATTAAAATATGTACTAATAGTAGTGAGGGTTGGTGCATTAATTGCGTATAGTTTTTTTCCCAATCTTTTGAAACACGATACCTCTTTGTTAGGGGCTGTTAGTTTTTACCCCCACCCCCACACACCATCTTGAGAAATGTTCAGCGATTTAATTTTTTTCTAAAAATAACATAAGATGGGGGGGGGGGGGGGGGGGGGGGTGTAAAATGTAACTGTTTCTTATGAATTAACGGAGAAGTTCAAATTTCAACCATGTAGTTGAATCTTCAACAAAAACAAAATAAATTTTCAACCAAAAAATGTAATGGTTCATATTTTAACCAAGAAAACAATTTCATTCAAAATAATTATATCCTGTACGACAACATATACATTTTCAATCGAAGAGTTGCATTTTTATTAAAAAAAGATGAAATTCTAACTAAAAGATACTAATTTTTTAAATCAAGAAGACAAATTTCAAGCAGAGTTGCATTTTCAACCAAGAAAGATATTTTAGTCTATAAAGAAAAAATAATTATTGAAAATTTTGGATTGTCAAGCAGAAAAGACGTGCTTACCACGAAACATTCAAGTTTTTAACCTACAAAATGAATTTTCAGAAGAAATGAACAAATTAAAAAGACGACTGTACAACAACAGTTGGATTTTCAACCAAAAAAGATTTTTGAGTCGATGAAGATAACGAATTCCATCGAAGAAGGTTTAGTTTGCAAGCCGAAAGGGTGAGTTTTCTAGAAAGCAGTTGAATTTCCAACCAAACTATTGCATTTTTATCTAAAAAGATGATTTTTCAAACAAGAATATTACTTTTATACTGTAAAACATGACTTTTCAACAAAATAAAAAACTTGTAAACGAAATAGTTGAATTTTCAATAAGGAAGATTGAAGTTCTGCTTACATAAATTTCTCACATAATCAAATAGTTTAATTTCTGAACCTAAAAACATCATATTTAAACCGAAGATAAATCAATATACTTTGCATTGAAAAATACCAGGAAGACGAGTTTTTTATATAGCAGTTTAATTTTTCACTCGAAAATATTAATTTTCAATGGAAAACTAAAATTTTAATCACATAATTATATTTTCAACCAAAAAAATATCAATTTTCAACTAAAAATGGAATAGTTGTATTTTCAATGAAATTTTTTTTTACCAAGAAGGATGAACCATTAACAGAATACATACATTTTCAATCAATTAATCGAATTTCCAAACACAAAGATTAATTCTCTTTTTAAAAAACACGAATTTGATCAAAATTGCGTGAATTTTCAAAACAAATTTGATCGATTGTTAACCAAGTGCTTGAATTTTAAATCTAAAATAGGTCACACTTTAATTAAGAATGAAATGCTTTGATTTTCATTTGAAAAATCCAGTTCCATTTCTTGCACAAATTTACAAATAAGTTGTAGTTTCAACCGAATACCTGAATTTAATACCAAATTGTTTGATTTTCAAGACAAAAAGATTTCAACAAAATAATTTAATTCTCAACTAAAAAGAACAATTTTCAACAAAAAACGGAATGGCTCAATTTTTAGTAAAAAGAGATTAGAAAAACTAATAATAATTTCTAATCTAACAGTTGCATTTTCAACAAGAAGTGAAATAAAATTTCAACCAAGGAGATAAATTTTTCAGACAAAAAAGGGAAACAACATCAATAAAATTGTTGAATTTCTGAGCCAAATGGAATAATTTCGACAAATTAAATTTAATATTGAACCAAATAAAAAAAAAATGAGTAAAAAAATATGAACTCTTTACCATAAATTCAAGATTAGACTTTTCTAAAGAAACGGATGAAATTTTAGTCAAAAGTAGTTGGATTTTTTTATTGGGTTCTATTCATTGAGTTCGCATTTTAATAAAAAAATATTCGGAAAAACTTTTAAATGGACTAAGGAATAATAGTTAAAATGAACATTAAAGTTCTTCTCTAATCCTTCCAAATTATTAGGTAAGGAAATTGTAAATTTTGCGTGAAAAATGAGGTAAATTTTTCATCGCAGGCTCTTTCATTTCAGACTGTATAGAGTGTGTCGGTCTATACAACGTGTTAGGTCTTTAAGAGAATATAAAATATTACAATTTTTATTTTACTAAACCAACTTTTTTCTCAGATAATGTTAATTTTCATGAAGCTCAACCCAAGCGAAGTGTCAAAAACCTCCCCATGAATAAGGTCAGTCTTTGAACATTAATATTGAATAATAATTCTAGCTTTTAGCTAAAATTTAATGAAAAATAAAAATCCATAACTTTCGTTAAATAAACAATTTCAAGCTGAACCATTTTTTTCTAAATCACACTTGAATATTCGCTTCAAACTTTACAACAATAAGCATTGGGTCTATAATCAAATTCTAGTTATATGAATAGGGCAAGAAATGAAAGAATGTGATCAGTCCCGAGGCATAAGGGCATACGTGAAAAAACTCTAATTTTACAGGAAGCACAAAAAAATGTCTAACATCATGGCATTTCATTTTGTTCGAACAAAAATGTACTTTCGAGTATTTTTCAGCTCTAATGAACCAGAGATGCCAATGGTGCATTGCCTGTCAAGAATAAAAGAAACGAAAATATTGACACAGGACAAGGTGCATAACTTCTTAAAAAAAAGAAAGTACTTTCAAGCCACTACCCTTAAAAAAAACGAATATGAATTTGCACTCGTTTCTAAATCGAACTGAACCATAATATTCTACTGAGACATGAGTTAGATCAAAAGTATTAGTTTCAGCCAATAAAATGCATTTCCGAAATTTGGCGTTGACGTTCTTATGCCTTGGAACCCTTCTCTTGTTTATTGTTCAATCATTGGATTTAATTATATATTTCCCACATTGAAAAATACATGTAGAATTTCCCACCTGAGGTTGGGCTAAAATGTTACAACGAGTCGAGAAGAAACGAAATTGTATTCTAGTTTTGTACTCTTATTGCATTTTCAATTATTGACCCAAGCATTTCATTCCGCATCCTGAGCTTTTAGTTCTTCTTTTGGTGCTTTTGGAACTCTGAATGGTGCTTTCAACTCTCGGACTGGTGCTTCCAGCACTCTGACTAATGCTTCCAGCATTATAAATGCTGCTTCCAAATCTCTGACTGGTGCTTCCATGATTACGAGCAGGGCTTCCACGAATATGAGCAGGACTTCCAGAACTCTGACCAGGGGTTCTGAAAATCTCACGATTTTTTCTTAAGAAACAATGCCAGTGACGTAGGGACGACGGATTGTTGTATTTGCTATGATTTCGAAGAAACCCTGGTTCAGGCCCTGGAAAATCTTGCCCCACACCTAAGTACGCAGCTATGACTTCATCAATCACGGTGTGATCTCCGGTTGATTTAGATTTTATAATCATGTCAGTATCCTTATTAAATAGTGGCTGAACTACATGTCTGTCGTCCAAATATCCATACATGCCATCACCTCTGGCCACTACTTCTAGAACTGCATCTGGTTCAAGTATTTTTGCGAACACTGTACCCTTTGGAATGATGTAAACATTTGGAAGATCTCTTCCTGAAAGTGTTAGCATCACGGGATTAGGAACTCCAGAGGTAAGGATGAGCCGAGATTCACTTGCGGATTCGGATTCGCTTTCGGATTCGGAAGACCTATATTCTCCTTCACATAGTGCAAGTTGAGCTTTGGCTAATTCGCTAACAAGAGGCTTGGGAGCGGGACGGGGAACGGGACCCTTCCGTTTTCCAAACAAGTTGAATGACGAGCAAACTGAAACACAGGAACATAGTTGTTAATATGAATGAATCTTGGAGTTACTTAATGTAGAGGAGAGTCACCAGTTGCGGGCACTCTTCGGTTGTATGCACCTCTGCGTAACAACCGACAGAATACAAATATGCGGGATCTAACTGGTGGCATACTTGTACTCTGACAGCAAAAAGCAGTTTTTGAGGTGATATCAACGTAAATAGACTATTTGTGCATTAGATGCGATCATATTGAAGAAAATGAGTAAAAATTAAAGCATTTGTTATTTGCCAATGTTCAAAAACTGCGATAAATCACAGTAAATAATCTCAAACAGGTGAGTGTTATCGATATTTGTACAGTATTTCCGTTGTCATTTAAGACGTCTCACCAATTTATATGCAAGTTATGTAACATCACATTATCTTGATGCAGCAATAATGGTCTTGAATTCCGGTTGTGGGCATTCAAATGTAACCGGTTGTGGGCACATTTTTTTTCATTTAAAGCGTCTGTTTGACTTGAAAATTGTCAGATATCAGCATTTATGCTGACATAACATATTTCATTAACGTTTCAACGCATTTTAGTTATCATTTTCGTTTACGTATTTCAGGCATGGCAACCCCGAAGAAGTCAACACCTGAAGTCAAATACCTTTTTTTTATATTTTTGCCACTAAAGGCCTTTGAAATTAATGAACTTTGGAATTTTTTAGAATAAGGTGCGTTTTCCATTAACTGTCTCCATTTTCATCGAATTTTCGAAGGGTGCCATCAGCCGGTTACGATTTCTTTTTCGCCAAAAATGATGATTTCACAAAATTGGTCGTAATATTTTTCTAGTTGAAGGAATCAATGTACATGCTTTAGCAGAAATTTAGCTGAAGCCTCTAGCTTTTCAATGAAATCTATATCCCCGCATAATATGGTCTTAAACGAAAATTACGGGTCAAAAACCAAAACTGAGCCCACAACCGGAGACTCTCTCCTACATATACAGAGAAGGGGTGTCGCAATAAGGGCACCTATTGTTTACCCCTTTGATCTTCTATCATAATACTGTCTATAAAAGCGCGGCCCAATAATGCATTGCAACATCTTTTTCACTTCAGCGAGCAGGACCACCCCCTCCCCCCTTCACATTTGATGAGGTTTCCGGAGAGAAGAATTTCACTTTTTTTTAGGTGACGTACTTTTAAATTTTACATCGGATTTCAAATTGAAAATGCTAAATTTACGGAAAAATTAGAAAACAAATACTTGTTATCAACGTTTTAGGAATTGAATTTGGTCACTCCTTCAGGAATCTTCAAGGAATAATATTCATTTTACAACTCTTCAATTTGAGTCCCCGAACGCTTTGAATCGCGCCCGGGAAATGACTGGAAAAATTCAAAATAGCAGTTCCATGTGAAATTCATGATGAAGACGGGATTTTTTGTAATTACAACAGTAATTTTTTTATTCTAAAAGTGACAAGCTATACAATATTTTTGAACTAATTAAAAATTTTTTAAACATTTTTTTATTTTTGAATTTCTAATTTTTTCTGTAAATATAATAAGTTAGTATCTTTTCTGATCAATTATACAATAAATGGCTGTTGAGAATAACACACTGAATGAATTCTGCAAGTAATATTTTTTGTTGGAGAAGTTTTGCTGTTGTTTAAGAACATTCAGATTGTTCCAATTTTTTGGAATCAATCATAAACATCTAGTTTTTATAGAACTAATTAACCACTTAGTGAATTATAGAATTGGTATTTTTTGTTAAATGCTTTATTCAATTTCAAACAATTGATAAAAGAGGCCGACAATATTTGTACCAAGAGACCGGACTATGTGACCCGGAGGGATTTGGGTGTCCTAAGAAAGAATCCGCTGTCTAATTCTTTTCGATACGTCAGGTTTTCGAGATAAATTTAAGAAGTGCAAAAATGGCTTTTTTAGCCATATTTGAGGCAATATAGCACGATCAGCAATTTCCTTTCTAAAAACTGCTAAGGCCATCGTTCCGTACCTTTTTCTACCTTTCATTTCGAACTTTTCAAGAAAATAATAATTGCCATTTAAAAAAAATGTACCTCAATTATAATAAACACAATACAATAGAATTTCCAGAAACTTGAGTTTTTTTCCTTCTCATAAAAAGTTTAAAAATATATGATTAATAATGGTTTGAAAAGCTATTTAATAATCTCCTAAACAATAAATATGAATGCTAAGATCCATTAAATATATAATAAGTTAAGAGAAGTCCTAACTTTTCATGATTTGGCATTGAAACAAACCTAAACAAGTATAAATTGTTGGAACTGATAAAAAATGTTGGCACAACAAATATTTTTCGTGATATTTATTGATTGTGTCACTAATTCTAGAAAATATGAACTTTTTATGATTTGTGGGAAAAAGTAACAAAAATAAGAATAATGATTCTGCTCAGTACATGATTTAAAATATTAAAAATGGTAATGTGTTCATAAATATTACTTGAATTAATTGAAATATTCATTATTTCCATCAATATCTTTGTATTACTTGTCCCAATGCTGAATACCTTATAAAATTTTTCCACATAATGATTTTTTATAATGAATTTTCTGTTATCCAAAAAAATAATAGTGAAGGCAGGTTAGCATATTGCATGCATTTGGCTCTCGCAATTGATATGTTGAAGAATTAAAAAATAAATTTAAAAATCTTAGTTTACAAATTTCAATATTCTAGATTATAAAATATCATAATACAAGACATTATTCTTCAATATCTTTTATTGAAGCTCTGAAGATTGCAGTTCTAACGATCTGGATAGCTATTCCATAGCCGCTGTTTCTAAACTGGAAATCCAAATTTTGAAAAAATAGTAAAGTGGCAGCTCCAATGTGTTTCAGCAATTCAAAGTTATTGAGAGTGTTTTTTCACTGTACAATAGGCAGTGAGATAAATAGCTTTGAAAAATCGCATATCATAGCGAAAGAACATTTTTTGATAACTTGAAAATTGTGACTTGTAAGTAAGTAGAGATTTCTGATGAATATGTTGTTCACAAGCTTGTGAATGAATAATAGTTTGCTGTACAAAAAGATGTAACGAGAGTAAGAAGTTTTACATAATGCTAGAAGTTAATACCAAAATTTCAAAAGAATATATTTTTTGTAATCAGGCACGAGGGGAATAAGTATCAACTTGAGTGCTTGAAGCATAACGTGAGTTAGGAAAGCTTAATAAAATTACTCAATTATGTGACATTATAAACTCTATTGATACAATAAAAAGGTCATATTGTGGAATTGCAAACGTGACGTAATTGTTTGAATAAAGATAAGAGTGTCCGAAGACGTTTATTTTCATTTTATGGCTTCTTTCCTTACACGAAAAATACTTTATTGCACATTCAATTCAAAATTGTTAAAACTTGACTAATTACAAGATGAATTTTCACAAATTTGATTAGCAAAAATTGCGCCACTAAAGATTAGTTAAGAATTACTAATTCGGTTGGACAAGATATTTGCTGATTCAATAGTGGCGAAGAACTAATTGTTTAGTGAAAATATAAAAAATTATTTAGGACTTTGAATGATAATTTTACAAAGTCATAAACATGCGAATCGTTAAAAATATAAAAGTTTAATCAAATGACGCGATGGTGTAAAATTGATAACTCCATAACATCTTAAGGGAGCTATATTGAGTAATTGTTCACGTCCCCTGGTCTGTTTCGTTTTTTTGAATATTCCCTCCTGGTTTTCAGCAGTAAGTCGAAAAAAATTATGTACAATGGATAAATGGCCTATAAATTAATTATGCGTATCAAAGGTCTTTATGCGCTACTTTCTAACGGAATTCTGTTTTCGATTTTCAAATTTTTCACGGTTCTACAATTATCTACTTTTTCACAGAAAATTAAAATTATTCAACTGAGTATGGATCTATAAAAAATATATTGCCTAGAAGATTGTGAATAAGTGGTGGCCTGTCGTTCGAGAAAATTTCGAAAAAGTAAGAAGTTCCAGTTTGTTTCAAAAATTAATAAAAAAATTACTGGAATAAATTTTGGTCATTAAGGGTCTGATTTATAAAGATTGTTATGAAAAGTTATGCCAGAGTGTTTAGGAATGATTTTTCATCAACAAGTAAAATCTCTAGAATATTTTTTTCTTTAAAATAGCTGTGTTTCTACAACAATTCACGAAGAGAAGTTTTTACTCAATTTCAAGATTTTCTTTTCATTTCAAGAGATGTAACCTCGATATAGATAATGTGCAAGTTCAGAATTTTTTAAGTAATGAATTCTGTTGTATCACTGTGCAAAAATGACCTTTTTGTTAAGAAACAATTTTTGTAACGCTGTGAATTCCAGACGGTTTTACAGAAACTGACCAGGTTTTCCAAAAAAATAACCCAGCTATTCGTAAGCAGAAGACATTTCCAACCTTTAATTCTCTAACAAACAAAAAAACAAATTCATGACAGAATATTTGAATTTACAGAGAGAAAATGAAGACCCCAATTATGAACCTTCAATAACAAAAAATAAAAGGAATTATTTTGAACCAAAAAAGATGAATCTTTAACCAAAATGATGAATCTACAATATTAATTGAATGAATTTTCAACAAAAGAGTTCATCATTCAACCGAGTAGGCGAATTTAAGACGATTAAAGATCACTTTTTAAATAAAAATATCAATTGCAGAACCAAACATGAAATAGTAATATTTTCAGATTGAAACATTTGATCTTCGCAAAAAAACGTATTTCCAACCAAATATTCAAGCTTTCAACCAAAGACATACATTTTTGACAAAAATCATGATCCTTCAACAACAAAAAAATTAAGGAGGTAGTTCTACTTCTAACCAAAGAAGATTAATTCTCAGCGAAAATGATTAGTTTCCTACGAAAAAATATAAATTTTCAACAAAATACATGAATTCGCATCTAAACAAGGGAAGGAGGAAAGGAGAAAAAAATAAAAGGGGGAAATTTTTAAAAAAGAGGGGAAAAAGAAGAATACTCCAAAAAGGAGGTTTTAACCAGAATCTAGAACCAGTTAAGACTTTATTTTAAAGCTTTATTTTAATAGAACTAGTTAAAGCCTTAAAATAATGCCTTAGCTGATTCTAGATTCTGGTTGAAACCTCCGCAATTAATTTAAACTATCAATTACGAATGTGTGAATTCACTTCACGTCCGAAAGTACTCCATTAAAGGTCATTTTTTGAAATACATAATATAATATATCTACCAATAGAATTCACGAAAATCGCTAATGCGACGACCAAAGCACCAAGAACCCTCATCCTTTCAAGGTGAAGAAATCTGATGCGCGTAAAAATTCGTGATTGCAGCGTGACGAATGAATATTCTTCAATATATCACGGTGCATAATATATATAAAAATCGCTATCTCGTTTTTTTTCGTATGGATTATTGTATTATTTGCCAGATTAAGTGAAAGAGCGAAGTCATTTCTTTGAGATATTTGCATTGCATCACCCTGTTTCATCATTAAAGTAGATTCATTCCGGTTTTTCTTCCCTTCAAAGGCTCAAAATTGTACAGATTTACAATATATGTCAAAATATCAGAAGCTAAAATCACCTGTCTGTGTTACGTTACGTCATTAGTTATATTCACATTACGTGCCGCAGAGAGATAGGAATATGGATGTGAATTATTATTACCTATCAACCTTGGAAGAATGCATTATTGTGCTTATCTTTGAAACTCGTAAATTAATGAGCTTGTTTGGTCAACTGTAAGTTTTTTTTTCATCATAGCAGAAACGGCGAACATTACTAAACCCATAAAACACGTAATGGAAATTTTTCAATCTGAAATTTCGCAGAAAAACTCTGTTTCCTTATAAGTATTAAAACTTATGCGCGCATAGCACGCGCTAATTACCCTTTCATTTGAGAAAAGACTCGATTGATTTTCCAGAAAAGTGATAACATACACTTTTTTCAGATTCTGCCGAAAATCTAATATGATTTGAGATCGTTGCATATCATTAACCATTGCCTTATTTGAATTCCAGTAATTATAATTTGAGAACAAAAACTTACCAAAAACGGTCAGTCTCTTCTGTTTTCATTCTGAACAAATGCTGTAGGTAAACCATGGTTCGGTACCCAAGATACAGAAACTAATCGTATGAGATGATAATTTGAAAAATAAAATAACAATAGTTTTATAGGAAAAATGAAACAGATAATAAGCGTACATAGTTGGCCTTTAGAGTAATATAGAAGATTATTCAAGAAAATTGAAACAAAATAAAAATTTCGTAATGAAGCATCCGTCCATCTATTGGCAGTCAATAATAAAATGTATAGATTATGTTCGCAAATTTAAGATATATTGGTTGAGAATTTGGATGGAACCATTTTTGCCAATTTTTGTGAAATCAAATGTTAGATTAGCGCTCGCATGCATACAATTAAAGTGATTAGACATCATGAAAACAGGCGAGTTAAAGCCGATAGCATCATGTGGAAATTTTCAATAAAAAGTTACACCCCGTCTAGCATAAGATCTTGGTACCTGGAGTTGAAGGCATTCCAATAAAAAAGGAGAATCTACTTCTTCTCTGATGATCTTAAATAAAAAGTAACAGCACGCGAAGACTCTTCAA
Source organism: Andricus quercusramuli (assembly GCA_932178445.1). NCBI lineage: Eukaryota > Metazoa > Arthropoda > Insecta > Hymenoptera > Cynipidae > Andricus > Andricus quercusramuli. The sequence continues at coordinate 789,692 of CAKNXH010000033.1, read as the reverse complement.
TCCGACAGAGTAAAACAACTGAATCTTTTGCATAGTACTAGATAGTCTGCTCCGCGTACTGGATGTCTTCCATCCTTCTTGAGAGCTAGGAATTTTAAAAACCTTTTTTGAATTGACTCTAATTTGTTCCCATATTTCCTGAACATAGGGTTCAATACTTGTAGTGCATATTCAAGCCCAGATCTTACATACGCATTAAATATTGTTGTCATTGTTGCTTTGCTCTACCCTTTCTACTACTATGTTGCCAATTTGATCATTTGAAATTATGATTGATTTGCGCCTGTAGGGTTTATCGGTAGCTTATTAATCTCACACCAAAGCATAAATCTGTCTAAATCTTTCTGGAGAGCTTTTGCATCTTCTATGTGTTGTACCACTGTGAAAATCTTTATGTCATCAGCAAAGATCAGCAAAGGTCTAAGATTTAATGTTTCTGTTTTGGACCCTCTGTTCTCTGTCTGATAGGTAATTAATGAGCAGTGTCGCAAAATTCACCGGTAAGTCTGTCGATGGGAGCTTATTTTTTGTTATGGCGTGATCTATTTTATTGAAAGCCTTCAATAGGTTAGGTTAATTATGCATGAACGTCTAGGCACGAATCCATGTTGAAACTCTGATAAGAAAGGTGCTATGTAGTCTTCGCTTGTTCTCTTGAAAATTTAAGCTTTTTTTTACATATTGATTTCGTAATATGAAAAAATTCAGAAACTTCTTATACTCTTCTAGATAAATACCTCCAAGGAAGAAGAACGGAAAAATCTGGGATCTACTGGGTATTTGAGTCAGTTCTTGGTCTAATTTCCCTGTAAAATTTGCAATACATTACGACTCAGTTGAAGTAAACTTTTGTTACTCTCAATACCTCTCAATCTGGATTTGAAAATATTTGATTAGTTTTTTATTTCCTCAACGAAAAAATGTCATAACTATTCTGTAAAGAAAATTAAATTCGCCAAGTACTTTAAACTCAAACCTAGCTCTATCAAATAAGGAAAAGCATTAGAAAACTTAAACCCCTAAAATATCAATGTTGAATAATGAAATTCAACTCCAAGTTAGTTGCATCCTGATTCCAAGCATATTGCAGTCATATTGTGAGATCAGAAAATTTTAAAAAAAGGTCAATTTTTTGATTGAAAAAGCGAAAATAAGCCTTAGAAGTTAAATTTCAATTTTCCTAAATAATTTTTGCAATTTAAATAATGCAATGAAAATACTAAACAGGAGGGTTGATTAAGTGTTCGGTGCCAATTTTTTGTTACTTTGCAATTAAAAAAAGGATCCCAGACTTTAAAAAAAATTGGGTCATCGTTCACAGGGGTTGAAATAAGCCCTTCTATATTTTTGTGTCTTTGACTATTTTCAGATGTGAAATTCTATTTAATTCATTGTTTTTTACACAAAATTGTTCCAATTGATGCTGTATTACAATAGTAGCTTGAGTTGTAAAAACATTCACTCTCTAGAGTATCATAATTCCGAAAATCTATCCCTAGAATGTTTTTCCATGTGACATATATTTTAAGATTTTGGATTTTGTTGCTGCAAACATCTTCTTCTAAAATTCAATACTATTAAGAATCATCAGTGATATTCGAAACAACGCCTAAATTTTGTTTTATCCACCCCTTCGATATAATCAATGAATGAGAAATACATTTACGACATTATGTTATATTTATGACATTTCTGTGAGTAATGGATTAGAATATATCTTTCAGACGATCAATAATAATATAACTGATCTTTTGTTAACGATGACACTTGTTCTTATATCAGTGAACCTTCTTTATGTGAAAAATGCCCCTAGAAAACTTGGTATGTTTTGTTCTGCTAGCAATTTTAATGATAATACATATAACAGAATGGTTTAAAGAATTTTTATTTATGGTCAGGCACGTGCATATTTCCATTGAAAATTGCACACACATGTACATAACCTTACACATATCGTCCATTCAAGGGAGTATTTCTCTATTTGACCGAGTTTTTTTCAGGCGTTTTTCAAAAATTTATAAAAAATATAATTATTAGGGGAAAGTCCTACAGAACCGGCTATCTGTCATTTCTAAAATTCTATAACAGATGGCGGAATGCTGGAAGAGAAAAAAGCAATTCAAACGAATGCTGATTCAGTTAGACAATGCATACATTTGTTTTCAGGGCAAAATGCTAGCAAGGAAGGAAAAAGTCTGGTCACAGGAAAAGATCTGTTCGCAAGAATAGCAAGCGAATTCAGAAAGAGACAATTTGCCCTTTGTGACTTGAATCTCATGAAGAAGATTTGATATTATATTGTTATATATATTTATTATATTTTTTATATTATATATTATATATACATATTATATTGATTGAATATATTATATATGTAGCAGCTGCTACAGGTCATCTGAAGCAAGAAAATCTAGGAGATTCTTAAAATCAATGAGTACGGCTATAGACGGAACTAGAACAAATCAAAGATATCGAAAATTGACAAAATCGCGCCCATTTGAATTTTTGTTGTTGCAAATTTTGACTTTTTTGTGGGTAGTTCCTGACTTGCTGAGAATTCAAAAATCATTATTTTTCATTAACCTAGTTCGGGCTATAGCCAAACATCTGCTAAATATATCCTCCAAATCTGAGCTTAATCGGTCCAGTATTTTTGACGGAATCATGTCAGCCATTTTAAAAAATCTTGTTTCGAGAAAAACGACGTGTTCAACATATAGCGTGAAACTGGGAATTCAGACCTAACACTGAAATTTTTCACAAGAACTTGGAGACAAATCTATAAATGTTTTCGAAACATCGTATTTGGGAAGAAAAACTTGTTTTACACTATCAATGACTCTGTTATACACATTTATGACCTGCCTGCCTGACAGCCAAGGCGGCCCGTCACAGCGTGCGGCTGAGTACTCTCCGCAGTTCACCCTGCTGCAGCTTCATTAAAAAGTCCCAACCAAACTAAACCTTTGCGTACAAATTCCACACACTATATACTATCACTATCAATTCCAGCATTCATAGGATAACGCATAAAATTCCACCGAGATAAAAATGCGATAAGAGAACACAAATAATCAAGATACAATTAATTCTTCAGTTTTTCTTAAATAATTGAAGATTATTTGAAAATAAACAATAAAATTTTATTTTCAGGGCACGAAGTTCTCACAGTAGTCATATTTTTCAGAAGAGTGTTTTAGGCACATCCTCTCCTTGTACCATGCACATTTTATTACTGCGACATCACCGCAGATATCACGAGAAGGTTCCACATTTTTTCGAAAAAAAGCGTACAGGATTATCGAAATGTGGATGTCTATTTTCTGTATATGCGCATTTATACCAAGAATGTTTGAATCCGCTAATAAATCTAGATGAAGATAATTGTTTATTTTTGTGTGAGGGACTGTAATTTTGTAATGTTATTCCTACTATGCAAATTAGTCTCAGACCTAAAATGTTATTTAACCTTGTACCATTTTCCAAAAAAGTTAATTTTTTTCATTTTGAATATATTCTTACAACAAAAATTCACCACAAGTTTGTGAATCTTTTTTCAATGCACCATTTTTGATCATTCATCTGTTTTCGTACCTTGCATTGTTTATCAAAACATTTGATTTTTTTACTGTCAATGTTATTTTCACGAATAAAACAAAAACTACGCATTCTGTCGGAACATGATTAATAACAAATTTTTACTTCTTCATTGTATAAAGAATTCGTTATTTCTCATTTTTTTCGTAGCTTGTGTTATTTGTCTAAAAATTTAATTTTTCAATTTTCAATACATTTTTTTACTAATGAAACAAAAACTACGCGTCATATCAAAAAGTGAATGATAACAAATTTGTAGATCTTTTTTAGGTGCACAATTTTGGTTGATTTGTCTCTTATCGTATCTCACATAGTTTGACAGCAAAATGGAATTTTTTATTTCTTTATTATTTTTTTGTGTGATTAGCATTTGAATTTTTGATTTTTCAGAAAATTCAAGAAGTTTTTATTAAAATATTTAGGGTGTTCAAAAAACAAAGTTTTTCTCCGCTTAACTTTTTTTCATATCGTGCGTTTTTCGGGTTAAAATGTTCATTATCGTTTGTTTTTTGGAATTTTGAAAATGCTATAACTCCAGTAATTTTTTTCATCCGAAAAAGTCATCAGGATAGACTGTTCGAGTTTTTGAGTGTTATGGATAGCCGTACATAGAATTTTTGAATCTTAAAAAAAATGGTCTGAAAATTTTTCAAAATGCTCTAACTTTTTGAATTTTGATCCAAATTAGCTAGTTGTGAAAATTCTTCTTTTTTTTTAGGCCCTAAAAAGTGTACCAAAGCACAATCCAATCTGATTATTTTTTCGAAAATTATCGTGCCTACAGTCTACAGACAGACAGACAGACTACAGACAGACATCTTCGTCAAAATTGTTTTTTTTTTTGTCTCAGGGGGTCTCAAAACGTGCAGATTTGATCAAAGCCAAGCAAGTCAAATTTTACATAAAAGCAATACCTTCTCATTATGAGAATGTAAAAACCAATCATTTATTTGAAAATCCGGTCAAATTATAGTAATCTAAATTTATTTGCCGATTCTCAAATCTACGCTTATTTGGTGTTGTTTTAAGTTGTAAAAAAATTAGACACCAGGAAATCAGAATACAGATATGTTCATTTATATTTTTACAGTTGAAGTATTCTAATTTTGAGAAAAAATCTTATTGGGAGAACATAACAAAGGAGCTGCAACAAATATAATCTTTTTCTGTATAATCTCGATATAAATCTCGATATAAGTCAAATAATACTTTGAAAATTTTATAAATAAAATACCCAACGATTTGAAGATAAACATTTGAAAAATGTTTCCTCACCATAATATATTCATTCAAAATGCTGCATTGCAATAAATTTGAACGAAAGATAAAGAAGCCGTTCTTGCGAAATTCCTCCCTTGTTAATCTTAAAGGAAACGTCAAATGTTTTGAGCAATTTGTTTTGAGAAATATCAATATAGATATAGATGATAGAAGAATGCTATAAAAATTCTACTGAAAAAAATTCTACGAACAAAAATCTACAAACGCAAATCTAAATATATGAATATTTGAGAAAATTCCTGGCTATACGTGATGTTCACAAATAATGAACGAAAAAATTCCAATAAGAAAAATGTTCACAAAGAATTGCTAAATGAGTTATCAGAAATAAATAAATTGGAAATTTGGGGAAAGATATATTTAAAAAAAATTTAATGTAAAAGAACTCTCAGTTATACGTGACCATTGCATATACTGAACAAAAAATTTTACTGAAAAATATTCATATGAATAAAAGAATATTTTAAAAAATACTTCAAATTGAAGAAGTGATGATTATAAAAAAATTGAAAAAAATTGTACCGAATTAAGCTGAAAACTCCCAAATTTTAACGATGCCATTAGAGAAGCGAGTTTAATACAAGAAAAATGTTCAAAATAATTAACTATGCAAAAATAAATAAATTACCAAGCAAAAATTTTCCGAATTGAAAAAATTTAACCACACCAGGGACGTTCACAAAAAACCTATCAAGAGGAAAGAAGGAGAACACGTCCGATGTGTGGTTACATTTTTTCGATTCGGTAAATGTTTTCTTGGTAATGTATTCATTGATTATTGCTTATATAATTATTTTGAATATTAGATTCTCATTTACTTCACTCCTGTCATGGTATCGTAAAAATTGTGTAGCTTTCAGCTTTATTAATTACAATTTTTTTCAATTTTTTTTTATAATTATAACTTTGGCAAGCTAAAGTATTTCTAAAAATATCTTCTTATTCATATGATTGTGCAGAACACTAAGTATTTCCAATTCTTCATCACTTTTTTATAGTTTTTTCCAGACATTCTTTCAGTAGAATTTCTTGTTTAGTATACATGAAAATCACGTATAACCAGGAGTTTTTCAAATTTTTGATATATATTTTTTTTCAATTCGTTTCCAGATAAACGTTAGGCTTTTACGGGGAATAACTTTGGTTCCACAGCTCAATTTTTTCCATGTGGCAAAAACAGACAATCGTGCAGAAGATGCATTTGTGGTTTCAGCTGACAGTGAAGACAATGGACGTTTCGTATATTTCTATTGATCGTGGGTACAATTCCATTGGCATTGCTGCATTTATAACCGCAGCATGCCATAAGGCGGGAGGTATAAGGGTGACTTGGAGAAAGCATCGTGATAAATTTAAGAGGCACCTAGGTATGTAGGTACAGTGTGCACTGGCTGCCCGTAATACATACCTACCACTCTGGCAGCGATCGATGCGTCCTATAAGAACATTACCATTCTCGCCACGAGGAAACAGTACTGGTACTGGCCTCGTCGCTATATTACTCTTCAGGCAAGACACGACCAATCGATTCGCACTGAGAATAATAATTAAAGATACGTTTTCGAATGCGAGACTTATTATGCAGACATGGGCGCCACATCCGCGGAGACAAAGTTCCCTCCTTCTCTGCTAAATCCGATAAGGAACATACTCAATACCCATACATGCATCAATTATAACTTTCGTCTTTTGAACCTCTTCGTGCTTCATTCGAAGATTATACACTTCACCATTTTACTTCTCTACTTTATGTTGCAGTTTAGAAATTCTAATTGTTTTCAATAAATTACTAATTGTCTACTATTACAGAATTTTCCGTACGAATAAGGGGTTGCTCATAAACTACGTTGCCAATTTCAGGATTTTTTAGCACCCTCCCCCCCCCCAGTCCTTGGTTCTGGTCGGTGATAGGCATAGTAGTATGTTACACCCCCCTTCCTTCACCGAAAAGTAACATAGCCTAAAATGCTATCAAAACATAGAAAAGAATGATTTCTTTTACGAAAACAGGGTAATAATCAATGTCAATGCCATATTGAATGCAATATGTGACACTTGAAATTTCTAGGAATTCAATTTGAGAGGTATGTTGAATTAACAAACAAGATTAATTTCCTAACCGAAATGACGAATTTTCAATGAAAAACGTGAATTTTCTACCAAACAGTTGAATTTCCAGCTTATAAAGGATACAATTTTGATCAAAAATGAAAAAATGCAATTTCAGATCCAAAATCTATTTACAACCAAAAAAAAAGAATTTTCAGAAAAAAAGTTCAATTTTGAACCAAAGAGGTGAATCTTAAAAAATATGTATTATTAACAAACTAGTTCAACTTCCAACCAAGTGGTTTATTGAAGATTAAAAAATATTGCTTTACGAATACCACGAATTTCAAATGAAATACATCACTTTTGAAGAAAATTATTAAATTTTAAAACCAAGAGGACAAAAATAGAATTTTTAACCCAGTAATTTGATTTTCAGTCACACTGTTGAATTCTTAATCAAACCAGAATAATCCAGACCTGAAAAGTAGCATTTTTAACCAAGATACGTGATTTTTCAACCACTACTATTAATTCTCGAATAAAAAAAAACGAATTTTTAACATTAGATTTCAATACAGAAGAATTTAATCATCCAAGGAAGTGAATCTTGAGAAAATGTAAATTTTTAACAAGCTAGTTGAACTTTCAACCAAGTAGTTGAACTTTCAAATTAGAAAGATGAATTTTATACCGAATATTCAATTTTTACCCAAGAAGATGAATTTTCTAGCAAGAAGATTAATGTTCTAACAAAAATCACTAATTTTCCACAAAATGCATTGACTTTCAATGATATTGTTGAATCTTTCAGTAAATCATAAGAATTTTCTACAAAATAGTTTGATTTCCAAAAAAAGTATTCACTAACGACCAAATATTTGCATTTTCAAAAAAGAAGATGAAACCTAAACAAAAAAATTCATTTTTTATGAAGAATTTAAACTTCAAATCAAGTGTTTGGTTTTCAAATCAAAGAAATTAATTGTCGACCAAATCATGTTGATAATTCAACAACAACAAAAAAAGAATTTTCATAAAAACAGCAGAATCCTCAACCAAAACAGGTTAATTTCTTTTCTGGTAGGAAATTACGGGTGTACTTACGAAAAGGTCACCCCAGAATATTGACTTGATACTTGATATAGCGGTTCCTTCTAGAGCATAGTTGAACGCAGTAGAAGAATTTTTGGTGCTATCAATAAAAATTAGGTTATTGATAACTTTGACTTTTTTCAAATGAACTTCTTTTGAAATCTCGAAAAATATTTATTTTGAAAAAAAATGTTGTTGACAAAAGTTGTAGATCTCGTCGGAACACATATTTATTACATTTTTTTTCTAAAATTAAATTTTTTCAAGAAGAATGACAAAAACGAATTTTCAGATTTCTTGTTACAAAAAAATGACCACCAACAGAAATAAATTAATTGAGTTTGAGCAATTGAAATATGAACTGAAAGATGAAAAATGAAAAAGTCCCTTTTGCGATTTAAGAAAAAAATGTATACAAAAATTCCCTGCATTCTAGCTTAATGAAAATGTTTGGACTAAAAAAATGTCTTCTTTCGATCTAGAAAAAAAATAATTGGAAATAATCAATGAGTGACATTTAGAGTTACTGAAAAGGTTTTCCTTACTAAAAATTGTATTATTGACAAAGTCGTTTATCACCAAATTAGATAATGATTCATTACTTAATTTGACATTCTAGAAAGTTTGACAGATTCAGGGATTTAGAGTTTGAAAATTTTTATTTCAAATACTTTAAATCCAGAAGATTTCTGATAATTTGATTTTCAGTTAAGTATTTAATACCTAAATTTCTTTTTTTTCAGGTTTGAAAAATTTAATTTTTAAATTTTCACTTCGCTAAGTTTAAAGTTTGAAATGATCAAGTGTCCTCAAGGCGCGCTTGCATTTACTGATTTACCTTAATAGGAAAACATTTAAACTTTTCAATTTTAATTATTCAAATTCAAATGATAGAAAAATAAAAATGTGACTTCTTCCTTTATTTCTAGAACACGTATTCTCAGCCACACAAAATAAAAGTAGCCAAACATTGCAAATAAATTTCTGTGAAATATTGTTTGAAGTTTCTGGGTAGAAAAAAATTCAGACACTCTTTCGGCTGTCTATAATTTACCATATCTACTTGTGATCGAATATCTTTTCTTGTAAAAAACAATATAAAAAGTATTTACAAATATTTTCAAACAAGTATATTGAAGATCGATGCATATTCAAAACAATGTAAATAAATATATATTGTAGTTAAATAATTGTCTCTAATGGTCCTGTCACACTGATTATAGGAAACATATTTCCCTCATTTTTTGGCCTTTGTGCAATTATGCTACACAACTTATTTTGTTAGAGACTGGTTTTTAATTATTATTTTTCACTCAAACTTCTCTATATTTGATGCAACTTCTCTAAAAATATTATCAAGTCAAAAGCAAAACTGTTTGCTGAATTTTTGGTTCACCACATTGCAATAAAGAACATTGAACATAACCATATTTTCCTGGAGTGAATATTACCTTATCCTGTTTCTATATCCGTTTTCAGGATCATATTGCCTGAGAATAAGTATTCGAGATCCGCCCATTGATTTTGATTCATATCAACAATAAGGTTTACCCACATAATAGAAATTCGACACTTTTAAAACGGAACAAACAATTTTCAAAAGTGCACATTTACAATATCAGAAATTTCGGAAAACGTTTTTAAACTTTCGTCGTTTCGATGTTTGTAGTTTTCGGTTCTGTAGAATTTCTTTGAAAGGTATAGATTCATATCTCAAATGTTTTCAAAACCGTTTGGTGCGCATAAAAGTAAAGTTTGTATAGAATTGGAAGAGTGCCAGTTTTTTGGCTTTCAGTCAACTGTATCGCTTACTCAAAATCGATCCTTGATATACAGAATTTTCCCAAAAATGAGGAACAATTTAAGGGTTTACTTTTTATTCAAGTATATTCAGTGATTTGAGTCAGTTTGTTCAGACTTTTTTGGGATTTTTGTACGCTTAGTAAAATTCAAACAAAACGACGGATTGATCCTAAATTTGTTTAAGAACCACTGATTGGTCTTTAACTTTTTTACAAAACAAGGGATCGCTCAGAAAATTCTCATCCCAATACTCATGGTACGCTCTCGATTAGATTGAGATAAACCTAAATGGAATGCTTTTATTGAGGGAAAAAAAATTTGGTTTATAATAGGAACACAAAATAAATAGGTTATTTACTGAAAAAAATTATTTACTGGAAAAAAATTGGTTACCAAATAACTTTTGACTAAACGGATTACTGATCGCATTTATCTCTTATTTTCCTCATTATCACCGGATTATTGATCAAATTGTAGCATTTTCCCGTAAAAGAAATTTATATTAATTTCCATTTTTGTGGAAACTACTCCCATTGTTCAAGCATAAGCGGAAAATTAGCAGAAACGAACCTTTGTTAGATAGAATCACATCTCGTTCATTTATTTCCTTTCAATTCATAATAAATTCCAGAATATTAAAACGTTGCATATCATTTTGATTACCAAATTCAAATCAAAATGATTTACTTTTACTGATCCAATATTAAATTTTATGCAAATTCATTCATCTTTATCGATTGGCAGTTGTTATAATTTTCAGTAGAAGTCAAAAATAAGTCATGATATTTCTGGAACAAGGAATGTTTTTGAAAATATTATATTCCAGGATGAACGAAAAATTCTAATTTTTCTATATTATGTTATATATCTCTATGAGTGTTGAAATTAATGATGTCTTCTCCGAAAGTGTGTTAACCAAAAAGTTTAATTGTCGACCAAAGAGATGACTTTTTATTAAAAACGATGTATCTTCAACTCAATTAGTTCAACTTTTGCTTGAAAAATTAATTTAATGGATGAATATCAAATCAAATAGAATGGCCTTCAAAATATAGTAGTATTGTTTTTTTACGAAAAACAGAATTGAATTCCAAACGGAGATAGTTCAGTTTTTCAACCATAACATTTTCTACGAAAGAAAAGAATTGTTCTCTGAAAAGTTTAATTTTAAACTAGAAGAAACGAAATTCAACAACATAGTTGAATTTTCAACTGAAAAAAATCAACATTCAGCCAGAACAAGTTGAGTTTTTAACTAAGAAGACAAAATTTCTAGCAAAAGAGATGCAGCTTCAAACCAAAATGATAATTTTTAATGCAAAATATTGAGTTTCTGACAAAAATACGCATTTTTGACCAAATACGTGATTTTAAATTAAAATGATGAATCCTCAAATGAAGTAGGTCAATTTTCAGTTCAAAAATTAATTTCCAGCCACAGGAAAGATATTTTTACACAAAATAGTTAAAATTTCACAAACAAAAAATTCTCTTTAAAATATATTAAAAGGGTTCTCAGCAAAAAAGAATTAAATTTTAAACAGGAATAGTTGGATTTTCAACCAAAGTAATCAAATTTTTACCAAAGAGATGGATTTTCCGCTAAGAAGATGATTTTTTAACATAGAAGTTTAATTTTCAACACATAGTTCAATTCCAAACTAGAAGAGCCAAATTTTCAACCAGAAATGAAAAAGTTCAATGTTCAATTTAAAAAAATTGATTTCGAATGAAAAAGTTGTAAAAAACTTCAAAAAAAAAACGAATTAACCTGATGAACAAAAAATGTGGAGCGTGAGGGGAATAAATTCAAGTCAATAATTGCAGTGTCAATGTCTTTCTCGCTTTTCGACAGTCCCGCGTGCTAGACGCGAGACCGTCTCCTCTAGAATGAAAGCTCTGCTGTTTCCACAATAGCAGAATTTCCGCGCGGAACATGCGCATTTTCAATTGCTCTTCTCGCTTGCTCCAACTTTCCTTCTACCCTCGTGCCTCTGATAACACACATCAGCTTTTATCTTGCACTGAACTGCTGCCTTTCGAAGGGGCTGCTTCGAGCATCGGTTTCACAAGGAAAATGCTCTGAATTCCATTTTCCAAGCATGACCCCTATCCCTGGCCAAAATACCACCACAAAAAAAAAATAATTAATGTAGCCACCGTGCACGTATAAAAAAGAAGTTAGTAGTCTACACTGTGACAAATTTAGGGAATTTTCTCTACTTTTTAGTGGAAAAAAATCCACTTTTTCTTTGTGAAAAAACATTTCCCCCAAGATTTGGGGAATTGAATGATTCCTACTGAATGTAGGGAATCGCTCCAGAAACAATGTTTCATTTTCCACGTTGATCAGGTAAATTTTCTGAAAATGCTTGAAGTATTATCATATGTTAAGGAAGATATTCTGTTTGAAAATATTTGATAAACTAGCACAATATTTTGAATGATTTTACACGTTTTTTTGTTGTGGAAAAGATTTATCAAGATTATAGTCATCCCAAAGATTTCTTTCCATACGTTGTTGTTGTTTACGTCAGAATGCAATGAATTAGTTGCAGGTTACATGCAAAAAAGTAAAGTTGTCGTTTTTAATTAAAAATTTTGTTGCAGTGCTTTGTTTTAATAAGTGTCAACATTGAAAATTTTTTATTCATAAATTAATAGTAGTATAGTAATACACCAGACTCTTTCTTGAGGAACGCGCGATTGCCTCTGAAGGGACGCAGTACACTACTAATCAGTCGAGCAGATTGCGCAATATTATGGAAACGGTTCAGGTGGTCCTGACTGTTCACGTATCGATGCACGCGCTTTATGAATAGAGCTATTCGCAGGCAAGCACCGGCATTGTTCTTCAAAAGAGAGTCTGTTGTAGTTATATTATACACCACTAGGGTGGCCCAAAAATTCGACTTTCGATTTTTGGTGATAAAACCCCCCAATTTTGTTTGTTTTCCAGAAAAAGAAATTCCGTAATTTTCTATTTTTTTTTCATTCAACGTTAATCCATGCCCCCGGGCTTTTGAAATTAACATGGGGTTTTTAATGGGAAAAGCTCGATTTTCAAAGAAATGGAAAAAAGATGTACTTGTTATACATTTTTTGTCAATTAAAGTATTGCCACCTCTTGAGGAGTATTTAAGAAATAATTTGCACCCAATAGCTTTTAATTTGGACATACCTGAACCCCTTTAATTGTGCCCGGAAAATGCCCCAAAAAATGCAAAACAGCAGTTTTCTATCAAATTCATGCTAAAGACGGTATTTTTGAAAAAATTTTCAACATGAATTATTTTTAGTCGATAAGTGATGAGTTTTAAAGTATATTTTGAATAATTTGAAATTGTTTAAACAATCAGTATTTGTATAAACAATTTTTTTCCCCTGTAAATCGTGAAAAGTTATTATCTTTCGGAATAAATCGTACGAAGTTGATGAATGTCAAGAGTAGTACTTCTTATTTAACTTATTTGGTAATTATGTAAACAATAAAAATTATTTTCATTTGTTTAAACAATTTTTTCTCCATAAAATCGTAAAATTATTTTCTGAAAATAATGACACAATTAAAGAATGTTGAAACCAATACATTTTTGAAGGATGTTTGATAATTATTTAAATTATTTTGATTTGTTTACACAATTTTTTCCCCGTGTAAAGCGTGAAAAATTATTACTTTCAGGCATTAATGACACAATTAAAGGAATTTGAGAGTAATATATTTTTCTATAGAATATTCAGCAATTTTTAAAATAATTTTCATCTGTTTAAACAATTTTTGTTTGTTTAAAAAGTATTGTATCTGCAAATCGAGAAAATTTATTCTTTTCTGCAATTAATGACACAATTAACGAATTCGTTAATTGTGTCATTCATTGCTGAAAATAATAAATTTTCTCGATTTGCAGAGGAAAAAAATTTGGAACAAAGAAAAATTATTCAAACAAATAAAAATTATTTTAAAAATTGCCAAATATTATGTAGAAAAACAATATTACTCTTAAATTCCTTTAATTGTGTCATTAATTCCAGAAAGTAATAATTTTTCACGCTTCACAGGGTGAAAAATTTGTTTAAACAAATGAAAATTGTTTAAATAATTAGTAAACATCCTGAAAAAATGTATTGCTTTCAACATTCTTTAATTGTGTCATTATTTTCAGAAAATAACATCTTTTTACGATGTTAGGGAGAAAAAATTGTTTAAACAATTTCAAATTATTTTAAATATACTTTAAAACTCGTCAGTTATCGATTAAAAGTAATTCATGTTGAATTTTTTTTTTAAAAATACCGTCTTTAGCATGAATTTGATAGAAAACTGCTATTTTGCATTTTTTCGGGCATTTTCCGGGCGCAATTAAAGGGGTTCAGGTGTGTCCAAATTAAAAGCTAGTGGGTGGAAATTATTTCTCAAATACTCCTCAAGAGGTGACAATACTTTAATTGACAAAAAATTTATAACAAGTACTTCTTTTTCCATTTTTTTGAAAATCGAGCTTTTCCCATTTAAAACCCCGTGTTAATTTCAAAAGCCCGGGGGCACGGGTTAACGTTGAATAAGACAAATAACAAATTACGGAATTTCTCTTTCCGGAAAACGAACCACCTAATGCACCACGATACAGTTAAGATTTCGCGACCACCTTCATTTGAATCTTGCCGCTCTGAGCTGGAGCTTGAGGAGAAAATCCGCCAGGGCGCGACGTGCCGCCTCTCTGGCAACCGAAATGATTATTCTCTAAGTTTAAAGCACTATTATACCATAGCATGGGGAATATTCCCCATCAAATCTTCAGGTTAAAATTCACCACTTTTTGGTCAATATTCGTAGAAAGCTTAGGGCGATTTTCCTGAGTAATAAGTATCAATATTCACAAAGTTTTAAGCAATATTTTCCAAATTTTGGAGTATTTTCCCTGCTTAGGGTTCGGGAAAATTCCCGAAATTTAAGGTATTAAACAATATCATACCCCACTAGCTCTTGGAAAAATTAGCCACCTTTTAGTTAATATTTTGCAGAAAATTTTGGGGAATTTTTCCTAATAAACCTACAGGAAAATTCCCTAAAATGTGTGGAACTTTGGGTCAACACAATTTTGGGTAGAACACGCAAGAAAATTTTTGCAGTGTATTAGCACGTTAGTTAGGTCCTTTAAACCTGCCCCTCACATACTTTCACTTTCCTACCCACCCTACTTTCTCTCCTCACACTTCAAACTTCGCTTGCCCTCCCTTTCCCAACTTCTTCCACCTCTGCTTTCTCCCATTCTCGCTTCCCTGGCTAACACTCCTCTTCCCTTACTTCCACTCCCTAGCCCTCAATTACCATCCGCTACTCACCCGCACGACATTCTGACCCACTCCTTACTTCCTGTACTTCCTCTTTACTTATTTCCCATCACTTCCTCTAATTCTTTTCAACTTTTTTCTTCACTTTCCCCACTCCCCCTTCCTTCATCACCCCTGCATTCCCCAACTTTCTCTTTCTTAGTTTTTCCATACATTCCATAGTTCCCCTGCCGTCACTTCTTTTAAACCCTCTCGCTTTCCCTGATTCCTTCATTTCTTCTCACATTCCATACACTCCCTTCCATAATTTCGCTTTATTTCCCCTGCCTACACTCGATTTCATACTCTTCCTCACTTCCCCTTTTCCTCCTCTTCTCATTCCCCATAATTTCCCAACTCATATCGCCCTCACACCCCTGTCTTCATTTTTTCCCATTCTGTAAGAAATGAATTCATTTGATGACATTGTTTAGTACGTTTCCTGATGATAAATTTTAACAACGTTCGCGAATTTTGCAAAAATTGGCCCGAAACAGTACAGTTAAATAATAACTTCATAGGTTTAAAAATTCCTCTCATATTTCAGACTTCACAATCAAGTGAGAATTTTTATTCTTTCCCTGTTTTTAAGAAATTTCGTATTTTTGTCGTTCTTTCTCTGAATTGATATAATTCAATCAGAAAATCCAACAGTGCTTGGTTGAACGCTGATTTTCTTTATTAAAAAGTGTACCATTATATTTTGGGTTTGAAATTTGTATGGTTTGATTGAAAAATTGACCATTTACTTAAAAATTTAATCATCTTGTTGGAACTGAAAAATCTGTGTTGAAAACTCGTTAGATATTTGGCTGAAAGTCAATTTTTTAAACTGAAAATTCAGCTATATTATTGTAAATTCATCTTTTGTTATTGAAAATTCATGAAAATTCATCTCTTCGGTTAAAAATTAATCTTCGTACGTTAAAAATTCCTTCACTTAGCGGAAACTTACATAGCTTCTGAAAATTTCCTTGAATCGACTGAGATTTGTTTGGTCCTTTGAGCCAGTAGCTTTCCCTTGTTTACGCTTTCTTAGACTGAAGCATGACCAAGGAAGTAAATTTTCTCTAAGCTGAACTACATTGAGTTTGTCCGGATGTCCCATGGGATCTTGTTAAGGAGTAGTCAATGTTTTGGTTTTTCCACCCTAGTGCATTCGCTAGCGTTTTTCGGTAAAGACAGTGTAGCAAACACTACCGAAAAGTGTGGTGAACTCGTTGAATTTGCAGTGCAGTGCTTCACAATACTATCTCGAATGAGACGTGATAAGTGTGTGAAAACTTTGCTATGCTATAAAAACAACGGAAAGATGAAACGTGCGAGGAAAATGCACACCGCCGACACTCTGCTTGCACTCGTATAGTTTACTGTGAATTTGCATCACGGATTTTTAGTGTGCATGGAGGAAAAACTTTCATAAATTAGGCGTTTCATCGGCTGAACGTTTGAAAATTTGATTAATTTTTACGTTTGACTGTTGACTTTTTTACGAAACTAGGCTAATAGATTCTTGAAGATAAAATCAATATGAGTACTATCATAAGTTCAACTTGAAACGCTTCCGATTCCTGAAAGGGCCTAGCCGGTTAAGCATGTAAAATCTGCCCCCGCACGTATCAAGTTCAAATTTACGTCATAGTTTCATGCCCATGTGAAGTATAATTTGGCCCAATGATAACCTTAAAATTGCATTTTTGAGTGACTTATGGAGGGGGAAAGAAAATTCAAAAAAGCGATTTTTCTCGAAAACCACTCAACCGATTTTGATGAACAAAATATACGTTATATACATCAATGAGAGTGACGCAAAAAAAAAATATGAAAAAATTTTGATGAAAAATATGACCAAAAAAAAATTTTTGGATTTTTCAAAATTTTTTTTTATGTGATATTTTGGAGATACACCTACAATTTTTTCTCAAAAATATCTTCAGATTATCAGCTTTAACATATATTTTTGCTGAATTTTTCGTGGAGGTATAACATGGGTAAAAAAAATAAAAACCATGCATGCAGCGCTACGCTCATACGGCACCCTCCCACACGGCTGCGGAATGCTATACCATCAAGCGGCTCAATCTATTTTTATGAAAAAAGTGTCATCAATATCAACGAGACCATTGAAAAAAAATTTTGTTGAAAAATACATATCTTCATTTTCTCGCAGGAAAATCCTTACGTTATCTGCTTTAACATATATTTTTTCCAATTTTTTTGTGGCGGTATATCATGACTAAAAGAACCACACACGTAGCGCTGGCCAGTGCTACAAAGGACGTCTGCAGTTAGCCTACATAAATCATAGTTTCCAGAGTTTACCACGAGGCGGTTGCAGTACGTTTTAAAACTCCTTATCAGGGTGCTTTTTTAATGTGAGTCCCCTCGCCTCTCACAAATCGGGGTGCTTTATTATCGTGAGTCCCCTCGCCTCTCACAAATCGGGGTGCTTTATTCTTGTGAGTCCCCTCGCCTCTCACAAATCGGGGTGCTTTATAATTGTGAGTCCCCTCGCGCCTCTCACATGAACTCTTTATCACTGGGGTTTTAATTTTCCTCGCTATCATCTTCAATCACTGGAGTAAAGTGATTTTTTTTTAATACATCGCTCAGTATTTCAGCTGGTTTAAAAATTCTAGATAGATATTTTGCATGGGATAAATAATATACTATAGCAGCAATGTGCGAACAGCAACCCACAGTTCGTCTACCATTCGCACACTCGCAAGCGTAATCTGTTAGACCAGAAACTCCAACGCTGTGAGGTTTGTATCTTAAGAAACATCTATATGTTGTGCGAGAAACATGTCTGGATTGCACTTTTAATTTGAGTACATTTTTCTCATCTTTAGCATACTCAATGTTCAGTTTGCCATCTTTGTCCAGCATTTCTGCCAAATATGACACCGCTTGAGAAAGTTGGTATGATCCAGTGAATAGAATCTTCAAATCTCTTTCGGTCATTTCCGGAAAATCCAAAAGGTCATCGCACATCATAATTTGAAAAGGAAGTTTTCGGCGTAACCATCCCTTTTCTTCCGCCTCAATAGCCAAAGTATTTTTGGTGTCTTTTTGAGCATGCATTCTCTGTACAATTTCGTCAAAAGTATCTACATCCGATTCTAGCCTTTTTCCAAAAGTGTTATTCAAAAACGACGCAATTTTGAAATATATTCCAACTTTTGGTATCAGCTTGTTATCGAGTTTATGGTCAAGAAGACGATATTTTTGTTTGAGCACACCGTGAACTGATTCAACTGCCCAGCGAATCTTAGTGACAAAGCGAGATTGATTGGATTCTTCGGTCGTCAATTGTTTTCTTTGACCTTTCAAAGCAGGCATTAATACCTTAAAGTTTTTTTCTCTAAGTCATCTATTATATCTCGGAACCCGTGATCGAGAACAAAAATATCATCATCTTTCAGAAGCTTGCATAAACCATTTGGATCTTCTATGATATCTTTCAAAATTACTGCATCATTTTGGTTAGCAAGGTATGGACCAAGCATGTCCAACACGTATCCATCAGTTGCGCAGATAGTAAAGGGTTTACACAGCGGTACTTTTTTCTGTCCTGAAAAGGATTTCCTTTGATATTCATTGTTAGTACTTTTTTGATGTCGTGCATATGTACCGTCACAAATTAAGAATAACTTGTTATGAATATCAAACAATGCTTTTGCTATTTCAGTGGTATGATTTTTAATAAGATCATCCCTATTAAGGGCACTCAAGCCAAAGCGAAATGGCAAAACGTCTTTTTCAAAAGATTTGATTATGCTGGTTGAATATTCTGAGACAGATTGTTCATTTTCTAACTGCAAAATGGAAGCAATCAATTTATTGGAGTTCCCTGTGCGTAGCTTAAAAAGAAATACAACCAGAGCTTGTATCACTGAACGGGACTGACTATTTCTTAATGAGATCATCATATCCTTTATCTCTACAAGATTTTCCCAAGTTAATCCCGTAAAAACTTTGATCTGTTTTTCGGATATGCTAAACTCACCGGTTTTGTCGAATAATGTAGAATCACATTTGATGGAAAGAGTTTCCATCATTTCGCTCAGTTCTGATGCACTAAATCTCGTGGTATTAGAGTGGACCTTCAAAAGACCAAGATCTTCGTTATAAATTCTATTTTTTACCATATGTGTTCGACAACACCGGTTTCCAGCTGGTATGTATATTTTCTTTTTAATATACGATTGCATTCGAGCTTCTTTTGAAATTACAGTCAGATTTTCCTTGGAAAAACAAATGCAACAGCATTTATGCGTCGAAACAGTCCTCTGAATCGGCATTTCAACGGATTCTTCCTTCAAGATAGCTTTCTCTAATTTTAATTTAACATGGAAAGTTGGATCTTTGGAAGTCGATTCAGAGGAAAGAATTTGTTCTGTTACTGATTCAGAATCTTGATCCGGCTTTTTTATCTTATAAATAGAAAGACGACACTTATGACACAAAGTATCAGCGACAGATATTGTTCTTTCTAGAGAAAGAGAAAAAGCATTTGCTTCATCAATATTTTTTTACCAATTTCTTCTTACCTTTTGTTTTATTTAAAAACATGTCGCAGCCAGCACACTTTACGTTCATGTTTACTGCTCTCAACTTCTTGAAGTCGCAGTCAAATAATGTCTAAGCGATCCTACGTTTTTGATGTGAAACTCAGAAACAAGTGACAGTCTGAAGGGATCGTCTTTTTTTCCTCAACTTCATACAAATGAAAGATGAAATAGGTTCAATTACACTGAATGCTACAATATCGTGAACAATTACAATACAAGCACACGTTTACTGTCTTCACTGTTTTGCAATCTTGAATCAAATGATGCCTAAGCATCACCTACGCAATGTCTTATATAAAACACAAAAACAAATGACAGTCTATATGATCGTCTTCTGTTTTTCAGCTTCACACAACAGCAAGTAATTGTAAGTCTGTGTAATTTTTGTCTTTTTTCTTGATTTCAGTCCTTTGCAGCACTGGCCAGCGCTGCGTATGTGATTTTTTTCAGTCATGATATATACCGCCACAAAAAAATTGGAAAAAATATATGTTAAAGCAGATAACGTAACGATTTTCCTGCGAGAAAATGAAGATATGTATTTTTTAACAAAATTTTTTTTCAATGGTCTCGTTGATATTGATGACACTTTTTTCATAAAAATAGATTGAGCCGCTTGATGGTATAGCATTCCGCAGCCGTGTGGGAGGGTGCCGTATGAGCGTAGCGCTGCATGCATGGTTTTTATTTTTTTTACCCATGTTATACCTCCACGAAAAATTCAGCAAAAATATATGTTAAAGCTGATAATATGAAGATATTTTTGAGAAAAAATTGTAGGTGTATCTCCAAAATATCACATAAAAAAAAAATTTTGAAAAATCCAAAAATTTTTTTTTTGTCATATTTTTCATCAAAATTTTTTCATATTTTTTTTTGCGTTACTGTCATTGATGTATGTAACATATATTTTCTTCATCAAAATCGGTTGAGTCGTTTTCGAGAAAAATCACTTTTTTGAATTTTCTTTCCCCCTCCATAAGTCGCTCAAAAATGCAATTTTAAGGTTATCATTGGGCCAAATTATACTTCACATGGGCATGAAACTATGACGTAAATTTGAACTTGATACGTGCGGGGGCAGATTTTACATGCTTAACCGGCTAGGCCCTTTGCAGTATCGAAGTTGTACTTTCGCCAAAATAGACTTTGCAACTAAAAATATGAATTCTCAATCAAGAAGATTGAGTTCTACCAAACAAGTCTACTTTTTGATGAGATGCATAAATTTTCAACCTAATAGTTCAATTTTTAGTTAGAAAACATTAATTTACAACCACGCAAAAATTAATTTCCAACACAACAGTAATGTTTGTAATCTAACAGATAAATTTGCAACTTAAATGATGAGCCTTCACCCGAAAAAAAAATTCTCATCAAAAGAGTTCAACGTCAAACCAAGCACTTGAATTTTCGACTCAAAATAATGAATTATCAACCAAGAAAGTACATTTTCAACCAAAGTAAAGAAATTAATTTTGAACTGAAATGGTAAATCTTCAACCAAGAAGAGTAATCTTCAACCCAAAATAAAATAGTTTATCGTTGAAAATGCAAATATTATTTTCAAAATTTTCCTTTGTAAGTTACAAATTAAGCTATTTGCTTAAAAATGCAACTACTTCCCTTATAAAAAAGAAGTATTGGCAAGTATTGGATATAATACTTTTTTCACGAATAAGTATTGGAAATCCAATAGTTTTTCGCGAAAAAAGTACTGGATCCAAAACTTACCAATACTTCTTTTTCATAAGGGTTCCTTGAAAATTTGTCTCTTTTGCTTAGAAGCTCAGCTATTTTTGTTCGAATCTTTCGTTTCAAATGAACTCTCTTGTTAATTGAAAATCCAAATATTCCAGAGAAATTATTTTTCTAAATTATTTTCAAGAAATATTGTAATTTGATTCATCTCCGTAATTTCCATGAGGAGCTTTTAAAGTTTTTATATTCGAATCCAATTTCAGAATTTGAAAACTTACAAGAAGGATCCAATATGGCGAACAGAGGTCTATTTCATAAAAATTGGCATTAGGACCTCATATCTACCAAAAAAACTGACCAAAATCGATGATCCTTGGATTTTGGTGAGGCTCATCGAACGTAGAATAACAAAAAATTAGAGAGAAAAGTTGTTCAAGATTTTCCAGCCTGAAAATTCAATTGCAATATCACAATTCCAAAATTATAATGACGGATCTAATATCGCTAGGAATGACAGGCACTTTACAAAGACGGTCTTATTTAGATTTTTTGGTCGCTGAATCGAAATATCGCGTTATAATTTCAAAACTGAAAATTACGCATCCAATATGGTGAAAAAATCCAAAAATAGTAGAAAATTCACGAAAATGATCGGATTAAGGTTTTCAAAGTCGCTGGAT
This sequence comes from Andricus quercusramuli, assembly GCA_932178445.1. Taxonomy (NCBI): domain Eukaryota; kingdom Metazoa; phylum Arthropoda; class Insecta; order Hymenoptera; family Cynipidae; genus Andricus; species Andricus quercusramuli. Next base: position 767,581 of record CAKNXH010000033.1, on the reverse strand, counting down.
CCAAATCTGATGTCATCATTTGAAAACTAAAAATGACGGTCAAAAATGGCGAGATGATAGCAGGAGAATCAGGAGAGGGGAAAGTAAATGAGGGAGGGGAAGTCGGGAAAGTAAAGAGGAATTAGGATAGTAGAAGCAGAGAAAGTGTGAGAAAAATAGAGGAGGTAAGTAGGAAAAGTCGTTAGAGTGACAGGAGGGATATCAGGGCGAGTTAGTGGAGATAAGGAGAGGGAAAGTGAGGAGAAATGAGCATAGTGAAAGTATGGGAAATAATGAGTGGGGTAAGTAGAGGCATTGAGTGGAAATGAGGGGAGGGTAAGTAGAGGAAGTGAGAAGTAATGAGAAAAGTGAAGTAGAGGAAGTAAGTGAAAGTAGGTTGAATGATTAGAAGTGAGGAAGAATAGTGAGGAAGTGAAGTGGGGAAATTGAAGGCAGGGCTAGGAGGGAAGTGCAAATGATTAATGAAGGGAAAGTCATTATTAGTCAAGAGAAGCGAAGGGTGCAGTGAGTGGAGGAAAAGAATGAGAAGGAAGGTTTGAACGACCTAATTAATATCTCAATAGGCTATGAAATCCTTCTTTGTAGGGAAGGTGAGGAGAAATGAGCAGATTTGGACTAGAGGAAATGATGTGTGGGGAAAGTAGAGGAATTAAGAGGAAATTAGTGGAGGGTAAGTAGAGAAAGGAATGCGTAGTTATGGATGTGAAGTAGGAAAAGTCAAGGAAAGTACTTTAAATGATTGGAAGTGAGGAAGTGTAGGGAGGGAAGGTAGTGAGGAAATTAAAGGCAGGGCTAGTAGAGTAGTGAGAATGAATATGGAAATAAAAGTTATGGCTAGTAAAGAGAAGCATAGGGTGAATTCAGTGGGGCTGGAGTGAGAGAGGATCGATGAGGAGTGGGGAAATTAGTAGGGGAGGGGAGGTGTGTAAATTTTTATATTTTGCTTTCACTTATTGTAAAAAAGTTATACTACGATTCGAAACTTACAAATTTATGGATACGATAGAATTTCAAAGTGCAACGTCTTTGACATACAGGGGTTAGTTTTTTATTGTATAGGGGTGACTTTATGCGATTTTTTCTAGAAAGAGGTTGGTATAAAATGACAAGACCTATAGAAGAATTCTTTTCGATTTAGAGGGTTCTTTTTTACTCACATGTAGGTTATGCGGGCGATTTGGGATTAAATTTTCTACGATAGGTCTCTCAAGGAGATTTGAAGCGGATACTAATACTAAAATCCTTTCTTAAAAAATCGTGTTCACGAGATCTTGTGAATATATTTTTTTCCAAAGCCGGATTGGTTCTATACTGGCTTAATATTAATTTTAGTGGATACGTTTAGTTTGGTGATTTGAATTTGTCATTCTTAAGTAACTTTATCTCACGAAAACATTTATTTCTGAGTTTTTCTAATCATTGTTAATGAAAGATACAATTTTCATCGTAGATGTTTCTTGACTATTGGTGAATAATTTAAAAAAATGGTGCAAAAACTTCAAATTATTTTGAAAGATACTCAGAAGTTTTAGCATTTCCCAACACATTCAAAATTAATTTTAATTTCGAGAAAATTCACACAAATTTTAAACTAAATGAAGATTTTTGATGATTTCGAAAAAAAGATTGTCAAGAATTTAAAAATAATAAAAATAATGATAAGAGACTATTTGAAGAGATTCAAAAACATTCAGGAGAATTTCAAAGATTTTCAAAAAGGAATCTAAAAGATTTTTAGCCAGTTTTAGGAATAAACCGTCATTTAGAAAGATATTCAGTAATAATAAATTTGAATTTGAGAATTTAAAATTTAAAGATTTTTCGGGTTTCAATCGTGTGCGAAACTATGAATGTTGCCGACGTTTCGTGAACATTGCAGTTCACTTCTTCAGGGCTGACCTGAAACTGAAGTTTCAGGTTATGTTGTTCTTATATATGTATTCTCTACGATGCCTGTGATTGGCCAGAGTGCCTCATGGTGGGGACTGCTTGAACTTGATTGGCCAATCAAGTCTTTTTTTTTTTTAAACCCGGAAGGACGGAAAGCCAAATCGGATTGGTATTATATCCATTGTCCCTATTGATGTTATTAGGGTGTTTCAAGATTTCGATTGCTTCTCTATGTTTTCTTGGAAATTTATTGTACGTTTTGGCAATGACGGTTGTTTTGTCAAATAAAATACTATGTCCTGTTTCGATATGATGCTCAGCTACTGCTGATTGTGTGAAATGTTTTAGCCTAACTTTACTCTCATATTCCTTTACACATTGACTTACCGCCCTCCCGGTTTCTCCAATATAGACTTTACCACAAGAACGAGGGATTTGATATACTTCCGGATCACTGAAAGGTTCCTTTTTATCTTTAGGGTTGTTCGGAAGTTGTCCTATTTTTGCAGGCGGTTTAAATATAGTTTGGATGTTGTGTTTGTTGAGAATTCTTCCTATTTGTTCCGTGATACCTTGAATGTAGGGTAGGATGGTGGTTGTTTTTCTCTCTCTTTCTTTAGTAGGTTGTGTTGACTTATTTTCTTGAGTGTATTTTCTTATTGCTTTATTAATTTGTTTGTTTGTGTAATCGTTTTGTATTAGGATTTGTTTAACATTTTGTAATTCGTTTTGTAAGTTATCTTTATCTGTTATGGAGACAGCTCTGTATACAAGGGAATTGATGACCGATTGCTTTTGAGATGGGTGGTGGTGGGAGGAGGCATGCAGGTATCTGTTTGTATGCGTGGGTTTTCTGTAAACTTCATGTCCTAATGTGTTATCAGATCTTTTATAAACTAGTACGTCCAAGAAAGGTAATTTTCCGTTTTGTTCAATTTCCATAGTGAACTTGATATTAGGGTGTATTTGATTGATGAAATCGAAAAATTTGTTTAGTTCGTCTAGTCCGTGTCTCCAGATGACAAAAGTGTCGTCAACGTAACGGCACTAGAATTCCGGTTTAAGCTTGGATTTGTTAAAGATTTTAGTTTCTAAATTTTCCATAAAAATGTTGGCTATCACAGGTGAGATTGGAGATCCCATTGCTGCTCCTGTAGTTTGTTCGTAGAATTGGTTATTGAAAGAGAAATAGGTATTAGTGAGACAGTGTTCTATTAAAGGTGTGAGATTGGAGGGGAAGTTTGCAAATGATTTAATAATATCGATTGTATCAGAGATTGGTACTTTTGTAAAGAGAGATACTACGTCGAAACTTACTAGGATGTCTTGGGGTTGAATGTGAATTTGTTGTATTTTTCTGATGAAGTCAAAACAGTTTTGGATGTGTGTGATAGAGTTTCCTGTGAAAGGCTTTAGTTTTTTGGCGAGAAAGCGTGCTAGGTTTAAGTTGGAGAGTTTATTGCGCTGACGATCGGTCTGAGTGGGAGTATATCAAATCCCTTGTTCTTGTGGTAAAGTCTATATTGGAGAAACCGGGAGGGCGGTAAGTCAACGTGTAAAGGAACATAAGAGTAAAGTTAGGCTAAAACATTTCACACAATCAGCAGTAGCTGAGCATCATATCGAAACAGGACATAGTATTTTATTTGACAAAACAACCGTCATTGCCAAAACGTACAATAAATTTCCAAGAAAACATAGAGAAGCAATCGAAATCTTGAAACACCCTAATAGCATCAATAGGGACAATGGATATAAGACCAATCCGATTTGGCTTTCCGTCCTTCCGGGTTTAAAAAAAAAAAAGACTTGATTGGCCAATCAAGTTCAAGCAGTCCCCACCATGAGGCACTCTGGCCAATCACAGGCATCGTAGAGAATACATATATAAGAACAACATAACCTGAAACTTCAGTTTCAGGTCAGCCCTGAAGAAGTGAACTGCAATGTTCACGAAACGTCGGCAACATTCATAGTTTCGCACACGATTGAAACCCGAAAAATCTTTAAATTTTAAATTCTCAAATTTAAATTCATTATAATGAATGATCGTGAAAGTATCAAATCTATTATATTCAGTAATTTTAAAAGTTTTGAAATTATTTTAAAACTCTGCTAGATTTCCGAAAATTCATAAAATATTTTGCAATTACTTTCAAACTTCTACGAGTACGAAATATTCATCAGAATGAACCAAATTTTTCCTAAAATTTCGAGAAATTTTAAAAATAAAGAACTTGCTTAGAAATGTTCTAGATGATTTGACGACATAACTGAAATCTTGAAAAATCTTTCTGAAATTTCACAAGAAACCTAGAAAAATAATTCTCAAATGACCTCATAACAAATAAAATTCAAAAATAAATTTTCATTTAGAATTCCTATTTTGTATTTCAAATTAGTTTCCTACTCAAATTATACATAGCTTGACATTTTTCTTCTTTCTTAACTGAAAAATCTGTAATCAGAGAAAATTCAACTATTTGGTTGAAAATTCGTCTTTTTGTATGAAGTGAACTATTCTTGATTTGAATTAAAAATATTTTATGGTTCAAATTCCAACTAATACATTTTTCATGCAAAATTCATTTTCTGGATAAAAACTCAACCATTAGTTTAAAAGTTGAACTACGTTGTTATTAATAAACGTATTTGGTTGTCGATTCATCATTTTAGTTCAGAATTCACCTCTCTGGTTGAGAATTCATCTTTCTGGTTGAAAATTGAACCATTTATACTAAAATTAAAATATTTTGTTAGAAATTAGTTTGAAAAGCTAACAATTCCATTTTTGGTTGAAAATTTTCCTTTTATTAGTTGAAAATTCATCTCTTCGATAGGAAGTTCGTGTATTCTTTGAAAACTGGTATATTCAACTAGAAAATGTATCTTTTTTGGTTGAAAATGTAACTATTTGGATGGAAATTCATGTATCCTGTTAAAGAATTGTCCTTTTGTATTCAAAATTCATCTTTTATGGTAGAAAAGTAATCTTTCTTGTTTGAAAATTCATTTCTCTTGATAACAGTCAGTACGTATTCTGATGGCGAATTTGCAAAAATTTTGCAAATCTTCCAAAAGATAAGGTGCCATGCAAATCCAGCTATTTTTGTTAAAAGTTCTTTTTTTGTTATAAAAAGATAAAAGTATAAGAATATTTTCGGTTCGAAATTCATCTTCTTTGGATAAAAGTTCTTCAGGTTGGTCCAAAATTCAATCATTTCGTTGAAATGAAAATATTTTGTTAAAAAGTCATTTTTTGTTGAAGATTCATCATTTTTGTTAGAAATTTGAATATTTTCTCTTTAATCAAAAATTCAAATATCTGGTTTGAACTACATGCATTTTTTTAAAAATAAAGTTGCTCTCTTGGTGGAAATTTTTTTACAGGGAGTACAAACAATCAAACCATTTTTAAAGGAATCTACGAATAAATACAACAAATTGCAATCCAAATTACAGGAAAGTTCTTTTTTTCTATTATTCTGACGAGTTTTTTTTTTACTTTTTTTGCGTTTTATTTTATATTGTAGTATTTTATTGTCAATCTGATTTATATAAGTATTGAAAACTACAAGAATGGACAAAAACAAGAATGTACAGAAATGTATAGGTTCTGCGGACAAAAGGTTGTGCTTTTTCGACCTAGGATGACAAATATTCATAATATTGCAATTGAATCATTTTAAATTAAGAGGTGTCTTATATGTCTCTTAAAATTATGACTTTTCAATGTTTTTGGTATTTTTCATCCTAGGTCAAAAAAGAAAAAAAAATTACTTGAATAAAAAATTAAACAATTAAGAAAGAATTGACCACGATCAACGAAATTAAAAGGCTCGAACTCTTGAAGATACACATTTTTTCATTTGAAGTTATGAAAACTAAATGCGAATTAAAGAACTCGAAGTAAATAACTTTTAACATTCAAACTTTTCAAATTTGAGCTTAAAATGTTTTCATTAGATAAATGTTTATTTTTCAGCCTGCCTTGCCTTCCTCGCTTCGCCGCGCATTGCTTGCATGTCCCTACTTTTTTGCATTGCCTCGCTTTTCAACCTCTGTTTTCGCTCTAATACCTACTACTTATCTACTATTTACAATATTTACATCTCACATATATTTACTTTCTCTCCTATTTACAATCTTTCCGCCTCCATTCCTCTTCCACCTTCCTTCTCTTCATCTCCATCTTACCCGACACTCCCTTCACCCATGCTACTGCCCTTTTTCCCCCTTTCCATGCAACAATACCTCCATACTTATTTCACTCCTTTCCACCTCCACGCACTCCTACTGCCCTCGACATCCTTCCGCAGTCTCTCTGCCACCGCCATCGCATATACTTTATACGCCGTATTCATTAGCGTAATCCCTCTATAATTTTCCTGTGTATCTCTATCTCCTTTCTTATACAGTGGCACTATTAATCCTTCTCTCCACCCTGCTGGGAATCCCTTGCCCCTCCATACTTTCTTCACTACCTCCTTCAGCCTCCCCTAACCTCTTGTGTACTAAACAGCCATGCTTTGTTCTCTACCCCATTTAGCCCTGCTGCTTTTAACCTTTTCAACTTGCTTATCTGCTCCTCTATCTCCTCGTCATTCAACTCCTCCATCTCTGCCTCCCCCGTTCTTCTACTTCCCCCATCCGTCTTCCTTGAATCTGAGACCTGGAATGATTCTTTAAAAAATGCCCTCCACTCCTCACTCCCTATCTTCTCGCTGACCCCCACCCTACGCTTCCCAAACCTATTTATTATCTTCCAGACGTTCCCCTCTGTCCTAACATTTGCTAACTCCTGATCCAGATCTTTCTTCTTTTCCTGTTCTTCCTTCATACACATCAATCTAAACCCCTTCCTCAGTTCTACATACTCCTTCCTTCTCGCATTACCCTCTTTCCACTTATTGTACTTCTTCTTCACCTTCCTTTTCATCCTTTTACATTCCCTATCCCACCACGGCTTCACCATTCCTTTCTTCTTCTTTCTAAGTACCTTCTTTCGCACACACCCATATCTCTTCCACCGACTTCGGTATTTGGACTTCTCTATCGCCTCCCTTGTCCAGGGCACCCTCTCCCCTATCGAGACTTCTTCCCCGCCTTGTCTTCTGCCACCCTCACCTCTTATCCACAGACTTAATGGCTGATGGTCTGATTCCACCCACCGCTCTACTGCGAATTTTTTCGTCTCCTCCCATCCTTGCATATTCATAACCACATAGTCTACCACCGATAACTCCACCTTACTTACATATGTGTATTCTCCCTCTTCGTCCCCAGTTACCATGTCATTCGCAACCGCCCAGCCTCTATCCTCCATCCAGTCCCTTAGAATCCCCCCTCCTTATTTATGATCTTATCCTTCGATTTCCTTTCAAAGCTTTCCCCTTCCCTGTAAAGTCCCCCTTCGTTCTCCATCATCGCATTAAAATCCCCACCCAGTACCACAATAACCTACTCTCTTTCCCCCAACATAACAGGTCTTCCACCCTTTCTTTAATTCTTTCCATCCCATCCTTATTGTACACTGTGACAAACTTACACGTTATCCCTCCTATTTTTATTTCCCTCATTTCCACTCCTTCCGCCTCCAAAATTTATTCATTTAAAACGCCAAACAACCAAATTAAGTAAATGCAAAACCCTGTAGTTTTCTGTAATATTTTGTAGATTTTTACAACAGAATGAAAAAAATACCAATAACAAGTTATACTAATTTTTGAATTGTAGACACTCATAATTTATTCTTAATTTTTACACTTTTCTACAATAGAATTCGAAAAAAAATATTACTTCATATTCAATTGTATTTTTCTGTAAAATGTTGTAAATTTGATTTAAAAAGAAGTACATGTCTCAAAAAAATACAGTTGTAGAAACGGAGTACTTTCTTGTAAAAATGTTTTCTACCTGGGCTGGTTCAAATTTAAACTTCTTTGGTTGAGGATTCAACTATTTTGTAGAAGATATATCTTTCCTGGATGAATTAAACTTTTCCTAATTTAAATCAAAACCCCTTTGATTGAGATCTTGACTACTACATTTTATTTTCAGAATTCTTAATTTTTTGTAGAACATTCAATAACTTGGTCGAAAAATAAATTTTTTGTTTAAATTTGGATGTGTCATATATCTTAAGTCTTAAAAAATCTACTGCTAGTGCTACCCAACAAATTTTTTTTTCTGAAAAAAGATTTTGTTTAGTTTATTTTAACACCCTTAGTTTCAGAAATTGACATATTATTATTAGGATTAGCTCAGAGATAAAAGATGTCTTCGTAGATATTCTATTTTCTGAATGTTAAGAAAATTTTTTTGCAAGAAAATATTAATTTCCAATAAATTAAATCAAAGTGACACAAATTGTGATTCCCAATGAGCAGAAGTAGCGCGAACTTTGCCTCTTCTAGCATTGTATGCTCCTGAATAATAAATAACTCATCAAAAATACATGTAATGCAAGCAATACACTTCACATTTAATCATTTGGATGTGGATTTTAAATATGAAATAATTTATTCACTTCATAAATAATAAAGTTCGATTTTACGCTTGCTCTTTTATGGCACTATTAAGGGAAATGTTAACATCCAAATCTCTACTCTTCTTCCTACTGAAACTTTATATGGTTCCAAATTGGTTGAACAGATCGAGGTTATGCTTCCATTTGCCATAAAAGTTCGGGAAATTGGCACAGGCAGAACAATGAAAAAACTTGGTAATTGCCATGAAAGAACTCGGGATGATTTTATCGTACCCTGACGTATGATAATAAATGAAAAAAAGGATATTCTGGTATAATGAAAGAATAAAATTTATTATGCTTTCATAGCCGCATTCATATTCGCACGTCAAACGCTCATTTATCCTCAGGCGGAAAAATTATTTGATAAAGTTCAAGGTTGAAGTGACAGGCCTTAGATTAATTCAGGGAATTCAAAATAGATAAAATCTCATGAAATTCTTTTGAAACTTTCAAGATATACACTAAGAGCTTTGAAATCCGTTGAAATTTTTTTGAAAAATCCTGAAATCTGTTGAGATTTTTTAAAAATTCATTAACAGACGTGAAAATCACTTGAAATCTTATCGTTTCTTTTGGAATTTTTTGGAATCCCTTAAAAGTAAAATCTATTGAAACCCTCTTTAACGCCTGCAAATATTTACAATTTTTTTAATTCCTCAAATTCTGTAGAACTTCGTTCCAATCTTATAGAATCTTTTAATTTCTTTTGAAATGCTTTCAATCCTCCAAATATTGTAAAATTCCTGAAAATCTTTGAAATTGGTTACATTTTTTCAATTCAACGAAATAATTTGAAATTCCTACGAATTTTTTTAATCTCTTGAAGTTTTCGGCGTAGTGGACGTTTTAGTCGAGGAACAAAATTATCGATCATTTCTCGGTCCGCTGAAATTTGAACGCTCATTGAAATAAAAAATTCGAACTCTAAAGGTTGCAATTTTTTCATTATAAGTAATAGAAACAAAACTGCTATTTGAGGCACTCAAGATGAACTATTTTGAATTTTTAACTTTAAATTTGAAGCTCAAAACATTTTCAATTCCGAAAATTTTGACTAAAACGCTGAATAATTTACAAGTATGAAATTAAAGCTTTCGACACTTTTCAGCTGAACGGTTCTGAACTCAATGCCATTAAACTGCAAAATTAGAATGTTAAATTTCAATAAATTGAATAGTCTTATGATTTCTGGTTAGAAATTATAAATCCACGCTATAATTTTTCATGCTGTAAATTAAAGAATGAATCCATATATTTGTGCATGTTAAGAATTAGATCACTTCGAGCAATTTTAAGTTTAAAACATAGATTTTTTTTCTGCTTTGCAATTTGATACTTTTACTTATTAATTAGCAATTTCCAATCGAATACGATAACAGTAGTGAATAATGAATGTAATAATTTCAAGTTATTTTATAATTGGAAATAGTTTATATAGTTTCAATCTAACATTGGACTGTTGCAATTGCTGAAGCTTCCGAATTGAAAAAGGACAATTTTGAACATTAAAACCTGTGAATTGTTAAATTTTGAACAGTTTTTTAATCGACTTCTAAAATAAATTACTGCTCAATTGATGCTTCATCATATAATAAATACCTGATAATAATTTGTACCATCCTTAAAAAATCTATAATTTTAATTTTCAGCATCGAAAGCTCAAATTCATTCATGTTGATTTTTAAGTTTCCTAATTTTCGAATGCTGAATCAGGAATGTTACCAACGTTCAAACGTACAATTTTGTTATATTAGGGAAGTTATTTTATAAGTTTCGAAAGAAATTGGAACAGTTTTTTTTCAGAGTTTTAAATCGAATTAGTAAAGAAAAACATTGGTTTTTTAGATACCTTCTTGAAACTCAGAAAAGTCTCCTTGCCTTTGAAAATTATTACTCAAAATTTCAAGTCTTATTTTTTAAATTCTATAAAAATTGAGAAGACTTATTCAATAAGAATTAGAATTTTCGATTTTTAAGATTTGAACTATTCACATGAATAACAACTTCAGATAGTGTATAAAGTTTATAGGTTAATTCGAATATTAAAAATAAATTTTTCAATTTCCATCGAGTCAATGAGAAATATTAATAACAATATTATTATTAATATTTTTCATAACTAAGAGAACGTCACGAATTTATCAGCATTTCCGAAAAAACTGGACCTCCATATTTTCAAGGAAATATAATTATTTTTTTTCAAATATTGCATTTGAAAAAAGACTTTCAACTTCCGTTGACTAATTGAATTTTATGTTATGTTATTCGAGAGGAAAAATTAGATTTTGTATTTGAAAGTGTAATATAAATGAAAAATGTAATACGGCAGCAATAAATGAATTTTCTACTAAGAAGATTTATTTTCCACCAAAAATACATATTTCTAACGAAATTGTTATATCGTCAAATGAATAGATGAATTTCCAACTAGAATCATGAATCTTTGATCGAAAAATAATTATTTTCAGGCAGTTTCATTTTTAACATTAAAAAATTAATTTTTCAACCATTTCCATTTAACGAAAAAGGATGACTTTCCAACAAAATAGTCAAATCATTATTAAAAATGGAATACTTTTTAAACCAGAAAGTCGTATTTTTAACCATATAGTTCAATTTTTAACCGAAATAGATTTTTCAGTCATGAAAGAAACAGAATTTCAACCAAATTATAATTTCAAGAAAAAAATAATTTTGAATACAAAATAAAAAATTTCGAATTAAAAATTTACTTTTTATTTTTATTCCCTCATTTCCTTATAAGTTTATCTAAACATATAATTTTCCTAAGATTCCTGGAAAAATTCAAAACAAAATTTCAGATATGTTGAAAAAGTATAATTTGTCAGGATTTTGCCAAATTTTAGGAGAATTTCGAGTCAGTTTGAAAGATAGTTAGGACTTTTAGAGGTTGAATCTTCCAGATATTTCCTTTGTTTGTAGGAATCTTTTGAAATGTCTTGATACCTTCTCAAATTTTCTCCGGAAATTTATTTTCCAAAGTAAGAAGTCATAAACAATTTTCTCAGAAATGCCGAAATTTTTATTTTTTTGAGACTTTCAAATTTCTTAAATAGCTTCAAAATTTTTTTTCGGCCTCTCAAAATATTTTCATTTTGTTTAAAATTTTTGAAAATCTTCTTTAATTCCGAATTATTTGTTTAACCATTTCCAAAACTCTTCAACCTTTTAAATTTTCTTCCAAATTATTTGAATTTTTCCTAAATTTTTCTTAAAATTCTGAAAAATTAAAAAAATCGCCTTCAAATCTTCCAGATTCTTATTTTAGAAATCTTTTGGAATTTTGAAAAAACATGTTTAATATTGTCTTAAAATTAATTTTTCAATATAAAAAATCTCTTCAAATTTTCTCATAAATTTTATGAAAATTTTTTCATTATAGTGAATCCTTTCAAAATCATCAATAAGCTTCAAAATTTTTACTCCCAAGCACTCAAAAATTAATGATTTTCAAATTTTTTAAAATATTTTCTCAACTTTCAAATTAATTTTGAATTAAGTAATTTGAAAAAAGTAATTTGAAATATGTCAAAGTCTTCGTCAGTTTTTTCTTGAAATTTATTTTTTAAAATAAAAAATCATAATTTTATGAGTTCATAAACCTTACTTTTTGTTTTAAACGAGAAAAAAATGAAAGCTCCATCCAATCATGAACGCAAGCTTCCCGAGAACAATAGTTTCAAGATAATTTCGAGATATTGATAAAAAATGGCGCAATGCACTTTTCACTAATTTTCTTCATTAGTACAGTATGGAAATCCGTGGAAATTTCAAACCCTTCCATTTAATTTAACTTTAACTTTTGATTCACCCTTATCACATTTTGAGTCTTTTTCAATCTGTTATTCTCAAACAACAATGTCAGTGAACTTGCAAAACATAATTAACATGAAAATTCAAATGAATTCATTGCGATCATACTCAATTCACAGTTCACAAGCTTGGTGTGAACTGTACAGTGGCTCGAAACATATTTGGCAACCAGAATGCTGAACTCGTAAACAGAGCAGAGTATCTGATAGTGTCATAAACCTCAGTGCTGTCAGAGTACTCAAAAGTCAGTGGATAATTTCAGAACTTTGGTTCAACTCGATCATTTCCCTTTGATACTATCAAAATTTATATCCCACATTGTGACAGAGCTCATTAAATTTAAAAATCATTTTTCTATTTCGAGATCGCAGATTAATTTTTCTCTTATTTTTACTTTCGATTTAAATAGATAAGTAAGGCCAGTTTTGATTATAGATGTCGTTGCCGACACAGTGATTGACATCAAGAACCTGTTAGGAACTTAGCACGGACACGAACCATTTCAGCTGTAGAATGTTCTCGATGTCGGTAACTATGTCGGTAACGGAATCTGTAATTATAGTCGGCCTTACTTATATTATGATTTTGTTTAGGTCTTTTTCTTCATTGTGGATGATGAAACGACAATAATTAGTTATTATATTAGAGTAATTTCAGAAAGGAATTGCTGCGTGTCAGTCGGTTAAAATCTGCTGATTCCGATAGAGAAACACTGGGGGATGGAATCGGGTCAACGACTACGTTTAAACGATACTTTGTCATAGTGAACGTTATAACGACGTTGAGAGATTTATTCATGTTTCATCAAAAGATTCAATTCAGTATCCAAATTTTTTTATCATTACACGCTACAACTCTTTTATTTTTGAAAGTGAAACCAAAAATTATTTTATTTTCCATGAAAAAAAAATGGTTTTCTAAAGTATAGAGCAAATATAAAATATACTCAACCTACTTTTTGAAAATTAGGGACTGTTTAAAAACTGCGTTACGCTATTTTAAAAAGTTCTTCCGCCCCTACCCTTCTTCAACACAGATTATCACACAAAGCTTAAACGTGATGTTACAAATACTAAGTCTGATAGGACAAATGAACGTATCCTCAACAAAACTGTAAAATTTTTTAAAAATAATTAAATATATAACATGATAGCGGAATTTTTGACAAAAGAACAAAAATAATAATAATAATACAAGTTTCAAACTAAAGAAACTTTTCAAACTAAAGAATATAATTTGAAGAACGCCTAAAATAAAACACAAAATATACTATAATTCAACAGACTTCACAGCCCAAAATTCTCTCCGAACATGGGAAATAGGTTTATTTTTTACGAATATTTCAATTCGAAACATATTGCATTTGAAAAAAAGTAATTGAGATTTCAATGAAAAAATATTAATTTTCAACAACAAGAAATGCATTTTCCACAAAAAGATGAATCCTCGACGAAAAATGTAATAGTTCCTATTCCGGAAAAAATGAGTTGGAACAAAATAGTTGAATTGTTAACTAAATAGTTGAATTTTCATTAGAATACTCAAGTTTTCCACAAAATAGTTCAATTTTTAACCAAGAAGATCAATTTCTAACCCACAACAATGAATTTTCAACCGAAAGGTCGAATTTTGAAATAAAAAATGTAAATCTTCAACCACAAATAGTCGCATTTTCAACCAAATAGTCGAATCTTCAAGCAAAAAGACGCATTTTTATAAGATAAATGAGTTTTTAACGACAAATTTTTCTACCAAATAATATAAATTGTAAATCCAGAAGGATGTGTCTTCTACAAAATAGTTAAATTTTTAACAGAATAATTTACTTCATAACAAAATAGTTGAATTTTAAACAAAGTAATTACAATATAGTTAGATGTTCAATAAGAAGATTAACTCTAAAAAACATTGTATTTGCTATTTTAAGAAAAAAAATCGAATTCACCCAAAAAAATGAATTCCCCAAAAAAACTGTAACATTTGATATTTCAACTAAGCAGATTTTGATTTTATATCAAAAACTGTTGGATCGAACCAAAAAGAAGAAATTTCAACGAAACTTTGGAATCCTTAACCAAAACATATTCATTTTCAAACCAAAAACTAAAATTTTGAACTGAGACAGATTTTTTAAACCAAAGATAAGAATTCTCTATCAAGCACTTGAAATTTTAACTCCGAAGGAAGAATTTTGAACCAAAAAGTTAGAGCTTCTATGAAACTAATACAATTTTTCAGAAAAAATGTGAATTATCAAGCTTTTTGGATTTGAATCTGTAATGATTTTCATTTTAAAATATCGATTTCAGGTGAAGCATACTTACATCAACAAGAGTTTTTGGAAATTGTAAATATTCTTTCAGATCTGATAATTTTTTATTTCAAATAGCAATAATTTTTGAAAAAAGTGCTAACTTAATATACAATTGTTCAGAATTGTAAATCTTCTTTGAAATTTAATAATTTTTGTTCGAAATAACCGATTGCCTTCAAAAAACGTTAATATATAAATCTGAAAATGTTCGAAAAATTCAGATTTTTTCTAAGTGTGATTATTTTTCTATACACCAACTTTCAGTTTTAAATACTGTTTAAATACAGTTTAAATTCTGTCGTGAAACGTAACCACAATCTAATATGGTTCAACATTAGAAATTACCATGATAATGTTCAAAAATGCTGATTATGGATAAGAAAAATAACAAAACTTGACATTCCGAAAAAGTTCAAGTCTTCTTTATAACTTTCTAATTTTCTATAAAAATTCGTAAAAAAAAATACTTATCTTTAGAGAATCGCACTAACGTAAAACAGGTATTATATTCTTATAAATTTATTAGAGCGTTTGAAATTTTCAATCCAACCGCGCGATCATTTGTATTCATAATTTGTATATTTGAATTTGAAAATTTCAAATTTGAGATATAAAATAAATTCTAGTACGAAAAAGCCAATCAGGTTTTCAAAAACAATAATTGCGAAATTGTTGAGACATACGGTTACACTAACGAAGCAGATTACTCGAATCAAAAAAATGTAGTACAGAATATGTCCAATAAAATCCTTTCTTGATTTGATACAATTTTCTTGTTTTAAGAAACAATAATTGTCAAATAAGAAAAGAACAGTTTGTAGCAGTGGGGTCACACGGGAGAAGTGAACCTTTGATGGTTTGAATATTTAATTTTTCGTGATGAATCATCAGTTTAAAAAATGAATCAATTTAATAAGTAATGATTATTTAATTTAAACTTTCACGTAATTGATATAAAAATACATTAACGCTTAGGTACAAAAATTTGACCCTAAATGGTCTACAGGCTGAGAGACTTAACGCCTACAAGTGATAAAAGTATAAATTCTGAGATTTTGAAGAGATTTGAAAGAGATCCTAAAATTCGAAATTTAGGTAGTCAAGAGTAAGAAGATTGAGTAATAAAATTTATCCTAAGAAAGTGGGTACAGGCACGTTTCAGGGCAGATGTTTTTAAATAGTAAATCATAGCTTAATTAAATCTCAACAGAGAGCATATGCATGCTTTGGTTAGCGTGGCAGTAGTGGGGATATCAAAGAGGAGTCTTTTGAGCAATTGCCAATCGTCGCACAAAAAAGAGACACGAATAGAGAAAGAAAGTACAGTTCGTGCGGGTGTTCCTTTAATTCACTTCCGTTCCAAAAGAAGTTTCACTTTCAAGAATTATTATTTTTAGAAGAAATATTCCTGTCGATCAATAACATATTTGATTGGACGTACACCACTTTCTAAACAGAATAAATTCATATAATTACCTTACTATTTAGTAAGCGCGACTGCTGGTTCTCGCGCTTCGCGCTCGATTATACATACACCTCGCGCTACGCGCTCTGACGTATTTACATTGCGCTTTACGCTCGGTTTCTCTAGATTTTTGAACTTCGTGCTCGACTTTGATGGAAAAAAAGCTTATTTGCAAATATTATAAAATTATCAAAACCTCTACATGTGAAGTGATTGTTGAATTTGTTTTTATTTTAGAATGAAATGGAAATTTATTTACTCAAGGTTCTATCGACCTCAAGGAACACATTCTCATCCAGACACTCGCGCTTCGCGCTCGATATGTGAATTGGAAATAATTTGAACCTTGCGTTCCACGCTCGGTTCTGTGCACCGTATGATAGAAATGAAAAAGTCACGAATAAAACAAAAACTACGCATCCTATCAGAACATGATTCATAACAAATTTGTACCTCTTCTTTGGATGAACAAATTTTGTCTCTGTCATTTTTCTCGTAGCTTGTGTTATTCGTCTAAAAATTCAATTTTACTATTGCCAATGCTGTCTTTTACGAATAAAACAAAAACTACGCATCATATCAAAAACTGAATAATAACAAATTTGGAGATGTTTTTGGGTGCATAATTTTGTTCCATTCATCTTTGGTCGTATCTTGCATAGTTTGACAGCAAAATGAAATTATTGATTTTTCATTATTTTTTTGTGTGATCAAAATTTGGATTTTTGATTTTTCAAAAAATTCAAAAAGTTGTTACGAAAATATTGTAGGGTGTTCGAAAAGAAAAATTCTTCTCTTCCTGACCTTTTTTCATATCGTGCGTTTTTGGGCAAAAAATGTTCATTTACGTTTGTTTTTTGTAATTTTGAAAATGCTATAACTCCAGTAATTTTTTTTTATCCGAAAAAGTCATTGAGGTAAATTGTTTGAGTTTTAGAGTACTATAAATAACCGTACATAGAATTTTTGAATTTTGAAAAAAATGGTCTCGAAAATTTTCAAAATGCGCTCACTTTTTGAATTTTGATCAAAATTATCTGGTTAACGAACTTGTTCTTTCTTTTTAGGCCCTCAAGAAGTGTGCCAAAGCACAACCCAATCTGATGTTTTTTTTCGAAAGTTATCGTGCCTACAGACAGACAGACAAACAGACTACAGACAGACAGACCTTGATAAAAACCTTTTTTTCTAGCTCAGGGGGTCTCAAAACGTGGAGATTTGATGAAAACCGACCAAGTCAAATTTTACATAAAACCAATACCTTCTCATTACAATGAGAATGTAAAAAAAACTGCAATTTAGTACAAATAATACTGGCCATTTGAACAATTCCGGAAATAAAACTGTCGTTGCGCAAAGAACTTTCTTATCAGAGAGTGAGAAGCAATAATCCTAAGTTGAAAACTTCCTTAATAGGTTTAAAAGTCAAAGATCGCAATCAGACAACGAAGCATTCACCTAGAAAGGAGAGTTCTTAGAGAAACTGATTCTCGATTCTCTTTTCCCGTCATTAAGTGGATTACGCCTGTTAAAATTAATTCAGAAGAGAACCGTAATATAAATATTTGAATTCGTCTTAAAAAATAAAAATCATCTGCACCAAGGTCTAAAATAACAGACTGTTGTATGGGTTTGTTAATGAAGATCATTCTCCGTCTGACTATAGAAGGTTCATTCTACTGTGTACTTATACTACTGAAATGTCAGACATAAGGTCCCTTGCATATTAGATTTCTCGCTATATCTACGAAAGCAGGTTTTATTTTTAACCCAGTCTAATGAAATGCAAATGCTAACAGAACTTGAGTAATTAAGTTAATTTTTCTTTCAAAAAAAAGGGTTCAATTTTTTGTTACTCTTAGACTAGCCGAGTAAGACAAACTCCCATCGAGATCCCATTTAGATTCCGTATAAAGTACCGCTAAAAAACTGGGTATGAGGCAAATCAGCACCTTAGTAACAACTTTTTTCAACATTCATTCAGAAGTCTGAATAGTGACAAAGGGACTAGAAAAGTTCCATTTCATTTTTACAAAAGTTTTACAAATGCTAATGGGACTTGTGTAGGAAAAAAGTATCGAAAAATTTCACTTAATTCATTTTTTATTTTGATCGAAACTTTTTTAAGACAAAAAAGAGTTTCCATATATCACGTGGCACTCCAAGTGTGGTGGAGGGGGGGATATCCCATAACAAAGTTCATTTTTTAAGCTTAAGCGTCAGATCAAGAAACATGAATTTCAAACGAAATAGTTAAATTTTCGTCTGAAGAAGATAAATTGTTAACCAAAAATGGATTCCTTGGATTTTCAATTTGAAAACAATTAATTTTGAAATGTTAAAATACAGATGAAAACATCATTTCTAACAAAAAATATAAATTTTCAACAAAAAAGTTCCTTTTCAACAAAATGGTTTATTTTTCTACTAAACTGTTGAATTGTCAAGCCAAATAGACGAATTTTTCACAAAACTGCGCAATTTTGAACACGAAAGTATGAATTTTCAACAAATATAATAATTTGCTACCAAATGGTTAGATTTTCAACCAAAATAAGGAATCTTTAACAAAAAAATTAGTACTTGTAAAAATTTCGAAAAAAAGGAACTTTTCTATTACTTTAGCCCCAGACATTATTTAGGGCTTGCATACATTTAAAAAAAAAGTAGTGTGCCTTTTCTGATATTTTTGTATAAAAAGTCCTGGACAAAGTTTTGGAAAAAATGTGGTGAGTCTTTTTCAACTCTTTGTCCCACAGTACTGATTTCTCTCATATCTTGTACTTTGACGGGAATTTATCCGGGATCTCAATAGGATTCCAATACGATTTTTTTTTATCTAAGATATGAACATTTATTTTTGAAATAATAATATTCTGTTTCAATTCTTTGATAAACCCGTAATTCAGTGATACTTTTGTTTAGTATGCCAATTTGGAAAATTAAAAAAGGAAATTTTATGATGAATGGAAACCAAGTTATAAATTTCCTGAAGAAGAGGGAAAATTTGATCAAATTCGTAACTTCTGCTTATCTTTTGATTAGTTAAATGCTAAACTAAGGATCCGCACATGCAGTTAAATAATCCAGCCATCTTCATATATGTCGAAATTGTAAGGCGCAGGTGATTCAAGAGGTTAGTCTGCTATTGTTCGACTAATTGGATTTACTTAGCCTTCAGGTAAAATCAGAGAAAGCTCTTGACTTCATAAGATCTTACAATTATCCAAATATGTTCGAAATTTAGAGGAGATATACATAAAAAATAAGTTTTGAACCGTTTTATATACATAAAAAATACGTTTTTAACCATGTATGTTATGCGAATTGGCTAAAGATGCACTCTATGCATAGTCAGTTCCAAAATTCCTCAAACCTATATGATAATTTATGAAATCGAAGGAATTAGACCCAATGTTGATTGCTGCTTATTCCAAAGAAGAAATCTAAGTGTGGGTTCGCAGCGATATTTTTGTATTTTTATTAAAATCTATTACAACTATGATTATATGATTAAAACCAGAAGTGAAGTTTCAACCTTCTGAGTTGATTGTATAAAAAAGTAGGAATAATAAACCTTGCAGATTGCCTATATTTTTCAAAATCTTTGAATTCCCTCAATTCTCTGGAATCTTTGAATATTTTGAATTTCCGGAATTACTTAATGTTCCGAATTCTCTTAAATCCTGGAATTCGTTAAATATCCTAAGTTCCTTGAATTTTTTGATACAATTAAATATTCTCAATTCCTGAAATTCTCTGAATTCACTGGATTCCTCAAATCTTCTGAATATCTTAGATATTCTAAATTGTTTGAAATACACAAATTTCTCATATTTTTGAATAACCTGAATATCCTAAATATCGTTAATATTCATAACTATCTGAAGTGCCTGAATATTCTGAATTTCTCTGAATTCTCTAAATTCCCTGAATTCTTTGAACATTCTCAATTTCTGAAATACCTAAATTTTTTTTAATTCTCTGAACTCTTTTAATTCCTTCGTTTTTATTAATTTATTGAATTCCTTTAATGTTCTCAATGTTTTGGAATCCCTGAACATTCAGAATTGTATAAATTCGCCTAATGTTCTGAATTCTCAAAATTCTTTGGATCCGTTGAATTCGCTACATTACCTAAATGCTCCATTAAATTCTCTGAATCCCTTAATTCCCTAAATATTCTGAATTCCTTTAATTTCTTGAGTTCTCTAAAC
The DNA here is from genome assembly GCA_932178445.1 of Andricus quercusramuli. Lineage (NCBI taxonomy): Eukaryota > Metazoa > Arthropoda > Insecta > Hymenoptera > Cynipidae > Andricus > Andricus quercusramuli. Next base: position 747,329 of record CAKNXH010000033.1, on the reverse strand, counting down.
TCCTTCAATTTCTTCAAATTCATAAATTCTTTGAAATGCTTAAAATTAACTAAATTTCCTGAATTTCTTAAATATTCAGAATTCTGTGAAGTCCTTGAATGTTCTGAAGTCCTGGAATTTTCTGACTTATCTGAATCCTCTGAATGCTTTGAATGTTCTGAATTTCTCGAATTCCAAGAATTTTCTAAATTCTCTGAACTCTTTCAATTCCTCCATTTTTATCAATTTATTGAATTTTGTCATTACTTTCAAACCCATGAAATTCTTTGAATTTCTTGGATTTCTTAAATTTCCTGACTTTTTTTAATTCTCTACGTTCCTGAAATTATCTGAACTTCTTGAATTACTTAAATAATCGGAAATCCCTGAAATTCTCAGAACTCCTTGAATATCCTGAAATATTTGATTTATGTGAATTCCCTGAAAGCCGCGATCATCCTGAATTCCTCGAGTATTTGCAATTCTCTAAATTCTCTGGAATCCTGAAATAATCTTTATTTCCTGAATTTCTTTAATATTTTAAATTCCTGAAATTCTTTGAATTCTCTCATTACCATGAAATATTCTACTTTGTTAAATTCATAGAATTTGCTGAATTCTTCTAAATTCCTCTAAAGTCTTCGGATCATTTTGAAGCCCTTGTGATTCATGAAGTTATCAAATTCTTAAAATTCCACGTAATAAAGAAATTCAGATAATTCAGAGAATTGAGATAAATTTAGTTATATCTGGTAATCGGAGGGAACTAACAAGATTTCAAGGGAGTTGAAATATTCGAAAGCATTCCAATAAATTAAAACAATTAAAAATCATTAGAAGGTGAATATCATTAAGGTGGACTTTTATTTTCTAATGCCCTCTCCACATTAATCTGCAAACAAAGAAAAAGAAATTTCCCCCAAAAAAACATGCCTCTCAAATTATCTTTTTTGAATGATTGAAATGTAAAATTCAAAATTCAAAAATCTTGGAATTTCGTTTCAAGTGCGAATTTGATTCGTAGGGCTGCTTTTGTTTTTATTATTTTATCTCGATATTGGTTTTCTATTTGTTTTAATTTTGTCTACATTTTCAAGACGAGCAGCCAATTTGACAACAACTTGAATCAGCTGTAGCAAGAGAAAAATTTTTCGTAGTAAGCTTCAGTATTCGGTCATTTGTTCACTTTATTTGTTTGCAAAAATTGAGTCGATTATGAAAAAAATTCTTGTGTATATTCCTTCTCACATGTTTTGCCAGAACTAAATTTCCTCTTGCGGCATAATTTTCTCTTGCTCAGAAAGAAGTAACAAACGAAGTAAGTTTAATTTGTTATTATTCCAGCATATTTCACCAGGAATGAATTTTCAGCTGGTTGTAACTAACTTTTAATTTTTTTAAATTATCATAAATTCTTTGAAATTCTTCAGAATTAAGTTTCTTTGACAATAACATATGCCAAGAGAAAATTTAAATTCGGTAAAGTATCGTGTAAGAGAAAATGAAAATTTAGAATATTTTTCCAGAAGGAAATACTCAATTTGAAATAAATCCAGATCCATAGCCTTGGATGTTAGAAACCCCAAATGAAAAATACTTGAAATTATATATTTTTATAGACATTTTAAGTTAAAAATGAATCAATTATGCAAATTAAACGAAACCATTTTCCAGTCTAGAGCGCGTAAAATACGAAAAGTTTGGGTTTCAATTGCTGAACAATTCTACAATATCAAATTCATTGTCTTTCTAACTTAAAATTTACATCTTTCATAATGCAAACATTTATCGTGTGATTGTAGAAGAAAAATAGGCAGATTTTTTGTAACTTCTAATTACATCAGACCCTCGGTTTAGGGCCCTGCGGTTTAGGCCTTCCTAGAACTGCTGGCTCAGGCAGTTTCTCAGCTCGCGGTGTCGAGGGACGGTTGTCACGAATGCGAATCACCAGTAGTGGAGCGACAAAAGCGGGCGGTACACTTAGCTGATAAATGCGTCAGCTATCAGCACATGCGTCAGTTTGTTTTCAATGTTAAGCGAATTTCCATGATTTCAATTGTGTTTTGGTTGTTTTTTGGTCGTGTTACGTTTTTCAAAAATGCCGAAAGAAAATCAGAGACAGCGTTTGTCGTTCAAGAAGAAATTTGAGCTTGCAGGTCAAGTGAAAGCAGTTAGCTCGCGAAGCTGATTGGAACGATAAGTTTGAAAATGATGAATTCTAGAACAAAAAATCGTAAAAAAACAAGTAATATCATGATTTTTGAGGCTGCTCTGAAAGAATGGTTCAAGAGAGCGAGAGACAGAGGCCGCGAACGTCCGCAAACGTTTGAAGGTAGTAAGCAGGAGAAAAATTATTTTTAAGTGTAGAGGATTGCTGAAATTGTAGTTTTTTTCGAGTTTAGTGTATTAGATAACATGATGGATAAAATCAAAAATATATTCTCCACTACAGAAAAAAATGTAACACTAATGGTTCAGACGGTCCTGACTGTTTACGTTTGGATTCCCTCTATTTAGGACCACAGCTATTTGCAGGCGGTCCCTGACCCCGGCCTTAAACCGAGGGTTTCGTGTATGCACAAGTGTCGGTTATTGCATATAGAATACTCGTGCGGAAATTATAGGAACCTAGCAAGGATATCGCCTTGAGGCAATCTTATCAGACAGCCGGGATTCTGAAGGTCCACAAACCTCGTTCGACATTATACGATCGTAATGGACTTTATGCTCCGGATCACTCGCCTAGATACGCCAATCGGATGTGATTCTCGATGCGGGACCATCGTAAAAAATTTTGTTTGCTTCCGAAGTTAGAAAAAAGGCAGGAACCCAAGATTATACGAGATTCTATGAGGCATAGAGGAAGATTTCGCCATTGGAATAATTATAAAGTCACGCGACCCATTGCCGATCGTAGGATGATTATCGAAGTTTTTAACGATGAGGCGAGACGCGGATTCGTCGATAATGCCTCGTTTCCGCGAAGAACATCTTTCATGAAGCAAAATTCTTATCTTCTTGTAATGATTTCACTTTCCAACTTTTAAGGACCCTTTTCCCTGGGAATTTTCGTTACAGACACACTAGATCCAGTACTTCCTCTATTTTCTTCAGTCAAGCAAGAAACAAGAAGAATTCCTCCCTTTTCTTGAGACATTCTTTCCTTTACAGAGAGAGAAGTAATTTTCTTGCAGACAAGTATTAACATTTGAGAATTTGTATCATTCAATTAAAATTAGCGAAAATCTACCTGACTTTAATAGTTGCGAAGTAGCTAGCAATAAAGGAATTTTGATGCATTTCATTCTGAATATTGTATTTAATTTTTGTATTTTTATTTTTTCCATTGTGCCTTGATTAGATCTTGAATTTTTTCAACATTTCTTGGGACTTTCAAGAACTTAGGGGTGGAGGGATTAATGCTGAATGTGACATAATGGACAATACAAATTTGAATAACAATTTTTTTACATGATTGAAGCAATTAGAATTAATTATTTCATTTTGAAAGTACAGTACCCTAACACAGACTTCACACTCTTTCTCTTATATTCCCTTCTTCTTTTTTTTAATGTATTCCTCTTCTTTCCGCCTTCTAAAACTGTCTTTTTTCTCCTGTTTCTTGTTTTTTCTTTGTTCAAATGTGAACTGAGCTTTGAAGAAACCAAATTAGAAAATTCAACTATATTTCATTTCCAGCCAGGAAGTTTTTTTTTTAATTTGACTATTAAATTTTTATTCAAATTGCAAATACTTGATTGAAAGTTGAACTAATTTCTCGGTAATTCATTCCATTAGTTAGAGATTCTTTGGTTGAAAGTTTAACTATTCTGTTGAACTTCGGCTTTTTTTTATTGAAAATCAATTTTTTTTTGTATGTAACAGATGATTGAAAATTAATTGTTATCATGTTGCAATTCAACTATTTGACTGAAAATGAACTTTCTTGTAAAAATTCATCATTTTGGAATAAAAGTTCAATTTTTAAAGTAGAAAGATCATCTATTTTGTGGATTATACACCTTTTTGGGTAAAAAGTTTTTCAGTTTGATTGACATGTATTTTTTTTTTCTTGAATTAATGAACATTCTTGGTTGATAATTCATCTTTACAAATAGAGACTCAAGTTTCTTAATTTTATCTTAACTATCCTTATTAAGAAGTCTCTAAACGATATCGTCGTATTCGATTATGACGATTTTCGAGAGTAACGCTTGGTAACGCTTGCTTGAAAGACTGGGAATACTTTAGGGCATTTGAAAAGTTTGAAATGTTTTATGATATTTTAAAACATTACACGGAATTTGCAACTTATTTTTGTAATTTCATTGATTAAAAATGATTTCTGAAGGAATGTTTCAAGTTTAGGAATATTTTAGGGTATTTCAAAAAAATTCAAGGTATTTTCTAGTTTGGTTGAAAAGTCATCTTCTTTGGCAGAAATAAAACTTTTTTAATTCGATCTCAAATGCTTAATTGTAAATTAATCTGTTATGACTAAGAATTCAAATATTTTGTTGAAATTTTTCCTTTTTTTTGTTATATTTAACTGTTTTGGATATAGAGCCTTTTTGTAGTGACATAGCAACTATAATATTTCTCGTAGGGATGAATCAATTTTTAATTGAAAAAATTAAAAAAATTAAATATTGTGTCAAAAATTCAAATATCTTGTTAGAAATTCGTCATTACGGACAGAAAATTCGAATTTCGGGTTGAAAATTCGACTGCCTATTTAAAAATTCAACTAGTCTGTTGAAAACGCGCCTCTTTCGCTTGAAAGTTCAACTATAAGTATATGAATGAAACTTTTTCGTTGATAACTAACTTCTCATTTTGTTGAAATTTTAACTATGTGGTTGAAAAGGCATCTTTTTAGGTAGATAATCTTATGCTTTTGTTAAAATGTCATCTCTTTCCGTAAATTCAAACTATTCTGTTAAAAATTCGTCTTTCGGATAGAAATTTCGTCCCACTTGATGGAAATTCACCTTCTTTGGTGAAAGAAGATCTTGGTTGAAAATTCGACCCTCTTCTAAAGAATCTGGCTTTTCTGTTTGAAAATTTGACCATTTTGTTGAAAATTCATCTTTCTGGCTTGAAAATTCAACTATTTGTTTAAAATTTCAGAACTAGAAAAAGCGTTTGACAAGGTGGATAGGAGTGAACGTTGGGAAGTCCTTCAAGAGTACGGAGTCAATGGATGGCTCCTACAAGCGATAAAAACAGATACACTGGTAGTAAAGCGATAATAAGGGTTAATGGGAGACAGAGTGACTGGCATGATATTATGCAAGGTTTTAGGCGAGGATGTGTTATGTCCTCATGGTTATTCATTATATTCATGGATAAGTGTCTAAGAATGGCCCTCTTCGACGAAGAAGGTGTAGATCTCGAAACAGTGAAGGTACGTGGGTTAGCGTTCGCAGATGATAAGGTAGTTATAGTAGAGTCAATCAAAGACCTGCAAAGAATATTGAGCAATAATCATAAAAGCATGAAGAACATTGGCCTTAAAATTAAAGTGAATAAAACAAGAATTGCAGTGTTTGCAGCAAGACCTGAGCCTACCAAGAAATGGATGAGAGTAAAATTAACGCGATTAACATGCGTTTCAAGGTAAAGTAAATAGAAGTGTTTCTAAAGGCAGACAGCGGAAAGAATAATTAGAATGTGTGAATAAGACCCTAATTCGAAGAGATAAGAAGCCATAGAAACACAAGAGCTTTCATTAAAGAATACATGGACGTGAAGAGAACCAAAAAGGTATGCTTCGGGATGATTGCTATAGCACTGCGCTGACCCAGGTGTCTGATCAATCTCTCTATCGCGAGATCAATAAGATATTTGCGTCGGAGCAGTGTTGCGGAACCAACATGTTATTTAAATAAATAATACGAAAATTCTAGATCAATTAACAAATCTATACCTTTTTCCCAACAATTTTCCAACAGAGTGAGTCACGCTTACCCCAAAAGGGAAATAGCCTAATGGTATAATGATAAATTCTCAGCGTTTCTTATTCATTTCAATATGGTGCTTATATATTTATTGATCTGAAAAGAATGGAATCTTCTATCATTATCCTATGATTCTGAAAAATCACCCTATTACCCCTGATTTTAAAAACCAAAACGTTGGTCCGTAAAGCCTCTTGAAACATTATTTTTGTACGCTTTTTGTTTTATTATAGACGTATGATGATATATCACGAAGAAGTGGAGGGTGGAAAAAGATTTTAGAATAGCGTGACATAGTTTTTAAACAGCAGCTTTCTTTATAATTTACACAAGATTCAATTAAAATTTAATTCAGTATAAACTGATTTCAACCACCGAATCATTCTACAAATAATGTTGAAATATTTATACCATACCTTCCCAATTTAATCATTGCATATGATTTATAGGAAACTCCACATTGGTCTTGTTTCGCGACCGCCCGACGAGTATTTCAATCAAATCAATGTAATTATTCAAAATCGCTGCACTCTAATTCCGATACAGACAGAATAAGCATTTAAAATAAACGAGGCAGACCAAAGCATAACATTTCCATATGGTGTCGCCCATATATTAAGTAACTTTTTTTAAATTGTAATAATTTCTGTTTTAAAAATAAAATAATATAAGAGGATAGAGAAGAGTGGAAATGATAATTTTTTTTAATCTGCTTTTAAGGATGTAAAAGTTGCGATATCCCATCAGTATAACCCATGATTTGAAAAAAATGAATGTAATTTTGGCCACCACGTGAATTTCTCGTACGTATGAAGAATTTTTTCGAAATTATGTCTGAGGCTGCTTGAAAATAGTCAAGAGATGCCAAATGAAGATTTCGAAATATAGAAGGTTTTTAAAATTTTTCGAAATGTTTCAACAGGAAAAATGAAAAATTCGAAACTAATTTAAAATTTGGAAGTTTTCAAAAAAATTTGAAATAATCTTCAAAAATAATATAAAATTTTTATAAGCTGTCTCGGAAATAATTAAAATTTAAAAGAATTTCATGAACTTAAGAAATTATATGATGTTTGAAGATTTCTGAATGAAATTTTGAAGCTATTCAGAAATTTAGAAACCATTTAAAAAATAATTCGAAATTTGAGAAGTTTTTTCTATCTGGGAGATTTTGAAAAAAAAAAATTTATTTTGCAGTCTTAAAAAATTGCTAGGAAAAAATTGAAAGATTTTGAAGATAGGTCAAAGTTTGACAAAAATATAAAGCAAAGTATAGGTTTTGGAAGATGTCGAACCAAAAATTTAGAATCTTTTTAATGATTTTCAAAGGTTTCAAAATAATGAATACCATTACGTAATATTTCTCGGAAAATTTAAAATGATTTTCTACTTCGAAAAATCAATTTCAAGGGGATATTTGAGAATATTTTCAAACATTTCAAAAGTTGTCCAAAATTTTTGAAAACGATTCTGGAAGATTTTTAAGCAATTTATTTAAATTTGAAAAAATAAAGAAAATTGAATGATTCGAAAGGATATATTAAGGAGTTTTGCAAAAATTTTACCAAAATTTGTAATTTGAAAAGACTTGAAAAAACTTTTTTTTTCTTAATTTTATATTTGTGAAGATATTGAAATGAAATCTTGAAGCTTTTTAATTCAAAGCCATTATATTTTAGAAGATTCCTGGGAAATTTTCTAATGATTTTTTCAACCTCAAAAATGAATGCATAGATTTTTGTAGATTTCAAAGAAAGATAAGCTTTTAAAAAATTCCAAAGGTTTTAAGAAGATGAAAAGGTTTCCATCAAATTATTAGGAAAATTAAAAATTTCCAAAATATTCGAAAAAAAATTCCCAGTTTTTAGGGCATTTTTTCTTTAATTTCGTAGCATTTTTTTGGAACTTTCAGAAAAATGCAAATCATTCCAACTATATTTAGAAGTTTATAAACAATTGAAAAAATCATTTAAAATGCGAAAAAAGTTCAAAAATCTGAAAAAAGTATATTCCTTAAGATTTTGAAGTAGAATTGTTAAGCTATTCAAGTATTTTTTGAGGTTTTAGAATAACAACAAAAATTGTAAGATTCCTAGAAAAGTTTGAAATTATTTTTTACTTTCAAAAATTAAATTAAAAAAGAAGTTAAAAATATTTCAAACCATGCAAAAAGTTTTTTAAAAATGGAAGGTCTGAAAGATTCTGAAAAAAATAAGAATATCATAACAATAGAATAGCAATAGAAGCGAACTATGATTCTCAACTTTGATTTTCTGTTATTATTTTCTATTCAAAACTTCACACATGAAAAATTGGCAATAATATTTGCACACAAAGAAAACGCTCTGTTTTTTGATTAAAGAATTATATTCCTGAAAGTTGTATAACAAACGGGGGGAGGGATTCCATTATTTACTGTTACGGTGGCGTAACAAGGGATCAGACAGGGTCAAAAAATCGTTCAAAAAAGCGTTTTTCAATATATGGACGACTACAAATAAATTCAAAATTATTTCCCATTTTTAATGAAAAATTGTGATATTACTGCCACCCTTCAGGAGAAAGAGAGCAGACCAAATTTAAAATTATCGAGGTTAAAACGAAATGACATGTTCAAGAGGGAGAACAGAAATAATACTCTGTTTGAAGAACTGCGGAAGGAAAAATGAAATAGACTTGGAAGCTTGCCAATGGATTAGTGTGACAGGTACGATTGTCTGGTGGGCAGACATCCAGGTCAACTTCCTTACGAGAGATCATGATTTTCTCGGTTTGTTCAGTCTCACTATGTTCCATCAACAACATACTAAAACATATTCCAACTTTTTTGATATGACGCTTGAAAAAAATTATGTTTGATACAAATTTATTTGTATTTATTTATTTATTCATTTCGATGTATATTATTCATCTCATCTAGATATTGAATAAGTTAGTTTTCAATTCCCTGGTGCTCATGCTACAAAGCCTATTATGCCACACTATGGTTTTCTCTCAAGGCAGTACTCCGAATCCGGTCACCTCCGTGAAGTACTTTCAGATTACGGTGGATTCCGTTTTTTCCAACTTTCTGAGAATATACCTCTCAGGTGCCAGGTGTACAAATCGCCTAATGAATGATGCTCTTCTTTGTTACAGACAGAGTTATCCTAACCCACTCCGTCATTCGGCTGCCAGGTTATGGTGAATGTAGCGATTCCTCTGAGGCCATCAGATGAAAAGATTCAAAGCAATGCCCTGGTATATTATGCAAGTGTATGAATATGTGTGTGTTTATTACTAAAAATTGACCAAGAACGATCGACCGTGAGTCTTCCGTGGAGGACACAAGCGCAAGGACATCGCTGACTTTCGAGTCTTTTCAAAATCGGCTAGTGACCCCCTTGGCTAATCCCCTCGACATGAGGCATCTACCTTGGTACATAACCAACCTTTTCGGAGAAAATCTACACTTCAAGGTGAGTTCCGAACCACCAAAGCCTAGGCAGAAGTGCATAGAAAAATTTCCGTCGGTACCGGCTCAGGGATTGAACCACAGTCCTCTTGCACGGAATCCTGACGCACTATCGTCTGAGTCACCGATGCTTTATTTAAACATCAAACATACATTAAAACACACATCATTTTGCAGCCGTAAAACAGAGTGTGGCCGACAGATATATTGTGCATATAACGGAGGGGGTAGGAATCGTGCCTAAATTACATTAATTTTTTTCTGAAATCTTGAAATACATACCCACTTTTGTAAGATTCTGTGATTTTCGACCCCCCCCCCCCCCTCTCATAATAACCATATGGTACTTAATTTTTGCTAATAATGTTTTTGTGTGAATTAATTTATAGGTTGTTTTAAGGAAAAAAGACAATTTTTTCAACATATTTGAATCCTCAAACAGAACAGATTTATTTTCAATGAAACAGTTGCATTTTCAACCAACAAAAGATACAATTTCTACCAAAAGAAAATCATTTTCAAATCAAAAAGAAACATTTTGAAGATGAATTGAATTTTCAAACAAAAAAGATCTTTATGTTGATAAGGAAAAATAATTGATAGAAAATGTTTAATTTTTAAGCTAAACAGAACAGCTTCCTGCATAGTAATTGAATATCTCACCGAAGCAGATTATATTTGAATTAAAGTGATGAGTGGGTCACGTGCCCGGATTCCTACCTTACCGACACTTTTTTTATTTGTAAACTTATGTTCACACGAATAGCCACATCGAGTTGAAAATTTGGGATGATAAATAAGAAGCACTAAGAAATGCGGCTCTGGTCATAAATTTTAATAATTATGAAAAAAGCAGAAAAAAGTTATTAAGAAAAAAAACTTGTTTCATAATTACAAAGTTTTAGGACCAGAGCCGCTTTTCTTAGTGCTTCTTATTTATTATCCCAAATTTTCAACTCGATGTGGCTATTCGAGTGAACATAAGCTTACAAATAAAAGAAGTGTCGGTAAGGTAGGAATCCGGTCACGTGACCCACTCGTCACATGGCCTCAACTAGAAGATTGATTTTCTATTGGAAAAAAAGAATATATTTCACAAAACACTTTGATTCTTTACTGAATAGTTGAATTTTCAACAATATTCATACATTTTTAACTAAGAGTACTAATTTTTCCACCAAAAAAGATGAACTTCCAACAAATTTTATTCATTTTCAACCAAGTAGTTGGTTTTTTCACATAAAGAAAATTAAATTTTGACTTAAAATAGGATCAATCAATTTTTATTGCCAAAAAATACTTTTCGATAATAAAAAATTGAATTTTTTTCAAAAAAATTAAATTTTCTACCAAATTCTTAAATTTTTCGTACAAAAAGAAATTTGTAACAGTGAAGTTAATTTTTGAAAAAACAGTTGAATTTCCTACCAAATTGTTGAATATTAAGCAAGAAAATCATTTTCAGCTAAAATTAAAACGAATTTCTAACAAATTTCATACATTTTCAACCGAAAAGTGAAATTTTCAACCTTAAGAAAATTAATTTTTAACCGAAAATTCAATAAATCATTTTTCATCACAACAAAAGTTTTTTTATTGACAAAAACATAATTTTCTGAAGAAGGGTTGAATTTTTAACAATAAAGTCCATTTCCAACAGATAACTTAAATTTTCTATCTACCCGTTAAATTTTCAGTTATAAAAATTCATTCTCAACTAAAGCAAAAACGAATTTTCAACAGAATAGTTATATTCTTAGAACAAAAGGTTGCATTTTAAACGATGCCTGTAATAGTTAATGTTTCTACAAAAAAATATCACTATTTGGAATAAAAAATAGTTAAATTCAACCAAAAAAAAAACACAATTCTCCAACAAGATACCTACATCCTCAACCAATAAAGATTCATTTGGAATGAAACAGTTGAATTTTAGCAAAAAAATTCATTTTCTACCCCAAGAAAATGATGTTTCAACAAAATACATACATTTTCAACAAAATACGTGAATTTCCAACCAATTGCATAATTCTAAACTATAAACGTTTCAAATAAGTGGATCGACGAGTTTTGAGTTTTAAAAATTCTGTAACTCTAATGATCATCGCAATTGACATTTCTTCAATTTGGAAGATTAAGAATTAAAATTCATCCATATTTTGATTCACAGAAATCTTTAAAATTCAAGAATGCTGAAACGCAAATATCATTGTGGTAAATTTGGACATGCCTGAATTCTCTAAATCGACAGGATAGATTATTCAAAGTTGTTTCAAGAATCGGGAATCAAATCAAGCCTGAACTGGTTCTAGATTCTTGTTCAAACAAACCACCTTAAGTAATTAAAAACTATCAATTTAAGAGTTTCCGACTTTGCTCCCTATGCTCAAAATTACCCTTTTTTACGGGACATTCTTTTGAGTTATAAATTTTCAAAATTGAATCATTTTTAGTTGTATATCCATTATCGAGGGCAGAGTGACTCCGGCAACACCCACCCCCTGTCTTCGGTGACACCTGCCCTCCGGATACAATTTTCCCCTTTCGCGAGCCCCCTCCTGTTTTTTTTAAACCTTCACGAAGTAGGCAGTAAATCTCGTGACCTATTTAAATTTCCGATTTGAAACTTTTTATCCTGACTGTGAATTGATATTTCAAAATTTCCTTTGATGGGAAAATGATAGAAAGTGATATTTTGGGAACCCGAACAAAAAGAATATCATTTTTCAGTCACAAAAAAGGTTTTAAATAGGATTCACTTATTCTCACATACAGTTTCATATAATGTTAGTAAACTATTATGTCTGTGATAAAAAGTGTAAAACTATCAATAACAAAGCAAAAACTTATATCCAATTTCGCGAAAAAGTCTCTAGCCACGGAAGAATCGTATTTCTCGTTATATGGAACAGTATTGAACTCGATTCAGGGAAAAAGAGAGTAAGATCGTGGGTGTTTGCGTTGAAGAAAATCGAGCAAAAAGGCACCTTTATTCGTGTGTAATCGGGTCATTCGTACACCTGTGCACACAGTGCGAAAAGCCGCGCAATGTGACCTCTCCGAGTCAACGCGACGATTGTGGTTCTCGTGGACATTCGGCTTAAATTGCACGCGATTAATCCAATAACCTCGTTTTCAAACGCACTGAAAGTACTCGGAGCACACGTAGTGCTTTTATACGCATGTTGCGGAATATTGATGAGGCTAGCAATTTGGATAACGAAAGAGGTAATCACGACACTCGATTTACTGTGTCAACGTTCAGTGATATCTTGCGCTCAATTAGAGATCGACACTCACTAACGCTTCTGTTCAAAATAATACTCACTTATGCAGCCATCAGTTTGATAGACAGAAAACAGGGAGAAAAAACTTCTATAAATGCGCTCCAGTGGAGGTAGATTACCCAGGATTACAAGAGGATAAAATACAATCAAGGAAAACAATATACATAGCTAATAAGGCAAGTTTAAGGGTTAATGGTCGTTTTTATGAAATTTTTGTTACAGAATAATGAACAAATTCAAGCTTGTAAGTGATAATAATCCATTTATAGCGATATTAGGTCTTTATAACATTATTACAATCTTTTATTGTAAAAATACAAAAGTTTAACGTCGTATACAATCAGGCACGGACTGGCCGTCTGGAATTTGGGAGATTTCCCGGTGGGCCGCGATCCTGGAGGGCCGCTGAGGTCATATCTAGGGCCGTCTTTAGTACAGGGTCCAGTAGGACCATGGTCCCAGGGCCCTCACCGCACGCGCTTATTCATTAGCTTCTACCTCGATAACCCTTTTTTTTTTTTTTTTTTTTTTTTTTAGAAGCCACTTCACAAAAGGGCCGCTTAGATACAAAATGCCAGGGCCGCATTGATGTCCCAGTTCGTCCCTGTATACAATAATTTTGGTTGCATAGATTTCCTTTAAGTTTCACAAAAAAATATGGATTTCAGTTTTGTTTCAGGTCATTTTCTTACCAACGCATTTTGAATTATAGTTATGCTGACTGTCTTGATCAATCTCGAAACTAAGAAACGATTGAATTGTTTTTAATATTCGTATTGCTCAATATGAACCAAAGATGGTTCAATTTTGTTTCAGTACAATTTCCTTCAGTCTCAATATCGATTACCCTCCCTACCCCTCCTCTTTATAATAGATCGTAACATCTTTTTGAATTCCTCACCAAAAAAGAAAAGCTGCCCCTCAAGTTATGGATGGCCCCTAATTGAAATAACATTTTTTCTTCGTTCATGTATGTGTCAGTAATTAATTGAAGGAGCCTCAGAGGAGGAATTGCAACAATGTCCGAGTGGAACGTGCGAGAGAGAATTGAATGTTCGGTAGGCATTAAGGTGCAAAAGTACCGGCATCGTTACGCGTTACGACGTTCTCTTACTCGGGCAATTGCTACCTGCATATATATACGTATCCAGAGTGGACTGGAATTCTTCGAACGCCTTCATGGAAAAGGACATCTCTGAAGGCGATTTACGACAGAGCAATTGGCGGCTCGAAATTGCGACGCTAATTATCTGTACGCGATCTCGTAGAAAATTACGTTACCGGAAAGTGACTCGCTGTTAGTCACCCTTGCCGCGCCGATCTTCTCTAGCATTTTAGTTACTTTCTTTACGAGTCGGTTCGCGGCACTCAAGCACGTTAACCCCCTCAGGTTCAAAGGTCATGTGCAGGCTTTAAAAAGCTAGATTCCGCTTTTTACCTCCGCAAATACTGCAGTCTTTAACATTCATCAGAGTGGCGGCGGTTTTAGCTTTGATTATCCTTAACTTAAAGTTCATTTAGAGATTTACTGGGAAAATTAGAAAGACCAATTTTCAAGGCCAAATTTCAATAATTTCAACGTGTTAAACACTTTTTCTGAGTTAATATATCATAAAAACTCTCTCTGAATGAATCTGTGCAAGCTGTGATTGGTGCATGTTGCTCCTTCTGAAGAAATTGTGTAATCGTAGCTTTAGCATTAGGGTGGTCCAAAATTTCTTCCTTCAAATTTCCATACATATCGCTGAAAAATTTTCACGAATACACAACAAAATTAATTAATTTGATCTTTTTCAAAAACGATATTTCGAGATGGCGCAAGCCTCATGAAGTTCAACACGTATTTACCATTAGAAAAAAAAAAACGTTTTTGTAAATTTTATTCAGAGTCGTCAATATTCGTTTAACCAAGTTGAAATTCAACATTTCTTCCAGCAATTTTCTCTTAGAATAGAGATAGAAAGTTACAGTTTTTCCAACAAAATGTTGCTTTTATCTAATTTTCAATTAGAGTGATGTAATAATTACTCAATGTCCACAAACATAAATGCATCAACAATTATTTATTTGAATAATGCTAGGAAGTTATGGTTTTTTCAAAAATTCATAACTATTGGTCTACTTTCCACTTAGGGTGCGTTAATAATTCATTCAATTCAGCAAAAATAATTATTCAAATAAATAATTATTCTTTGTAACTATCTTCTTATTTATTAAGGCTATATAGTTCCGGTTTTTTCTGAAATCTTCATATTTTCACGAGCTTTTCACGTAGAAAAGTAATCAGTGAACTAAGTTTGCATAATGGCCCCAACAATTTATAATTGTTCATGACTATCTTCTTTCAGATAAGTGCTTAAAAGTTGCAGTTTCTTCTGAATTTTCAAACTTGTTTTTCCACTCTTCACACAGTGCGGAAATAACTAATGCAGGTTAACGAACATGCTTATTCTTACAACTTAATATTGTGCATAACTATCTTCTCATAGAGTAATGCTAAAAAGTTGCTTTTTTCTGAAATCTTAAGTTTTGCTTTGACCTTTTAGTTTGAACAAATAATAAGTGCACCTCTACAAGAAGCATTCTTTGAATATTGTTGTACTTTTTTGAGTGAATTCTTATTGAACTTTTCCAATGTTTGAAAAAAATCTATTCAAACATAAAGCTGTCTTACACAAGAGACAAAAACGAAGAATGGAATAATTAGAAGTAGGTGT
This sequence comes from Andricus quercusramuli, assembly GCA_932178445.1. Taxonomy (NCBI): domain Eukaryota; kingdom Metazoa; phylum Arthropoda; class Insecta; order Hymenoptera; family Cynipidae; genus Andricus; species Andricus quercusramuli. The sequence goes on along the minus strand of CAKNXH010000033.1, from coordinate 731,932 downwards.
GATGACTAGGTCTGTAATGACTTGTAAGAGTTTGGTGTTGAATTGCAACTATAAGTAAGCGAGGCGTGGAAGACAAATTTTGAATTTGATATTTTCTCGATATCAGCCTCCCTCCCCTCCAGCATAATATACTCACGAAAAAGAAGAAGATTGTTAAAAATATGTATTTTTCTAATGTTTATTTATTATTTGTTCATAAGTAAAAAGGCGAAGCAAAGTTAGACATTTCAGAAAAAACCGCAACTTCCTAGCACTTATCTGAGACAAGATAGTTATAAACAATAGTACATTATTCAAACAGCTATTAACTTGCATTAGTTATTACCTCACTAAGTGAAAAGTGAACCAATAGCTGAAAACTTCAGAAAAAACCGCAACTATCTGGCATTAATGTAGATAAAGATATTTATTGATAGTAATAATAATTTTTTTAAAATTATTTTTGCTCAACCTAAATAATGATCAATTCACGCCAAGTGAAAAACAGAAAAATATTTAAAAATAAAAATAAAACCGCAACATTCTAGCATCTGGAAAAGAGAATATTATCCACAATAATAATAAATTATTACAACAATTATCTTTAGCGGAAACGTCTAGTATCAATATAAAAGAAGATAGCTATAAACAATGATGGTTTGTTTAAACAATTATTTTTTTATGTCAAAATAAATATTATCTCATTTCAAGTGAAAACTGGACAAGAAGTTAATATTTTCAGAAAAAGCCGCAATTTCTAGCATTATTTAAAGTTAATAATATTAGCAATGATAATAATTCGATTATACAATCCTTTCTGTTAACGTTTATGAACAATAGTTTCCTCTCATTAAAGATTTGACAAAATGTGGAAAATTTTCGGAAAAACTGCGACTTTCAATCTCTATTCTAAAAGAAAATTGCTAGAAACAATAATGAATTATTTAAACAATTTACGTAAACATTTAATTATCAGTATAAAGTAGTATTTCATATTTTAGAAACAATTCGCATCTAAAAAACTTGCAAAAATATGACAATGAGCGCCGGAAACTCGCTAGCCCCATTTTTTCACTTATGGGGTTTTTCTTGGCTCCCTAGAAAAGAGACTTATGGGTGTGATATTTTAAGAGTAATATCTTATTTGTATTCTATGGCTATTTCTATAGAGGAGTGATAAATTCCAACTTGATTCAGCTGATATTGACGATTCTGAACAAAATTAACGAAAACATCTTCTTCCAATGGAAAATCCGTGCTAAAATTCATGGGGCTTGCGCAACCTCTAAATATAATTTTTTTTTCTCCAAACAAAAAAGAGAATCATTTTTTTGTGAATTCGAATAAATTTTTGGGCGATATGCATGAAAATGGGAAAGAAAAGATTCCAATGCATTTCTGGACCACCTTACTTAGCATACATGTACATTGTACATAGGGTGGCCCTTATTTTTCACTTTTTGAATTTCTCTCCTCTCATCCCCCAGTTTTTTTTGAATGCCGAAAATAAAAATCTCCTGCGAATTTGAACAAAATCGGTTGATATTCAGGGGTCGCGCAAAGACCACGAAGTTTCCCATTGATTTAACATAGGAAAAAGCTTTTTTTAAATCTAATATTAAACGCGACAATATGTTACGAATAATTCCGTGTTTTAGTATATTGTTCAGAATTGGTCAGAGAATAAGGATCAATCATGAATTTTTAGGTTTAATAATTTTAAGCCACTCTCATGTGTCCCCAAAGAAAACCCCATAAGTGACAAATGTGAATTTTACGTAATATTGCGGTTTATTTACGCTTTTTAAAAGTGCTTTTTACATAAATATTCATTGATCAGTAATTTAAGAATAACCAGTCATTTGTTAAATAATATTCATTTGTTTCAACAATTTTAATTTGTTTAAACATTTAAGATTATTCTTAAAAAGCAAAGTAAAACATGAAAATATGTCAATCTTTCGAAAAAGAGCAACAAAAAATAGAAAAAAAAAAATTAATCGAGAAATTTTAATTTGTCTAAACATCTACGAGTATTCCTAATGAACAAATTAGTAGTTAATAATATTAAAATTTGTCGAAAATTTAGTGAGAAAATGTTTCTCCTGCTTTTTTTTATGCACAATATATGCTTGAACAAATACGTATTACTTAAATAATTGTAAAATCATTTGAACAAATTATTTTATTGTTATTATTGGTTAAATAATGATTATTTATGATTACTTATGTAGAAAAAAAACTTCTAAAAAGCGTCAATAAACCGCAATATTACGTAAAATTCACATTTGTCACTTATGGGGTTTTCTTTGGGGACCCATAAGAGTGGCTCAAAATTATTCAACCTAAAAATTTATGACTGATTCTTATTCTCTGATAAATTCTGAACAATATACTAGAACACAACATTATTTGTAACATATTATCGGGTTTAAATATTAGATTTACAAAAAGCTGACTTTTTCCCACGTTAAATCAATGGGAAATTTCATGGCCTTTGCGCGACCCCTAAATATTAACCGATTTTGCTCAAATTTGGAGGAGATTTTTTTTTTGGACATTTGAACAAAACTGGGGTGTAAGAGCAGAGAAATTCAAGAAAAAAAGCTACCAAGTATAAATAAGAACCACCGTAATGTACACATTAGAGATATAATTTCAGCAGATCCGAATTATTGGTCAAAATTTTAGTATCAGCTTTTAAAAGCAATTTAAGAGCGGCAAAGTATAATATTTATCACGCCTCAGCTATACAATCAGACTAACGCAGTGATTGCTCAAATTGCTTCTGAAGATCCTACCAAGTGATTTGTTTGGCAGTAATTTTCAGACAGATGTATCGAATGTCTAAAATGTCTTCTTTTTTGCTTATTTTTTCCATTTTTCTTTCTCTTCGTTCTCATTCGTTTTCATTTTTTTTGTGTAATACTTTTCTCTAATTGATTCTTATTTTTCTTGTAACTTTTCTTTACAATAGATCTACCATTCTCCATAGAAACTCTTATAGCCTAATCAGTAAAACTAACTAGTAACTTTACATCATATTCATTAAAGGCAGACTTTGCAAAAGAGAGTTATAAATATAATGGTGAACCGATCTATGCCTACATATCACCTGTTTTTATTAAACATAAATGCATGATGTAGCTATACACACTTGATAGCTGTTGACAATAACTATTGCCAATTCTCACGTCCCCAGTTTTTATATGGAGCTTTTTTTGAAATTTCAATGGTTTTTTCAGGTAGTATCTCCACCTTATTTTCAGCACAAGTATAATTTTTTTTATATTTGAAAAACGTACATCGCATCGTAGATAAAAAACTAAATCCCACAAATAATCAATATAACAAGGGGAAAAGATGTTCGGGAAGAAGCAGCAGAACCAAAGAAATGAAAAAAAACTGAAGACTGCTGAAAATTATACCTCTAATGGATATAATTATAATAAAAATGACAATTACAATTATAAAATTTCTACAAAGAATGAAACATACACCAAAAAAAACTACACAGTGTTACTCATGGTCATGAAACGTTTTCTTTGATTGAATAAATAAATTCTTATAAATTCATAGTGAAAAAGAAAATTTTGTCTCATTTTTTGTGTACGGAAAACAAGTATAAAATTGCATGGACAGAAAAATGACGAACATGGGACAAGTGCTTATTAGTTTTAAGTTATTCTACTACAGTTAATTTTTTTCCATTGGCGGTTTCTTGGTGTGCTTCTTCATGATTTTCAACAAACCTTTTATAACCCACCAGTACCAATTTTCGAAGTTTCAACAAATGTTTTACTATATTTATATGAGAAAAACTTATTTAATATTCAAATTACAACAATATTGTTCGCAGTCTATTTGTTCACGTCTTTGGAACGCGTCGATTGACCTATTGTTAAAGCCTTTATGACACACCTGTACCGATTAAAACAATTGCAAAAAAATGGTTTATTCTGTACATAAAAGAAGAACGTTTTTGATACTCAAAATACGACAATGCTTCATGTAGTGTATTTTTTCACGTCTTCAAGATGCATCGATGGACTTATTGTTAATTTTTTGATGACCCACAGATACCAATTTATGAAATTTTATAAAAAAATTCTTCATCCTGTTTATATAGGAAACACGTTTCAGGTATTCATAATACAACAATAATATATCTAGTATATTTGATCGCGTCTTTGAGACTCATCGATTGACACAAAAAGTCAAAAAAAGGTGGAATTGTTCATATAAAAAAGTTTTTTGTTTAGTTTGGAATATAAGAGTGCCGTGAGTCAAAAAATTGTGGACACAAGTTTTGTCTTTTGTGAGAAAAAAATCTCCCTCTATGAAAAAGGAAACTTGTTGAATGCCTATGGAGTAGCGAAGTACTAATGTATAGGCTCAAATAATCACACTCATATTGAATACACGAGCAATATTTTGAAATTTAAATGTCTTATTTTCTTGATAAAAGAACAAATTGATCCTTTCTCGAAATTTGAATGTTCCTCTGATGTAAAATATTGAAATCTCCATTTTCAACCAATAAGATGAAGCAATTGATCCTTAATATTTTAATCAATTCCATTTTTATGATGAATACAAAATTATTTTTCCTAGACTATTTTCGAGAACTGCAAGACTCGCTTGCGTTTTGCACTGAAAAATGTTTAATCTTTTACTGAAAGTCATTCAGTATTCATGAACTTTTGGTATCCGTCCATGATTTCCTGATTATTTCTAAATTTTTATAAGACAAATAAAGTAAATACTTTCAAATTCAGAATCTGGAATACAAGGTAAAGTTTGAGGTCAAACTGTGAAGGCATAGCTTTTATGTAACACTAGTACATTTTCCTCGCTGTTTGGGCGTGGTCTGGGCAGCAAAGTAGGTCATTGTTGATGGTGGGGTACTTTACCGACCCAGGCTGGTAATGTTCACTTTACCGTCCACGATAAATGCGCACGCTTACGCTTTATTCACTTTGACCCTTGAAAGTCTTTTCACGGTCTCGCGTGTTTGCAAAAAATCACGTTCGGCCGTAAAAAGACTAGTTCGCTGACTTGGTGCACAATATACTATTAAATGAAGTTTTCAAATACACCTTGAATCTCCTAATGCTCTGGGGTCTGAACGAAACTTTTTTTTTATTCGTGGGAATCTGGACCACTAGAAAGTTCACGGGGCCGTGGCAATTAGTATGTAAAGCTTAGAGTGCTTTCTGGCTTAAATTAACTGCCTGCTTATAATTTATCCTGAAAGCAGCGGTCGGTGCGTCATTAAACCAGGAAACATCCCTTTTCTACTTTCTCTGTGTATTTTCGAGTACTAGCGTTGTAGCAAAAGTAAGCAAAGTGTAAAAGGGGAATTATATACAGAGAAGGTTGCTGGAACGATAACCCTCCTTAGAGATTTATAAACGCTGAAATTGTGGCAGGAAACACCCAAAATTAATGGCTCTGCTCAACAGAATTTTACAGGAAATGTTCTGTAAACAATAATCTCTCTGGTGAATATTTACTCATTCAAAAAGAAGAAAGGGTAAGAAATTTACATGGAAATTCGTTGGGTTATATTTTAGGAATAACAAATTTAAGAGTTTTTAGTTCGAAATCATATTATGGAACGTCAAACTGATTTTATCTTCTAAGAAAAATGTTCAGTTTTCTTATTTTAAACTTGAAATGGATTATTTATTTATGTGATTAAAAAACTTTCTTTTCTTATCTGAAAACTTTTTTTCAGTTGAAAATTCAACTCCTTTGTTCGAATGCATCTACTTGGGTAAAAGCTTGATATGTTTTTAATGAAAATTGGGACTGTGTTGTTGCCAATGCATTTATTCAAATTCAAATTGAACAAATTGTTTTAAGAAGTCTCCATTTCTGGTTGAAGATTAAACTTTTTGTTGAAAATTCGTCTTTTTGACTTTGAAGTTCAGCTATTTGAATAAATATTCAATCATTCGGTTGAAAATTCAACTATTTGTTGAACATTCGTCTCTTTTTGATCAGGATTTTCGTTGTTAAAAATTCATTCTTTTTTCATTTAATATTCAACTGACTTCTACAAAATTCGACTTTTTAGCTTGAAAATTCAACTTTTGGTAGAAAATTCATCTTTTCTGGTTATAAATGCAACTGCTTGGTTGAAAATCAAATTTTTTTATTAAGAATTCGACTATTCTTTAAAAACATAATTTTTTGTATGGTTTATTTCAACTGTTCAAATTTAAAATTCATATGTTGTTGGTGAAAATATCAACTGTCACATTTTTGGTTCAGAATTAATTTTTTTGGTAAAAAACTCAACCATTTCATTTTTTTCAAAATTTCTTCCTTTCAGTTGAAAATACAATTACGAAGCTAAAAATTTCACTACACGGTTTAAAGTTCAACTACTTTGTTCGAAATTGATTTTTTGTTTGAGGATTCATCATTTTAGTCGGAAAATCATCTCGTTATTAGAAAATTGAACTCTTTTCTTTAAATTTTCTCTTTTTGCGATTGCAAAGTTAACTATTCCATTTTCTGGGTAAAGATTCATAGTTTTTAGTTAGAAATTCAGCTAGCTTGTCTCAAGTTGAACTACTTTCCAAAAAAGTAATTGTCTTCTGTCAAAATTCAAGTATTCCATTTTCGTTTCAAAATTTCTCTTCTTTACTTCAAAATTCAGTTACTTCATTGAAAATTCCGCTGCTTAAATTAGAGTTGAACTGCTTGTTAATGATTAATTTCCTTCAACAAAAGTTATCTAATTTTCTGAAAATCCCTTGTTTAGATTGCAAATTTGACTATTCCATTTTTTAAATCAAAATTGGTCGTGTTTATTTGCAAATTTAAATAGTTGGTTTCAAGTTGAACTGCTTTCTTAAAAATTCCTTTTTTCTTGTTGTTGAAGATTCATTTTTAGTCGAAAATGTACTTGTTCGGTTATATATTAAACTATTTTGTTGAAAATGAGTTATTCTTTTGGTTGAATTGAACTGTTATTGATTTGAAATTACAATATTTTTCTGTTTGAAAACAAAAAATTTGGTTAAAACTTGAAATACTTTGTTAAAAATTAATGTTTCATTTAAATATCCATATCTCAAGTAGAAAATCTAACTTTTGTTGAATTTTTTTTTGGTTGAAAAATAACTTCTGATACTAAACATATAACTATTCCACTTTTGGTATGAATCGCATATTTTTTGTTGAAAATTCATCTCTTTTGGTACAAATCTCATATTTTTTGTTAAAAATACCACTGCTTGATGGAAATCAATCCGTTCTGATTGATGATTTCAATATTTCATTCAAAGAAATTTTTTGATTGAAAATTAATTTTCTTAACTGAAAATTTAACTTTTCGATTTTTGGTTGAAAAATAGTCTTCCTTAGTTTGAAAATGTCAGTATGATGTTGAAAATGTAGTTATTTTGTTGGAAATTAAACTATTCATTAAAAAATGAGCTACTTAGTTCAAATTGCAATATTTCTAGTCAAAATTTTAGGAATTTACAGCATTCTAATCTGAATTTAATATACTACCCTAAATTATATTATTTGAAAGAATTTATTCTGCTAGTTTCTTGCAGTTGCGAAATTTGAAGAATTTTAGGACTTGCTGCAGTTGGTTTCAAATGATGTCTTCTGCTTTGCATATTAACCTGAGAAACCTAAGAATGTGGACTTAATTTGAATAAAAATTTGTATGGGCAATTCTGAAACAATTTTTATTTGTTGAGTTCTTGAAACTACAGTCGCTTCGCTACGAAAGTTCAAATTCTTATAAAATTTGTTTTGAAGTCTCTAAATTTTCAATTTATCAATCAGGTGCATAATACATTTTTTTTATTGCAATTTTTTATTGCTTGAAATTTCTGTGAAATTTTATGAAATTTTGAAAAATATTCCCTTGAAATACCTCAAAACCTTTTATAATCCCTTGAAATCAATGGAATCCACGTAAATCTGATGAAGTTTCTTAAAATAATAAAAAGGATTCCTTAATATCTTTTTGAATATTCTGAAAAAATATAGGTCCTATAAAATTATTTCTAAGCTTCCGAAATACTAAGGATGTCTCTTAAACATTAAGTCATGAGAATCATTAAAAGGTTGTCATATCATGTAGTATCAAATGACATTTGAAGAGATAGGAGAGATTTCATTAATTAAAAATGTAATTTATGTACGAAAAAGACATGCACTGTCATTTCTTTTTGGTCCGAATCGAACGATTTTCTATTTTTTAAACATTCAAAAATTCATTGTTCTAGAAACGTTGAAAATTATGTGCTTAATTATACTATTCAAAATTGAAAACTTCCAAACTTCGTTTAAAACTGAAGTATTCTTGGATTTGGATCGTAAATCTAAGTGTTTATCATTATCAATTTTCATAAGTGTGCATTAGATTTTTCGAAATTCATCATTTTTATTTAATGTGAAGAAGTTATGTCATGACAATCAATTATAAAGCAAGCCCGTGCACGTGGAGAACCTTAATCTTACTTCAAATTAAAGGTGACTTCAAAAGTGACGTAGGCCATGATAAACTGTCAAATTTGCATAACAGTAAAAGCCTCCAGGGTTTGTTTAATTAAATATTTATTGCGAAATAGAAAAGAAATTCATTTGAAGAGATTTGGCAAGATTATATTTGTTGATACAACGCTATCTCTGCTGATGTTATAATTCTAAATACGAAACGAAGAGCTATTGACTTCAAAAATATTGTATATTCTATTATATATTTCTATTAGAATGCAAGAACCTACCGAAAACGCATTGTATTTTGAAAAAATCTGTGCACATAAGATAGTCTATTACGTGGTTTTGATACCGAAAATAAGTTTTTTTTTATCTCATACATTTGCTGTTCATAATATTTAGCCAAAAATGCATTCGCTTTTCAACACACCTGATATTAGGTAAATCATGTAATGAGCCAGAGAAATTTCCAGTAAATTATTGTATTTTATTCAGGAAAATTACATGTATCTTATATAAACATTGTTTGTTGTTAGTTTTGTGTGTCATTCCTGAAAGACATGATGTTTGAAATTACTTAAATTCATGTCTATAGCCAAAAAGTCCCGATTCAGTACCATTTGGTTTTCTCTACATCAGAAATTTCAATATTGAAAACAAAATTTTGTACAATTCCAAGGGGACATCGAGATTCTTGCTCAGCAATTATATATATTGCCTAGATATGAAAGATTATAATCTATGAATACATTTATTTTAATTTGAAGAAATCAGCGATCTCATGAATTAGATTCAGAATCATTACAAATGTGATGGCAATTCTGGCAATGCCTCATATCTTCGAGACATAAGGGCAACTGCGAGCCACTGTCCAGTAAGAGGATGTACTTCTACAACAAATCTGAAATAAGGATCGCTAACAGTTACACAATAAGTATGCCCCGGGTTGTATATCAGTTTCACTCCTTCCCTTCCACGAAGCTCAATGGCGGTATATTGACCAAAAGGATTTTTGTTAACTTTCACTTGGTGGTTACGTACATTCACAGTGATCCATTGATCACTTGGTGGCGTTGGACCAACATTGAATGGTCCTGCTCCCCAAATTGAACAACCTGCACAATTTCCGAAGCATTTGATTATATAAAATGAAAAAAATAATGTGAGAGCCCTGTGGGCCCAAAACTTAAAGAAGAAATTAGAAATTATTCAAAACGTTCCTTGAACATAAAAGTCAAAAGACTTTATTTGAATGCTACAAAAACAGTCCCAAATCCGGCTAAATAATGTTCTGAAAATGTATCGTGTTTCAAATTTCTTTTCTCAAATTCATAGCGAAATTAAATAATGGCAATATTTTTTTATCCAAATATTTTTGAAATGCCAATAACCATACCGTTTATGAATTCTGTGTTCCAAATTTCAGGCAGGGGTCAAACGCTATCCCGCTCCCGGTGTGCCTCGACTGACTTCAACCCAAAAGGGATTGCATATGCCGGTTTTTTTCCAATATACTTCACGAATGCCCCACGATCGTTTTGAGCACAAAAAAAAAAACACCGTTGCAAGAGTGGTCGCGAAAGTCAAAAATATCTTCGGGAATACGGAAGTTTTTTCATACTTACCACCCAAATTCACATAAACCGCAAAAGTAAGAACGATCAAGCAGCTAGCGATCTTCATTTCTTCCAGGTTATTTCTTGATCGGCGAAAGAGAAATTCAGAAGATGTTCACGGCTATTTATACTGAATACTTACTATCGGTTTGGATAACTATCGTTTGACGTCACTTTCAAAGTCTAACAGAAGAGAAAATTATTCTAAACATTGTGATACCTTCTATTTGCTATCGGCAAATGTCAAATCATGACAAAATCACGTGAAGCTAAAGAAATAATGGAAGACAATGAACATGCTTCTAATGAAATAAATTGTAGGTTTCGTACCAAATATGCATGATGACATTGATTGGTATTACCACGATTATGATAACAATAGACAATTGGACGTATGGAAAAAAATTGTTTTGCTTTATTCCGGGAGTCTAAAAAGCTTCTATTAATTGCGAAAATTACTTCTCGAAAGTTTGAACAGAGAAGAAAAATTCTCTTAGTTCCTGCAAAGAGGTTTAGTGGGACTGCGCTTCACCTAGGTTTAAGTACTATCAAAGATTTTTTTTTTCAGGTGGAGTCACTTCAGAAATAATGAAACTAGGCCTATAATGGTTTTCCTATTATTTTTTCACAATTATAGCAAAATTTATTCGATAAAATCATTATACAGAATAATAATTCTTACTGAAATGAAAAAATACAGAAATATTAAAGGAATTATTGTAAGAAATAGACAAAATACAAAAGAGTTATGTATTTTAAACCACTTATATCTTAGTACACGAAAATAGCTATTTTGTGCAAATAATTCTTGGACACACAATGGAATCCTTCGAATCTTCCAAGATTCATTGAAATACCGAAAAATGCCCAGAAATTTTATTTTATCTTATTCATTTTCCAAAGTTTGCTAGAAATGTTTAAAAATAGACACTAAAACCTTTAAAAATTTTACAAAATTCTTTGAAATTCGTTGAAGTTTTAAAAAAATCTTGAAATTCTTTTGGATCTTTCAAAATAGCTTAACTTCTTTCAAATCTCTGAAACTCTGTCAAATACTTTTAAATCTCGTAAATTTTGGAAATTCTTTGTAATCTAATGAAGTCTCCAGCAATGCTACAATATTCTTCGGAATACCTTGATATTTTTGAAATCTTTTGAAATTCTTTGGGATCTTTCGAATAGCTTAAAGTCTTTTAAATCTGTTACAATCACGTCAGTCCTTTGGGATAATTGACAAACATTATGAAATTCTGTAAAGGCTTCGGAAATGCTACTAAATTTTTTACGATCCTTGACATTTTTGAAATTTCTCGAAATTCTTTGGGGTCGGTTAAAATAGCTTAAAACCGTCTAACTCTTCTGAAATCCTGCCATTCGTTAGCAGTCCCTTATTCCTTGTTATCCTTAAGTTCAAAAAAAGTCTAATAACATTTTTTTGAACCTATTAATTAAAAATTATTTGATTTTAGTTTCAAATAATTTTGATCCAGAAAAATTGTAATGCTGACACCTTTCGTGCAAAAGATCAGAAAAAATCCATTCATCACGAATATCTTGGTTATTTTGTCGACAAACTGGTTTGTTTGTGTTTCAATAACTTCGTTTACAATTCCACTCATTATTAACAAAAAAAAACCTTTATAAATAATTTTCAACAGGTCTGAACAAAGATAAATCTTCTTTGCTTTCTTGACGTTTTTTCGTAGATTGAATCGGTTGCAATTTACAGCCTTACAGACAAATGAAATTTTGACAAAACTGACGTATTTGCACAGTTGAAAGCAGAAAGAAATCTTCCAATGAAATCAAAACTTCTTTCCGTGAATTGTTGTTAGAGAATTGCTATTTTTTAGAGGAAATCGTAAAGAATTTTCATTTGTTAATTAAAAAAACGGTTATTAAATGCATTCTTATCCGGGTTAGAAAAGAAAAGTCAAATTGACTAATAAATCAAATTGAAAAGAAATGTGACATATAGTTTCGATACAAAAGAATCTAGTTCTTTGTTTCTGTAGACTTAGGGAGACATCACGTCGCCATGCAGAAAAATGTTAAGATCGAATTTCTTTTTGTCATGTTTCATGCCAAAGTCGTGGTTCCTTATAAACTTCACAATATATGTATAGTACCGAGATCCGACGGGGCTTTTTACCATTATTTTATTATCATTACTCCACTGAGCGCAAAATGTAATTTTTAGGCCTAGTACAAAATTCATAAGTTTTAGCACAAAGGGCAGTGAGCTAAATATTTTTAAAATGCCGCTTATCATTGCAACAGCGCATTCATTGATAACTTGTAAATTGTGGATTCTAAGAGAGCATAGATTTATGAAATACATATTGTTCATGAGGCTGTGAATGAATAATGACTCCCGGTACGAGAAAATCTCTCAAGAGTCGAAATTTCATTTCGTGCCAGACATTAATGAAAAGAATTTCAAAAAATCTATATTCTCAATCACACTCGAGGCGAATAAGTATTAAATTGAGTGCTCAGAGAAGTATGTTTTGATTTTTAAGCTTTCTTTCCTCTGAATCGAAATTAGCTAAACTTTACTAACTACTAGGAGAATTTAAATTTGATAACGAAATTTTCGAAATTATAAACATGGAAAACGTGAAAAATAGAAAAATTCAGTAAGACGACGTGACGGTGTAACAATGTAACATTTTTACTCTGTTGGAACCATAAGAAGGCCATATTTTAACGTGATGTAGTCTGATTCCATTTGCTAAATATTTCTTTCTGATTGTTTGAGGAAAGTTAAAAAAATACGAATTTCGCATTGCAAATATTAAGTGGACTTTCTAAAAATGATTTGCCTTGAATAACCTTCAGCTTGAATGAGAATGAAATTGAGAATCTAAATGTTATTAGAAAATTAATAGTTTAAAGGATTGTCAAGCAGCTTTTTCTAAGTTTTAAATCCAAATGGAAAAAAAATAATGAAGTGGCAGCTTTAACGCGTTTGAACAATTGAGGTGTTTCTTTTTTTTATAAGCTCAGTATAAGCTGTATACTAATGAAACTTCTTATTTGCCATTAGAACAATTGATTGATTCAATTCTAAATATAATATCGTATAATTTTTGGAAAGATTTTGGGCCCCGTATTGAAGCCGCTATTTTGTTTCTAAAAATTCAGATTTCGAATTTGAGATCAGCTGCTGAAGAAGCCCTTCAAACAAATTTTTTTAGATTTGATTATTTTTCAAGTTTTTGGGCGCCACATTGGTTCTACCATTTTTTTCTGAACTTCACGGCGTACAACTAAAATTAGTGGAAAATTACTTTTTCCATTATTTGAGTGATTTAATAATTCGATCGTAGAAGAGATTGTGAATCTTATAAGTAGCTTACGTCACCTCCACATACATTTGGTATTTACAAGTTATTGCATCGTACTGGAAAAATCAGACTTGTTTACACACATTATCTATTTTATCACCTAAAATAAAAATGAGAACATTTTATATTTGTCGATTCGAAATTTAAAATAATGAATAACACATTATAAGGTGTGATAGTAATAAGTATAGTGATAAGTAATAATTATTACTAATTGTAAGCAACATATAATTTGAATACCATATAGTTTGAATACGCTTCATTTCAACAAGGCTTCAAATTTAAGAACTTGAAATTTGAAATTATTCCACCCTTAGAATGAGAAAACTTTGAATTCTAAATATTTCAAGTGTATTTACATATGAGCGCTATTCCCTAAGAAATAAGCTTTTAATCCAAAATTGAATAACTCTATATGGCTTCCATCTGGAAGAAAATGGAAATTTCAATCATCGCCAATATCATCGCCAATAATTCTGTTTTAGTGTTCTAAATCACTTAAATGAAAAAAAAATATATATGTTTTGAATTTTTGTTTTGTAATTCAAATAACTAGGAAACGTTTTTTTTTTAAGAAGCAGAATAAAACCAGAAAATGATCATGATTCTCTTTTAGATTTAAGTGTTCATCCTAGAATATACATATCCTCTTGTAGTTAACTAAGAAGAACAAACTTTCTGCTCTGTACACCAAGTTTGCTGTTTCAAAATAAGTAAGACATTTTTTTGTGATAACTCCAGTTTTTATTTGGCTAAATGAAGACCCAAACAGCGTGCTAAAACTCGATATTTAAATCATCACAACATTTTCTTAAATATGCACGATATACAAACAGAAAATACTTTTTACCATTGATTAACATTTTTATCAAGATTTTTTCAATTTACGGATTTGAAAACTGAAATATGAGAGAAACTAATTTATTACGGTTAGACAAACTGGTACATTACAAATTTGAGAAAATTGGAATTAAGATTATAATATTAATGACGATGTATAATAATTTGACAATAGATAATGTATTAATATTATGTGTGTATGTGTGTATATGTATATGCATACATAATGTATGTTCAGTAATATGCATACTACTACGACACAAAGCAGGAAATCCTGTGTAATGAGTTCCTTTAACCATTTCACAATGTACAACATCCAGAGTACGGTGCACTCATGATTTTTATTCTTTTTAACCATGCTCTACTTCTTCGATCCTTTTGAGGATCAAATATATATTTTAGGACATGAATTGAAGATTTTTTCGATAAAAGATGAAAGTGGTACACGGAACAAAACCCATACAAAAATTTCAAAATTAGAAATTTTGTTTTCTGAGGTTGCAATAATTAATTGTGCATTTTCAGGATTCATATTTTTCATATTATCCACATGAAATTGCGAATATTCATTTAACTTTATCAAAATTAATAGATTTAATACATTCACGATGATTCATTATAATAAATTTAAATTTAAAATTTAAAGATTTTTCGGGTTTCAATCGTGTGCGAAACTATGAATATTGCCGACGTTTCGTGGACATTGCAGTTCACTTCTTCAGGGCTGACCTGAAACTGAAAATTCAGGTTATGTTGTTCTTATATATGTATTCTCTACGATGCCTGTGATTGGCCAGAGTGCCCCATGGTGAGGACTGGTTGAACTTGATTGACCAATCAAGTTTTTTTTAAAAACCCGGGAGGATTGAAAGCCAAATCGGATTGGTATTATATCCTTGGTCCCCATTGATGTTGTTAGGGTATTTCAAGATTTCGATTGCTTCTCTATGTTTTCTTGGAAATTTATTGTACGTTTTTGCGATGACGGTTGCTTTGTCAAATAAAATACTATATCCTGTTTCGATATGATGCTCAGCTACTGCTGATTGCGTGAAATGTTTCAGCCTGACCTTACTCTCATGTTCCTTTACACGTTGACTTACCGCCCTCCCAGTTTCTCAAATATAGACTTTACCACAAGAACAAGGATTGGATATACTCCCGGATCACTGAAAGGTTCCTTTTCATCTTTAGGGTTGTTTAGAGGTTGTCCTATTTTCGCAGGTGGTTTAAATATAGTTTGGATGTTGTGTTTGTTGAGAATTCTTCCTATTTGTTCCGTGATACCTTGAATGTAGGGTAGGATGGTGGTTGCTTTTCTCTCTCTTTCTTCAGTCGGTTGTGTTGACTTGTTTTCTTGAGTGTATTTTCTGATTGCTCCATTAATCTGTTTGTGTAATCGTTTTGTATTAGGATTTGCTTAACATTTTGTCATTCCTTTTGTAAATCATCTTTATCTGTTATGGAGACAGCTCTGTATACAGGGGAATTGATGACCGACTGCTTTTCAGATGGGTGGCGGTGGGAGGAGGCATGTAGGTATCTGTTTGAATGGGTGGGTTTTCTGTAAACTTCATGTCCTAATGTGTTATCGGATGTTTTATAAACTAGTACGTCCAAGAAAGGTAATTTTTCGTTTTGTTCAATTTCCACCGTGAACTGGATATCAGGGTGTATTTGATTGATGGAATTGAAAAATTTGTTTAGTTCGTCTAGTCCATGTCTCCAGATGACAAAAGTGTCATCAACGTAACAGCACCAAAATTCCGGTTTAAGCTTGGATTTGTTAAAGATTTTAGTTTCTAGGTTTTCCATAAAGATGTTGACTATTACAGGTGAGATTGGAGATCCCATTGCGGCTTCTGAGGTTTGTCGGTAGGCTTGGTTATTGAAAGAGAAATAGGTACTAGTGAGACAGTGTTCTATTAAAGTTGTGAGATTGGAGGGGAACTTTGTAAAGGATTTAATAATGTCGATTGTATCAGAGATTGGTACTTTTGTAAAAAGGGATACTACGTCGAAACTCACTAGGATGTCTTGGGGTTGAATATGAATCTTTTGTACGTTTCTGATGAAGTCAAAACAGTTTTGGACGTGTGATAGTGTCCTGTGAAAGGCTTAAGTTTTTTGACGAGAAAGCGTGCTAGGTTGTAAGTTGGTGAGTTTATTGTGCTGACGATCGGTCTGAGTGGGATGTTGTTTTTGTAAATTTTGGAGAGACCTTAAAGTTTTGGAGAGATGGGATTAGGAAATTTTAATTTAGATATTGTATCGATGTCAAGATTTGAATCTTTTAGGAGGCTTTTTGTTTTTCTGGCTATTGTTTTTGTGGCGTCTTTTTCAAGTTTTTTATATGTATCGTCAGTAAGAAGGTCCATTATTTCGTTGTTGCAGTCTTCATTATTCATTATTACTGTTGTGTTGCCTTTGTCTGCTGGTAATTTGATGATGTCTTTATTCTGATTGAGTTCTTTAATACCTGTTTTTTCTTGTTTTGTTAAGTTTGAGGAGGGAAGTTGGGCTTCGCGTAAAATGTTGGCTGTCCTACGACGTATGTCATTTGCTTCTTCGGGTGGAAGGGTGTATATTGTGGATTCCAAATTACTGATGATTTCTTCTTTTAAGATTTTGGAAGGAACGACTGCAAAATTATGTCCTTTAGATAAGGCTGAAATCATTTCATTGCTGAGAGTGTTTATCACAATGTCGTCCTGGCTCAATTCACAACATTGACTTTACCATTTTTCTTCCTCCGACAAAAATGACATAGAAACGTTTTCGACGAGTAGTCTCTTCTTTCTGTTTAGAGAGGACGACTACATAAGTTTCAAAAAATGTAAAAAATAGCAAAATTTTCAACAGTTTTGATGGATAACCATTCTTTTGTGTTTTCAATGTCATCGAACGATTTGTTTCAGACAATTTTTTAATAATGTTATCATCTTGAGGAAGATCCAAAGACGCGTCGAAATGTCGATTTTCTTGATATGAAATTAAATAAACATATACATAAATAACATATATAATAGATGTTTTTTACTCTATTAGTTAATGGTGCGTGCTTTTCTGGAAGTAATTTGTCGAATTTTATTTTTTGTTTCTCAGTGCAAAAATCTTTAATCCGTTGGGATTGGTAAAATGATATGCGGTCCAATGTGAACCAAATCTCCAAAGAATCGGTCATCGATTCCCTTGTATACACAGCTATCTCCATAACAGATAAAAATAATTTACTAAAGGAATTACAAGATGTTCAACAAATCCTAATACAAAACGCTTACACAAACAAACAAATCAATAAAGCAATCAGAAAATACACTCAAGAAAACAAGTCAACACAACCTACCAAAGAAAGAGAGACGAGCAACCACCATCCTACCTTACATTCAAGGTATCACGGAACGAATAGGAATAATTCTCAACAAACACAACATCCAAACTATATTTGAAACACCTGCGAAAATAGGACATCTTCTGAACAACCCTAACGATGAAAAGGAACCCTTCAGTGATCCGGGAGTATATCAAATCCCTTGCTCTTGTGGTAAAGTCTATATTGGAGAAACCGGGAGGGCGGTAAGTCAACGTGTAAAAGAACATGAGAGTAAAGTCAGGCTAAAACATTTCACGCAATCAGCAGTAGTTGTGCATCATATCGAAACAGGACATAGCACTTCATTTGACAAAACAACCGTCATTGCAAAAACGTACAATAAATTCCCAAGAAAACATAGAGAAGCAATCGAAATCTTGAAACACCCTAATAACATCAATAGGGACAATGGATATAATACCAATCCGATTTGGCTTTCCGTCCTCCCGGGTTTTTAAAAAAAGACTTAATTGGCCAATCAAGTTCAACCAGTCCCCACCATGGGGCGCTCTGGTCAATCACAGGCATCGTAGAGAATACATATATAAGAACAACATAACCTGAATTTTCCGTTTCAGGTCAGCCCTGAAGAAGTGAACTGCAATGTCGACGAAACGTCGGCAACATTCATAGTTTCGCACACGATTGAAACCTGAAAAATCTTTAAATTTTAAATTTAAATTCATTATTTATAAAAACCATTTGATAAGCATCAGCTTGAATAAGTATGAAGTTAAGCATCGAAAAATCAGTAGAAAATGAATATTTCAGTGGTTTTTCGAACAGCTCTTTTAAGTTTCGAATCCACATTCAAAAAAATAGTAATAGAGTGGCAGCTCTAACGTGTTTAAACAGTTAAATGTTTTTTTTTGTTAAATCTAATTTTTTTGTTTTCGTTCTTGAAAATTTAGATTTCAAGTTTGAACCTAGCTGCCGAAAAAACGATTTAACGTGAATTTTATCTTAGATTTTTATCATAAAATATTCAATAATTTAATAGTAAGAGAGATTGTGAATGTCATGAGGAGCTTACGTCACCTCCACAAATATTCAGTTTTCACAACTTATTGCATCAGACTGGGAAAATTATACTTTTCTAAACACTTTATCTATTTTATCACATAAACTGGGAATGAGAGCATTTGATAATTGTCGATTAAAAATTTAAAATAATAATTAACATCTTATCGCTAATTGAGAGCAACATATAATTTGAAAACATATAATTTAAATACGCTTCATTTTACCAAGGCTCCAAATCTAAGGAATTGAAATTGAAAATTAGTACACTATTCACATTGAGTATTATTCACATATGAGTAATATTCCTTAAGAAAAAGGCTTTCAATCAAAAAGTGAATAACTTTGTATGGCTTTCATCTTGAAAGAAATGGAAATTTCAATTGTCTCATTTTTAGATTTTACAAGAGATTAGAATTTCAAGGGAAGTATTGGAAAATCTATTAGATATAACATACTAACAATAAGATTGTAAATTCTATTATCAGGAATAATTCTGTTTTTGTGTTCTAAATTTTGTTTGAACGAGAGGAAGAAGAAATTTTTTTTGTGATGACTCAAGTTTTGATTCAGCTACATGAAGAACGGAATACCGTGCTAAAACTCGATATTCAAATTATTACAACATTTTTTTCAATATGTACTATATACTAACATAAAATACTTTTTAACCATTTATTAATAATTTCACAAAGATTGGGGCATTTTTAGGATTTTGTCACGGTAAAATATAAAAGCAACTAATTTATCACGTTCATACAGACTGGTACATGACAAATAGGAGAAAGTTGGAATTCATATTATATTTCTAATGACAATATATAATACGATAATATATATAATAATGTATGTTCAATAATAAGCATACTACTACGACACAAAGTTGAAAATCGTTGGTAATAAGTCTTTTTTTCAATCAAACATCATCTTTGCCTAGGAATTCATTTTTATTTGACTTTAGAATCATTGACAGTTCTAGCTATAATAATGTAGACGATACAATGAATAATATTGGGCATTTGGTTTCTGAAAAACTTCGAACTCGTAGATTTATATCCATGTCAAATAAAAAATTTATTTGTTCGTGGTATTCCTAATTTCAAAGAGATTCCGCATACTTTAGAATTATTCATTTCGTGCTATGAACGCATGTAATTTTTCGGTTTAAGTGGGAAAAACAATTTTTAATACCAATACAATTTTTGCATAAATACTTATGTTTTCGATTAATTTTTCCATTTATTTTGAATGGTATATAAGGTTAATTTTTATAAGATTCTTGAAAAAATTGAAAAAGATCTTTGATTACACAGCCCCACTAAAAAATTCAATTTCATATCCCTGAACCAGACTCATGCATTCCCATGTATTTTTTATCGCTGAATCTGAATCTGAGGACAAAAAAAATCCATACACCCTCAACATTTTTAGCTAGAGCCAAAAAACACCTCTAGAATGGGGTGAAAATGAGATTATGCAACGAGCATAGTTGCATCTTAATTTAGTCGAATTATGCAAATCTTCAAGTGTATAGCGCATGAAATTGATCTGAAACACACCTTCTCACCTACCTCACCTACCCTCTAACCCAGCTAACCCCTAACAAAACACCTCTAACAAACGACAAGCAGGCTAACCTACCGACCCCTGGGAACAGCGAGTTTAGTCGCCTATTTTTGAGAAATAATTACATTCGAAACCACAAGCCTGCTAACTCACGTACTTCCTAACTCACCTAACCCCTAGAAACCAATCCTACCAAACCACAAGCAGGCTTACCCACCTACATCTGGGAACAGCGAGTTTAGTCGCCTATTTTGTGTACATAATTACATTCGACACCACAAGTGTGCTAACCCACGTTCTTTGAGCTTAGGGGTAGTTTCTTTCAACTCTTTAGAGGTAGCTTATTAGTATCACGTTTGACTCATGATACTCACCATCCAGCGCCGATTTTCATGAAACTTGGCACAGGGGTTGAGTTTAAAAAAAACAGGGTTGGAGTTTCTACTAAACTCGCTGTTCCCATGGTAGGTGAGTTAGTCTGCCTGTGATTTGGTAGGATTCGCTTCTAGGGGTTAGGTGAGTTAGGGGGTACGTGGGTTAACACGCTTGTGGTGTCGAATGTAATTATTTCAAAAAAATATGCGACTGAACTCGCTGTTCCCAGGGGTAGGTGTATTAGCCTGTCTGCGGTTTGGTAGGATACGTTTCTATGGGTTTGGTAAGTTAAGGGGTACGTTGTTCCCAGGGTTAGGTGGGTTAGCCTGCTTGTCGTTTGGTAGAGGTGGTTTTCAGGAGTTAGATTTGTTAGGGGGTAGATGGGGTAGGTGGAAAGGTGTGTTTCAGATCAATTTTATGAGCTATACACTTCAAAATTTGTATAACTCGATTGATTAAGATGCAACAACTATGCTCGTTTCCTAATTTTATTTTCACCCCATTCTAGGGGTGTTTTTCTGTTCTGGCTAAAAATTTTGGGGGTAATTCCTTGAAATTTTTGGAAGCTCCTGAAAATTTCTTCTAATCTTTTAAAATTTTCTTAATGTCCTTTAAAATCTTTGAAATACATATACATATTTGAGAACCTTTTGAAACCTTTCAAACCACATAATGATTCTTTGAATTCTATTAGAATATTATCAACTTTGTTAAAAGTCCGTTAAAATTAGTGAAATCTGATGATATTCCTGCAAAATCTCTTGAAATATTTGAAGCCCTATGAAATGCTATGAGATCATGGGAAAATGTATTTAAACACATAATTGCGAGCTTCTAAAATCTGAACAAACTTCAGTTGAAGGGCGTTAAAAATGAAACCATTTCAGAATTGTGCATTCAGAACTGTAATTTTAAGTTCAAATTATAGATACTTTAAGGGTGATATAAATCACTGAAAATTTTTATGTCGTGTTGTATCAAATGGTACTCAAAAAAATTGGATAGATGTTATTTAAAAAAATGAGATTCCTGCACACAAAAAAACATGCTCTGTAATTTTCAACGGTCCAAATTGATCAATTCCCAGTATTGTGAACATTAAAAAACGTATTATTCTAAAAACGTTGAAAATGATATGATCAATTTAACCGTAAAAAATTAAAAACTTCCAAACTATGTTTAAAACTAAAGTATTCTTGAATTGGGTTTGCGAAAATGAGTGGTTGCCATTATTGATTGCTATAATAAACAGTCAAATTGACAGGACAGAAAAAGCCGCAAGAATTTGTTTAATGAGAAATATATCACGACATAGAAGAGAAATGCCTTGGTAAAAAAAAAAAAAACTTTCTTATACTATTAAGATGGTCTTGAATAACATTATTTTCGTTGATACAACGTTATATCTGCTGACGCTATAATTGTGAATAGGAAACGGAAAGCCATTGACTTTGAAGTTATAATATTTTGTTCTGTTTTATATTTCGATCATAATGCAAAAATTGATCAAAAACACACTGTATTTTGATAAAATCTGTGCACATAAGATAGTCACATTACATTGTTTCGATACCGAAGGTAAGGTTTTTCTTTATCTAAATCATTTGTTATTAATAATATCTCGTCAAAAATGTGTCCAATCGTTCTAAATGCTCCACATATTTATAACAAAAGCTCTGAGATTTTTTTTGAAATTGCGCAAATAGTAGGACAAAAGCTTTAACTGCAAGTAAAAAATTACATTCACTTTTCAACACACCAGATATGAGGTAAATTATATTACAAGCTAGAGTAATTTTTACTGAATTATTCAACTTTATTCGATAAAATACAGTCCCAAGGCTACATCGAAGTTTGTTTTTTCCATTGAAATAGATTTCCCAGATGGAAAGAATTAGAATATACAAATAAATTGGTTTCAATTTGGAAACCTTCCATCTGATGAATAGAAATTCTCAATTTTCAGGCACGGAATAGTGGCAATGCTGCGTATTGTAGAGTCGGAAGGGTAACTGACGCCCAATCGCCAGTCGCGGGATCTATTGCCAGAACAAAGGGTGGATGATTCCGACCAGTTACTTGATAAGTATTATCCGGGATGAACATAAAAGGCACATCTTCCTTTCCTCTGAGCCTAACAGCAGTATAAAAACCAGGGGTAGTGGATCTCCTGAATTGCACTTCATGGTTATGTACTGTCTTACAGATCCAGGTGCTAGCTGTTGATGGAGCAGGAACATATTGACCTCCCACCCATGATGAACCTGCGAAAATTTCCGAAACATTTAATGATGTGAAACAATGAAAAACAATATAAGAGGTCAGTAGACACGAAGTTTGAAGACGTTATCACGAACGACCCACAGTGGGCCAGATTCTAAAATTCCTGGACAAAACTCCCAAAATCGGAAGTTACCATTCGTGGTGAACTACCACACATTTTTCTGAGGATGGTGTCAGCGCGCTCAAATCCGGAATGGCAGAGGGTTTGATCGAATATTTCACGGGAGGTGCACGCTCAAAGCTTACCTTGTCGAGGAAAGCGCGCGACTCGAACATATATCGAATTTTGTGCGCCTGAAGTAAATACGAATATATCAGTTAATAAGTACTGGGAAACAAATCTGCGAAATGGAGGATGATCCAGAAGATATGTTCAAAATTTACTCATCTCCAAAAGCATGTTTTGAAGTTGACGTGAATGCTTCGTGAATTTGAATGCTTCAAATTCTTGTTTTTACGTACGATACATACAGAAAGTGAAGGATTTAGTTGTGATCTGACGAGATCCGGTGTAGCCTTCAATTGTTTCATGTGCAAAAAAGTATAGATAATTAAATCGCGTGATCAGAGCTTCCACTTCTTTCCACCTTTTTTTGCAAGTAGACATACAGTAAAGTCACTTGCGCGCTGACTGATTTTAGCGAGAAACACTGATTTGTCAAGAATAAATTTGAACATTTCGATTTCGCGATATTGAATTGGATTTTCCGAGTTTCTTTTAGTGAGAAAGACCCCAAAAATCCGTGAGTGTGAAATTTAAAAATAAAAAATAATGTTCAGAAAATGTTTGATGTACAAAATAAGCCCTTGAAATGTCTTTAGAAAATACTTTGTTTACGGAACGTCATTTAAATGACTTAAGATGTTTTTCGGCAATTCTAATGAGGTTCTTTAACGTTTCTGCCCACTGGGGGTAAATTCAACTCGGGTTAAGCGGCGCATCAGAGGTTTCATAATGTTCAGTTGCGAGCCTCTATATTTTTGACACAAAAGAGACAAATATTGCATTTGTAAATGCAGAATCGGGAAAGTCGTGCTTTGCCCCACATGCGCCGCTTAGACCCGGTGCACGTTATCTTTTTATTGCAATAAAATTTGTCATGATAAATAATTCTCTCTTCTATCGGGTGCATATCGACGTTATTGTTGGATTCATGTGAGATGAATTTTAGTGTCTATTTGTAGTTTGTTTATTATTATTAATAAATATCACAAATTTTTTTTCACCATCAATTCAGTAAATCGAAATAGCAAGGAAGGATAATTTTCTTTTGAAATAATGTTTATTTATCAATGTTTTTAAACATTTTTGACACAAGAGAAAATTTCAACACTGCATGAATATTACTTTGTTTGGTTGCTTTCTGTTTCGAAAATATTCAAATCAATAAAAATGACGACTTTCTCGCATTATCAGTTCGTACAACATATTCTTGACGAATTTTGAAAATTCGGAATGTGGCGAAATTCCGTAAAATCAATTACCGAAACAGAAATTCAAAAAAAAATGAAAATTCCCGAATTTCGATTTTCCGAATGAAAATAAAACATTATTCGGATAAATTCTAACATTCTAACATTCAGTATTTACTGTGCGAAAGTTTCTTTTAATGACACATGAATCTTGGAACTGATATGCAGTTAGAAAAAAAAAATCTAGTTCACTCAGTCAGTGAACAGGAAAAAGGGTATTAATGGACATTAAAACACGAAATTATGAAAAAATATTTTTGATAACGCAACGAGTATGAAGAAAACCATTAGATTATGCTTGGACTCAAAATCCATTTTATCAAAAAAAATCCATTTCCAAAAACCGAGAAAAACCCCGGAAAAACTTAAGAACACGGGAATATCAACGTTTTTTTTTACACTTACCACCCAAACTCAGATGAACCGCGAAGGTAAGAGCAAAAAGGCAGCTAGCTATCTTCATTTCTATGACGTTGATTCCTGGAACGACGAAAGACAAATTTTGAAGATATTCGTAGCTATTTATACCTCAAATCCACTATCAGGTTAGAACGAGGATACATTCTATTTACTATCCGTTAACATCGTGGCATGAAAAATGTTTCTCATAAAATAAAGTCTAGGTTCCGACACAGATAATACATAATGACATGAACACGGATGATTATGATTATGATTATGATTATTATGCTAGACAGTGTGGCGTATGGAAAAAAATAAATTTCATATGTCTTTTTCCGGGAAATCTAAAATGTTTCTGGTGGTTGCAAAAATGCCTTTCTGAAAGCTTGGGCTTAACAAAAAAAATCTCTGAGTTCACATAACGTGTTCCAATATCAAGATCAAGAAAAATTACATTTTTCTTATTATTTTTAAGCGAATAATTTTTTTTCTGATTCGAGTGAACGGCAAAATTTTTTCAGTATGAAATGAGTGCTTATGTATAAGTATAGACCTCATCAAAAATGATCTTATGTTTGGGAACTTAGGTAAAAATACGGGAAATAATATCATTTTTGACGAGGATCATGCTGATTAAGCACTTCTATCATCATAGTATACAAGTTTTACTGTTCACCCGGTTTAGAAAAAAATTATTGTCCTGGAAATAATGAGAATAGTGACATTTTCCGTGGTTTTTTTCCATTTTCAGTCATTTAACTATAGTGTGGGGACATGAGATGATTTTTGATGGAGACTATTCTATAGAGGCACTGATATTGCCGTATGAAACTTTAACCGTTCCTCCAAATAAGAAAAAAAATTATTGGTTACAAAATTACGAAAAAAGTCATTTTTTTCGCGATTTACATTTTTGACGTCGTGCCAACTGAGAGAATTTTTGTATTGATGAGGTCCTCATGGAACAAAAGATTAGCTGCCTTTCAAACCAAAAATAAAACCAAAAATATGGAACAAATTCGAAAAAAGTCAAATTTATTTTTGACCTTCAAATTTAAAAGTCTAACATTCACTTGAAAAAAATGCCTATGATGAGTGAAAAGGACGTGAAAAATCCTACCGAACATGTTGAATTCCAAATTTTCCATAATATAGTCATAGACGATTATTTACGTCATAGTTGATTATTTACCAAATGGTTGTATTTCCAACCTGCATGTGAGGGAAAGATTTTCAACCAAGAATGGAATGATTCAATTTTCAAATAAAAAAATCAATACTTACTCAAAAAAAAGTTCTCAATTGAATAGTTCAATTTGAAACCCGAAGATTTAATTTTCAACAAAAAAGTTTATTTACAGCCAACGAATTGACTTTTTAGATAAAATCATGAATCTTCAACCACAAAGAGGAGCTCAAGTTTCTACCAAGTTGTTAAATTTTATTCGACCAAGAAAGGTAGATTCTCAACGAAAAACGTAATAGTAGATCTTTCAAGCAAGAATAATCATTTTACTTAAACTGAAAACAGTGAAATTCAACGAAAGATACTAATTTTCAACCAAAGAGTTGGATATCTAACCAAACCGGGATGAAGTTTTAACCAAGACGATACATTTTCTACCAAAAAGACAACTGTTTATGAAAGTACATCAATTTTCAACCATACAGTTGATTTTCCAACTAAAATGATGCACCTTCATCTGCAGTAGTTTAATTCTCAAACAAAAAGATGAATTTTCGAAAAATATTTTTAAAAAATTAATTAACAAGGAAGTTTAACTTTTAACCAAGTTGATATTGCATCTAGAAACGATTTTGAGTATAAATCAAAAACAGTTGAGTTCAACAAATAAAAAGGAATTTCTAACGGAGAAGATTATTTGTTTTCTACAAAAAAAAAAAAAAAATTCACCAAAAAACATGTTTTTTCAACCAAACAAATGAATTTTCGACTGTAAAAGAAGAATTTTCAACTAGAAAGGATCAATTTGTCAATGAAAATATGAATTTCAAAGCTATAAATAGAGTTGTTGCATCTGGAGTTAAAAAAATTAATTCTTAACAAAAAATCGCATTTATAACGGAATTTTTGAATATTCAACCAAAGGTATCAATTAATGAGGTCCAGCAAGCTAACACTGCCACAATCGAAATTCCCAAATCCTTCCGTATCAGAATTTTGGGCTTTTTTTGGGCTGTATTACTGATTTTTAGGCTCCAATGCATGAAAATTTGAAAAAATTAAAAATCGACGTCAACAGAAGTTTTGGCTTTTTTCGGGCTCTTGAAAGCAAGGAAAACAATTTGTTTAAACAATCCTCTATACACAAAAAACCACCCTCCTGCCAAGAAAAAAATTTGCAAAGAATTAAGTGCATCATAATTTCAGGTTTATATTGGGCTTTCGAATGTAACACACAAAATAGTCCAGAAAAACCCCCATGTAAAAAAAAAACACCTTCTAAGTGGAAACTCGAACATGAGAAAAAATATATAAGCTAGTGTGCCCAAGAAAAGCCCAATACTACTTTATATTTTGTTTTTTCCATGTTTGAGTTTTTACACAGGGGGTTGTTTTTTTTGTACATGGAGGTGGTTTTGGACAATTTTGTTTGGTGCATTCGAAAGCCCCATATAAGCCAAAAATTATGATGCACTTTATTTTTTGCAGATTTAATTTTTTGCAAGAGGATGGTTATTTGCACATATGAAGTGGTTTTTGGAATTTTTTTTTCGCGCATTCGAGAGCCCAAAAAAAGCTCAAATTTTTGTTGTCTTTGATTATTTCAAAGTTTTATGTAATAGCTTGTAGCTTTTATGTAGTAGGCTTGAGTCAAGCCAGCACCTCCATCGCAAATTTGAATGTTCAAAACATGCAGTGGAGCCAAAAAATCGGCAATACAGCTAAAAAACAAACCCAAAGAAAGCCCAAAATTCGGATACAAAATTTGTTGGAAATTTCGATTATGGATTAATTTTTAATTAAAATTATAGAAACTTCGAAGAAGATAAAAAGCAATAAAAAGTGTATCGTGCAGTATCAAACGATATTTGAAGTTATTAGATAGATTCTATTAATAAAAAGTAAGGTTATTGTAATTTAAAACATACACTGTCATTGTGAACAAACAAAATTAAACCATTAAAAATAATCTAAAGATTCAAAGGTTGATCATATATAACAGCTTGTATGTGAACAAAGTGAATAATCGAATTTCAAGATTATTATATGCAATATTTCGCAATCTTTTGAATTTCAATATTTAATTATTCTCCATTTCCAAGTGAAAAATAAAAAAGTGAAGATAAGTCAGAAAATCAAGGTAGGGGAGCATAATATATTTTTTTAAACAGGAGGCATTCAAAATTGACGTTAATCTTGAAAATTATAAAATTATATGATATGTAATATATATAAAATGAATAATTTGCTATCATTTTTATTTCTTGTAGCAATTCAAGAGTCTTAATCACTTCAAACATTTTTCCATCTCTGGAACCCGGCACAGATAACGTTAGATCAACAACAGTCTATTTTTGAGAAATCTTTCATCAAAGTGTTAAGTAGTTATTGATATACTTACACAAACAATGGCTCAAAAGCGTAATTCACCACAAATTATCAAAATGTTACGGAAATTTAAAAAATTTATAATTCAACCCAACCCGACCTCATTTTGGTCATCCCTCGTAAAAAAAAAAAAAAAAAAAAAAAAAATTGATTAGCATTTCGAACTCGAAAGTTCATTGCCTCACTACCCGATTCGGGTAGTGTTTCTAGGTGGATAAATACTACCAGTGTGGGTCCACCACACCCACGACGGGTCAACAACACGCAGTATTCCCCAAACGGTCACCCATCCAAGTACTAACCGCGCCCAACACTGCTTAACTTCAGTGATATAATGGGAACTGGTGTTTTCAGCGTGGTATCGCCGTTGGTCATCCCTCGTAACATGCGTTAATTATATCTCACTGATCAATAATATTGAAAAACGTAATAATTAAAAAAAATCTATTGTACAATAGGCAGTGGGTGAAAAAACCGCATATCGTTTCAGAAGAAATTTTTTAATAAATTGAAAATTATGGCTCTTAGGGAAGCGAAGATTTATCAGAAATATATTTTTAATATGTCTGTAAATAAGCAATGGCTGACTATTGAAAGGAATTCCCAAAATCTATTTTCTCAATCAGGCATGAGGGGACTAAGTATAAACTTGAGTGGTTAAAGAAGTATATTTGAGTATTTAAGCTTCTTTCCTCTCTGGAGAAGAATGCTAAAATTTGATTAATTCAATTATTTTAAAAGTGAGCCACTGAAAATTAGTAGAAAATTATCTAGGACTGTATATGGGTAATTGTCAAATTGTAGGCAAATTTCAGCACCTACAGTGGCAATCAAATTATTATTAGTAATTAAATATTTCATAACGGAAATTGATCTTATCACATGTAACTATTTTAAATCCAAAAGGGACAGTTATGAAAATAAGAAATAATAATTAATCCATGAGCACGCGCATATAATCAGTCGTACGCTGTTCTATTGTACCGTACGGTAATGATGCGAGAAAAATGTTAAAGTTCAACCTTTTTTATTGTTTATAAAAAAATAGCAAATTTTAATTATCAAAAGTCACCTACTTATGAAAGAAAACACCACCAAGCAAGTATCGGAATTGTTTTCATAATTTTTTTTCACTCCGAAAATGCTTTTTAACGCATGTACGGTGATGACGTTTTTGTTGTCAAGATGCATTTTTCAGTTTCAATATCGGATTCACAGAAAAGAGAGTTAATATTTTAAGCTCAATTTTATAAAAACTTGTATTAAACAATACGCCTAATATTTTTGTATTTATTACTCAACTGTAACTACAATATTTTACTAGAAAAACAGACGTACGGTAATGACTTCTGAAATGGAAAAAATTGAGGGACAGACATCAAGGCTTTTAAAATATTATTTATTTGAATTTAAAAAATGTGCATACATTAAATTTATGTTCATGTGAAGTTTACAAACTTGATACGTTGAGCGTTTTTCAGGTTACTGTCTAAAAAAACGGAGAAAATCAGTTTATCCTTGCGCGAAGTGAGGTTGAGACGCCGTACGGTAATGACGTTTC
This sequence comes from Andricus quercusramuli, assembly GCA_932178445.1. NCBI lineage: Eukaryota > Metazoa > Arthropoda > Insecta > Hymenoptera > Cynipidae > Andricus > Andricus quercusramuli. The sequence goes on along the minus strand of CAKNXH010000033.1, from coordinate 702,045 downwards.
GGGTGTTCTCATATTAAATTAAAGTAAATAGGAACAGAAATGAAAAAAAGGAACTGCCCATTCTGTAGAGGATGATAATAAGTGTTTATTAAAATTTTTAAAAAATCGGCACGAGCTTCTAAGTTAATGTTATATTATTGGGACTTCAAGTTTGCCTTCAATTTGACAATTACCCATATAGTCCTTAAAAAAAGGATATAAAAATGAGAAACATAACAAATATAAAAGTGTAATGAAATAATGCTAGGGTGTCACATTCTTAAATCTAGTAATACAATAAGGTCACATTGTGAAATTGAAAACGTGACATAGCTTTCTCTAATTTATGAACATTGCGTTCCGACTGTTTGAGCAAAGTTAAGGAAAATAAAAATTTTTCACAATTCTAAAATTATAATGGATCAATATGGCTTACAAATTAGTTACGCACGTTTAGGGTCCTCGTGCGCTACTTTTCACCAGTGTTCTGTTTTTGATAAAGAAATTTTGTATATATATATATATATATATATATATACTTCTTATTGTTCATAGAAAATTGCAATTATAACAAACTTTCCAGAAATGATTTCCCTCGAATAAGTATAAACTTGAATATGTATGAACTTGACCGCCTACAGAAGAATACTTTAACGTTATAGCTTTTTGCTTATGCCAAATATCCTAATGGAATAGTGGAAAGTAACTTATTGCTTTATAAAAATGAATAAATAAATTTGCTTAGGGCTGTACCTGTTAATCGAAAAAAGGTTTCTGAAATGTAAATGGTGAAAAATATAAAAGTTCAATGAAAATACACGGCGGTATGACATTCTTCACCCTATTGACAATATTAGAAGGCCACACTATGAAATTGTAGATGCGACGTAGTCTGCCTCCAATTTACATAATTGTCTTCTTTTTTTTTAAGAAATTCAAGATACAAAGTGTAGTATCCAAATTATCAATGTTTAGTTTAAGTTCGAGTTTAAGTTGGAGACTATAACGTGCCGTAGATTTAAGAGTGTGTATATGTATAAGTATTCATAATATCGTGTCGACCACTGGGTGTAAGATGAAGTATAAACTTCCTGGCTTTTCGAGAATCGTGATCGAGCTCGAAGTCAGTATTACGACGAAGCTATGACGATTAAGACGTGGTCACTCATTTAATCTGATTCTCATTTTGTTTTTTTATATAATAATTGTTCTGGTTATCTGAATAAAGAGCAATCTTTACACTTACCTACAAATCTTTATTATAAATCCCACAAAAGTTATTTCTAACAATTTTAGAATGACACTGGATCAATGCGACTAAATTAATTAAACATAGTCAGGGTCTTTATGCACAACTCTTTAACCGAGTTCTTTGAAATGCCTTGAAATCTTTGGAAATACTACACAATTCTTTGGAATTTCTGGAAATTTTTTGAATCTTTCAAAATTCTTTTCAATCATTCAGAATAGTGTATAAATAAATCATTTGTTTGTATTCATCTATTTTTCACATCACTTCTCTCAATATAAGTGGGGAGGTCGGGTCTCTGTAGTAAAAATGCAATCTCATGCTTAATGATGTTTGTTTAAAGCTTCGTGGTTACTATGTGTAATTTCATTGGCAAAACGTTCACATGAAAGGATGAACTTTGATTTTAAACAAAGAAAAGGCGTCAGAATGTACTAAAACCAAATGCATAGAAAATTATTACATATTGAGCAATACGAATATTCAAAGCAATTTGATTATATTATAGTTTTTACATGAACCAAGAGGCTGAACATAACTGAAGTTGGAAATCAGCTAGTAAGAAAATAGCTACCAGTAAAACTGAATCCTTACTATTTTCTATGTGAGATAAAGAACATGTAGATTATATGGCCTCAAATCTATATATTGATCGAGTTTGATAAAACTTTACAGAAATAGATTTACGCTCGAAAGTTTTTTGTTTCTCAAACAAAATATTTGTTTAGACGACATCGTAGAATTTCGAATTTTTGAAATATGTGTAAGCAGCACACAGTTAAATTTGAATTTATTCGAAAGATCATCACTTTGATTTATTCTTCCATATAGAGTCACGGTAGACTAAATGATATACTGTTTCCATATAAGATTGTAGATATCAATTTTTGGTAATTTCTGAATAAAACAAGAAATTGCATAGCACTATTTTTTAGACTAGCTGAATTAAAATACAATTAGTATACTGGAAAAGAATTTTTCATATTTAGGTTCTTAATATTTTAATCATTTGAACCATTGTGGTTGAGACAATATTATTAATGAGAAACTTCTTTTATTTATATATTTTGTAATTAGTTTGTTATTTTATGATATGTAATGAATAAAATTTGTTAATTTAATATCTCTAAATCTGAATCAGAAATATATATATATATATATATATATATATATATATAAATTTTTTCTACTGTAACTTAAATCTTTATATTGTCGGCTCTTTTTTATCAGAATTTTGTAAAGCTTGATTATCTTGATTTTGAACTGCAAAAGATCCTATTTTATAATTTTTCATTCTGTTAATTAATTTCATAAGAGAAGAGAAATTGCAAACTAAAAAAATAAAGTATAAATTGAAATTTGAATCTAACAACTATGATAAAATATATTTCGATATAACTTGAGATTTTATAAGTTAGTTTTTACATTTTACTTCATGACTTCATATTCACTATATCTTCAGTTTCGATTAGAATTATAATTGTGATCAATATTGAAGTTCTAGTGGATACACCCAAAATCTAAATTAGTGAAAGTTTACCAATCACTAGCGAAACTATATTAATTCAATTAGAGGGATGTGGATCAGTAAGGCTTATTAGAAAGTTGCTGATGCCACCAATTAAAATTATTTACTAATTGTATTGTGGAAACTGGTAATTTCTTAGTGAAAAGATACTACTTTTTTATCGACTTTATATATTGGGGTGATTCTTTTTGTAAGGCAAAGAAAATTCTGAATCCGTGTACCCACACAAGCTTAATATGTACCTTTTCTAGACTAGAAATTTTTCACAGAAAAAGGAATCCAATATCTGTTTTGAAAATGCGTGTATTAAATGTGTATAGATAGTGATTCATTATAGAAAAATGTGAAAGAAGTAAAGAAAAATATTTTTTCCTTAAAAGAAGGGGGTTTAAAAATTTTAATTGAATTATTTATATTGATGATAATATAATGGGGGATAATTTTACATAGGTCTACAAATGTGATACACGCATTTTTAATAAGAACAACAAAAAATCAATAAAAAATAGGGAAGCCCGAAATTATATTCGATTTTTAATTCATCTTCATTTGTTGATTGAAAAAGTACAACTCAGGCTATTGTGCGTGTTCAGTTTAAAACATAATTTCAGTAAATAAAAAAAAAAATAAAGATAACTAAATCTAGTAACTAGATGAAGTTATATGAATGAAAAAACTATAAAATAAAAAAATTTGACAGAAGAATGCAATTGTGTAACATTTTTCACATTATTTGAACAATAAAAAGGCAATGTTGTGAAACTTGTAAGTAGGTACACATGATTCTTCATCCACTACGCCATCTTTACCAACACAAGTTCCTGCTTGAAAATGGAAAAACAAGAATCGTTTACACTATTAATATCTTTCACCTTACTTTAATCAGGTGAAGAATGAATTTACAAAAATAGCACGAAATTTCATAAATTACAACAATCGATAGAAAAAGTTCACTAATTAAATACTAGCCGCAGTCATTAGAGAATCATTTGATTTCTTCAGTAATTAAATCCGGTAACATAAGCTCGTCACTTTGTAGAAACTTCGATTCAGGGTTTTTTAAAATCCATTTTTCTGGAATATGTGGAAAAATATTTTAGGGGTGGTATATTCGATTATTCGTACTGTTTCCGTAAATGTTTACGCGTTTCGCGATTGTATTAGCGATAAAAGATAACGTCGACCCTAATTCACTGCCTTCTACGAGGCAGCACGTCGTTACATTACATTTTTGAATAACTTTTATCATCAATTTAAAAAATGCTCATTATGAACGGGCTTTGTCCACATCATGATTGATTTTAGGAAAGGACATTTGCTTTACACTTACAACGCGATCCAACTCACACTAATATTTCGCGAAATTCTGCACATTTTTCGGTTCTTAGGTTGAAAAGTAAATTAATTTTTCTCTAATAATCAACAAATATCTCAAACAAGAAGTATTATTCTTAAAATTCATCAAATGTATCATTTATCCCAAAAAAATAATTCATGTTGAAAATTTCAAGAGAAAAGTACCATCTTAGCATCAATTTTACATAAATCATCTATTCTGCAATTTTTGTGGCAATAATCTGCGGGCATAGCATAAGAGAAAATAGGAGGGAAGTGAGTCAACATTAAAAGTTATTGCGTGAAAAATGTTGCGCAACATTCCTGAAAAGGTGACTAAACTTTCAATTACAAAAAGTTAGTACAAAGTACTTCTTTCGTACATTTCTTGGAAAACCGAACTTCTCGAAGAACTAATCTTAAGTAAATTATACTATGATTCAGAAGGATTTTCAGTGAATTATTTCGTTTTATTCAGGAAAGTTACACATTTTTGCACATCAGAATCTTTAGATTCATACATCTCATCTTTTAGGTCCCAAGGCTACATCGAGGTTCTTGCTTCGCAATTAAATACATTACCCAGATAGAAAAGATTAGAATCTTCAAATAAATTTGTTCCAATTTGGAACTCACCGATCTGATGAATACAAATATATTATTTATAACGAAGAAATGGAAAATTCTTGAATCGGTGATTCATAAGGGCCACTGCGAGCCAGTCTTCAGTTATGGGGTCGATTTGCACAATGAAGTGCACATTATGTTCCCAATCGCTAACGCGATAAACATGCCCCTGGTAAAATCTTATAGGCGCTCCTTCCTTTCCTGGAAGCTGAATACCGAGATTATTCCCAGTGTAATAATCTTTCTTAACTGCTACTTGGTGATTCAATATTTCATAAACGATCCAACCGGATTCTGGTTCTGTAGAAGTAGTATCAGATGTCCCTGCTCCGTCTTTCCGTGATGAACAACCTATGCAATTTCACAAGGCAGTTAATTATGTAAAACGGACAAAAACAATATAAGAGCCTAGTGGGCACAACATTCAAAGACCTAATTAGAACGAATAAAAACGTTCTTTGGACATACAAGTCAAAAGACGTTATTTGAGCGATCCAAAAACAGTTCTAAGTGAGGCCAAATAACGTTCGGGAAGTGATGTTCCAAATAAGCCCTTGAAACAGCTATGGAACATTCTATGTTTACGAAATGTGATTTGGACTGACTTGGGACATTTTTGACCAGTTCTCATGAGCTTCTATAACATTTTTACCCACTAGGAGTACATCAATCTAGAGTTGAGCGGCGCATATATTAGGGAAAGAGGCGCACCGTTAGTTCTTTACTTAAAACCAAAGCATCTGAAGAATTTCAACTTTTGTTAGTAATTTTGATGAAAATTCTAGTATTCGTTCTTTTAGGTGTTGGAAGAGAAGCGCTAAAATAATTTTTTTATATAGATAGCCTACAATGTCCTCTACAAGTCCGGAAAATATCAAAATGGGATGTACCACAGTTTTCGAGAAATAATTAGAAACGTACGCCAAAACGATGCACACAATGTGAAAAATCATGTAAACAGTAGAAGAACAATAGAAAAATATTATAATCGTATGCACGAACTTCAGTTAGTGTCTTATTATTGGGATTAAATTCGTGATGTTGAATAATTTTTTTGCCATCTGGTTCATGTCAGCGTTATTATTGTATTTATGTTTTTCTGTTTCAAAGGCTATAGACCTAAAAATAACGATGATGAGAATTCAATGCAAAGAAAATTACTCTACGAATATACATTTCTTAGCTGTTTTCTGTTTTTGAAGTAAATAAATTGATGCAAGATTTTAATTTTCTGCATTATCAATAGGCGCAATACATTCCTGACAAATTTTTCAAATTCCGAATGTGACAAAATACCGAAAAATTGAGCAAAGAAACAGCAATTTGCAGAAAAATAACAATTTGCGAAATTCGATTTCTCGATCGAAATGTAAGAAACTCAAAAATATTTTCAGGAATACGGACGTTTTCTTACACTCACCACCCAAATCCAAATAAACCATAAAGGTGAGAACCAGAAAGCAGCTAGCGATCTTCATTTCTTCCACGTCGATTTCTTGAACGATGGAAGAGAAATTTTGAAGATAAGCACTTCTATTTATACCCAAAATTGAACATCGGCATACAACAGGGGTCTTTAGTGAGCGGAAATTTGATGGTTTTCACTCACGACTCAGATATCTGCTTTCCACCACTACGCCTTCTTACTTATCATGAAAAACATCCGTCGCACTCTTACAGGAGAAAAAATATTAGCATTGAGAACTATTCCATCCACTATCCGTTTATTTTGTATCATGACAAAATCACGTAATACTCAAGTGATGAAGAAAGACAAGCGAAATGTTTTTCACATGTATCTTTCAAAGATACATAATGACATTAACTGGGATAAGTAAGATTATGATTATTCTAGACAGTGGGGCTTATGAACAAAAAAATGTAGTCTTTCATTTTCTATGGAACCTGAAAAATATCTAGTAATTTCCAAAATAACCTCCTCAAAGTTGAAGCAAAGAATGAATATTATTCGAGTTCCTACAATGTGGTCAAAGGTCAAGATCAAACAGAATTGTCTTTTTCTCGTTATTTTCAAGCGAATCAGTTTATTTATGATCTGAGTAAACGGTAAACGTTGTATACTATGATGAAATGAGTACCTGCGTAATATATACATTATCAAAAATGATCTTATGTTAGCAAACTTAGATTGAAATACGGAAAATAATATTATTCTTGACGAAGTCTATACTGCATAAACATCATTATATTATACAACTTTTACCGTTCCTCCGAATCAGGAAAAAAATAACTTCGTTGTGCGAACTGAGAACATTTTTTTATCGTTAAGGCCCTTTGAGAAAACAAAGCTCAGCTATTGTTAAAAAAAGCCCTCAAAAACGACTTAATACCTATTTCCATATATAAATAAAAAGTCAGCCTATTTTTCAATCTAGAATGATTGAACAAAAAAAGCTCGACTCTCTTTTAACCCATAAAATCTTATGATTGAGGAAAGGGGTGTCAAAATCCTATTGAACTTGTAAAAGATAATATTTTATTTCATTAATATTTAAAATGTTACGAGTACCTGAATTCGATAATACACAAAAAAATATCACCCTTTCCTTCTCGGTACATGGAAGAATTGTTTTTCATAAAATTACTCCCAGTAGAAATACACTTTGTCAAAGTTCTAGTGCCATGAAGGAATTTCCATTTTTTGGGTAAAGTCACTTCAGAAATAATGACCATAGGCCTATAATAATTTTACTATAATTATTTGTCAATCATAGGGAATTCACTAAAAAAAAATCCTCACATAGAACACAATTATAAAATGTTTATCACTGGGGAAAAAAATAGAGGAATATTGGAGGAATTGATGTAAAAAGTATACAAACTACAAAGGAACGCTTTATTTTTGACCAATTAAAACATTAAATAGAAGTAGACGAAAATAGTGATTCTGTGCAAATTAACTTGACGTAACAAAAATCTTTGACTTTCATTCATCTATCTGAAGTCGTTTGAAATTGAATACAAATTCCTTGTGACCTTTGGAAATATATTTAAATCCATTAAAATATTTGAAAATCTATTGCAATACCTTGCCAATTTTCTAACCCTTTTTGAATTTCTTCAAAAGCATTGACACAGCTAGAGATCTGCAAAAATCATGATTATAAAATCACTGAATCTCTTTGAAAACCCCATAAAATTCTTTCACATCACTTAACATTTCTTCTAAAAACAAAAATAATCGAAATTCCTTCGAATCGTAAAATTTACAAAATCATATATTATATGTATATAAATAAAATGTTGCGCATGTTTCTGAAGTAGATAGATAAACGTTTATTTTTCAGCCTGCTGGCCTTAAAAAATTGACTTGCTTACACATCCATTTTTTTCAGAATTTTCTTAAAACTAACCCTTAAAAACCAACATCCATCCATTCCGTATCTCTAATCCGCACACTCTTATCACCCTGCCCTCCTCGCTTCGCCTCGCTCGCATGTCCCTACTTTTTCGCATTGCCTCGCTTGCCATTCTCTGTTTTCACAGCTAATACCTATTACTTATCTACTATTCACAATATTTACATCTCACTTATATCTACTTTCTCTCCTATTTACAATCTTTCCTTCTCCACTCCCCTTCTTCCTTCCTTCTCTTCATCACCATCTTACCCGAAACTACCTTCACCCATGCCACTGCCCTTTTTTCCCCTTTTCATGCAACAATGCCTCCATGCTTATCTCACTTCTTTCCGCCTCCACGCACTTCTCCAACCAGTGCTCCACTCTTGCATCCCCCTTTCCACACAGTTAACACATCCTCTTCTCCCGAGAGAGCCAGAACCTATTGAAACCCTCCATACACCCACACCTCATCCTCGCTATAAGCTCCTGACTTCTTTTCTCTCCTTTCTCACATGAATATTGCGCTCTTGCCCTTGGCATAATCCAAACATAGTTCCCGTTAAATCTTGACTCTCTTATTCTCTCTTCCCCTTCTGTCTTCTCTCTCTCCATGCCGTTTTGCTTAACCAAGTCATAAACCTTCCTTCCTTCCTCGTGCATCCTTCTCACTTCATCCATCCGCAGTCCATCCATTCTAAAGTACCTTTCCCTCTCAGCCTCCATCTTCCCACCCCCTCCCCGGTTCTCTTTCTCCCACCAACACTCCCTAACCAGCCTACTTCCCCCCTCTTCCAAAAATTTTTCCTCATATTCACACGCCCGGCTCCCTGCTAGAATTCCTACACTCGTTATCCCCGTCTCCCTCCTGACAATATAATTAGGCGTGTTCCTTGCCAACCCCAGGGTCCACTTTACATACCTCTCCTGCGTTCCATTTACCTCTCTACTTTCCTTCCACCCCCACAACTCTACCCCATACAATAGTACACTCATCACTAGTGAATCAAACAATTTCATTCTCTTTCCAAAATCATCTGCGAATAACTTCTTTCCCAACCCCCACACCTGCCTCATCACCACATTTGCCCTCCTCACTCTCTCTTTTATGTGACCATCCACTCCCCCATTCCTTCGTAACACGAAGCCCAGGTACACAAACTCTTTCGCCTCCTGCACCTCCTTTCTCTTCCACTTCCACTCACTTCCCTTATTCCTCCCCCCTCCTTTTCTGAATACCATAACCTTGGACTTTTCCGCATTCAGCTCTAACCCCTTTTTATCCAGGTATCTTCTCAACCTCTTCATCATCTCCTTTAAGGCCTCCTCGCTGCTTGCCAGCAACACTATGTCATCTGCATACGCTAGTGGCCAAATTTTAATTCCTCCTATCCTGACTCTTCCTACCACCCCAGCCTCCAGCTTACTTTCCATATTCGCAATTAAAATCGCAAAAAGCGTTGGGCTAAGTGAACACCCTTGCCTTAACCCCCTATTCATCCAGAATCCCTCCGAAATCCCCTCCCCAGCTCTTGCAAGTCGGTATTTCTTCGGATCGGCTCGAGCCAGGTAGCATCGTAGCATCGTAGCAGCCTAGCAAGTCATCCTTGACTTGATCGGTCCACTCAATGTGGGCGTTTCGCCGTTATCGAAAAACAGAAAATTTTCCGTCCTTCCGGGTAGTCTGAGAAGTTTCTAGTGGTTGCAAAAATGACTTCCTGAAAGTTTGAGCAAAAAAGAAAAACATCCCTTAGTTCGCACAATGTGGTCAAAGGTTAAGATCACGACTAATTATATTTATCTTGTTACTTTAATGCAAATAATTTTATTTTGCCATCCGGGTAGACGGTGAAAGCTTTATACTATATTGATCAGACCAGATTTTAGACAAGAATTATTGTCGTGAAAATAACAAGGAAGATAAAATCTTCCGTGATTTTAAAAATTTTCTGTAATTTGAACTGAGTTTGCAAACCTAGGTAATTTAACTAAAGATTGGGAACATGAGATAAGTGTTGATGATGTTTAAAATACATGTTGAATATATTATTATAGTGTACCTCTTTAAGCACTCCCTTGAATGAGGAAAAACAGATTATTTGCCTAAAAATTTTGAGAAAAATGTATTTTTTTGCGAATTCCATCTTTCACCACGGTTTGTGAAATGAAAAAAATTTTGTATTGGTGAGGTGCTTTGAAGAAACCTGATCTGTCTTTTGAACTTTGATCTAAACCAAAAATATGGCTATCATGAATGAATGAAATATGGGATGGAGTAATTAATTGTTTGAAGTAATTTTCTTCTACTTGGAAATAAAGAGAATTCTTTCATAGAAAAATCATTTTCTCATTGAAGATATTGATTATATTAGAATCAGTCACCTTTTAATCAAATCCAATCGAAATATCTTCATTTTAGGTACATCAATTTTTCACAACTTTAGTTTATCCTATAAATAACCCCGGATAAGGTCTGAATTGGCGAAACATGTTGGTACACTAGTAGTATAAAAATTACAGAGAAAGAAAAAGTAAGAGGTTTGTTTTTGGTTGACCTTTCCCCTTTTTCTCCCTTTTGTTTCATTGGTTCTTATGTCTCTAATAAGCCGAAAAATATTTTTGAATTGGGATTATAAAATGAAGTCGTTAAAATAATTAATTTTTCAAATGTTGCGTCACGATTTTTAAATTCATCATTTTAATCCAAAGTGCAAATGTCACAACATAAGAATCAATTATAAAGCATTTTCATGCAGATGGAAAACCCTAATTTTACTCCAAGTCAAAGGTGATGTCAAAACTGATGTTTGCTTTGATAACCTGCCAAATTGACTGAACAAAAAAAGCAGCGAGGGTTTGTTCAATGCAATATTTATGACATGAAAGGGGAATGACTTGGGAGAAAATCTCATCTCGTACTATGAAGATAGTTTCAAATAATATAATTGTTTTTGAACTAACGTTATCTCTGCTGACGCTTCTATTGTAAATACAAAGCGAACGATCATTGTCTTTAAACGTATTGTATATTTTGTTTTATGTTTCATTTATAATGAAAAAATCTATCAACAACTTGATGTGTTCTGATCAAATATGTCCACATAAGATAGTCATATTGTTTTGTTTTGATAACGAAAATGAGTCGCTTGTTTCTTACACATTCGTTGTTCATGATATATCGCCAAAAATTTAAAGACACTTTATATTAGGTGAATGATACTATAAGCCGAAGTAATTTTCAGTAAATTATTTTATTCAGGAAAATTACACATTCCTTTACATCAGAATATTCAGATTCTTCAATATCATCGTTCAGATAATTCTTATTATCAATTCATCAGATCGCTGATTTCCAAATTCAAACAAATGGATTTCTAGAATATAATCTTCCCATCTGAGCAATATATTTCATTGCCAAGCAAAAAGTCGATGTACCCTTTTGATCATACATTCTTTCTGATCAAAAGGATCCATATACTTTCTTGCTTGACAATGAAATATATTGCTCAGATGAAAAGATTAGAATCTACAAATCCATCTGTTTGAATTTGGAAATCAGCGATCTGATTAATGAATGATCATAATCAATCGAATCTTAGTACTGGCAATCTTGCTTCTCTAAGTCGTCGATTCATAAGGGCAACTGCGATCCACTCTCCAGTTTCACGATGTACTTGCACAGCGAATTCCAAATCATGTGCTCTAGAAATTACGCGATAAGTATACCCCGGGTCCAATTCCAGAGGCACTTCATCCCTTCCCACAAGACTAACAGCGATCAATTTTCTAGCCCAATCTTTCGTAACTTCCACTTCGTAGTGACCTAATACCACAATGTAAGTTTCGGGCACAATTGGTGTTGGATCAAGATCATAGGGCCCTGCTCCTCGTTCCCATGATGTACAACCTACAAAATTTTTCAAGGCGTTAAATCATTCGTAAAGGAAAACAATAATATAAGAGCTCTGTAGGCACAAAATGCAAAGACTTCATTAGAACGACCTTAAAACGATCTTTGGTCGTACAAGTCAAAAGATGTTATCTCCACGTTCCAAAAACAGTCCTAAGTCAGGTCAAATAATGTTCAGAAAGTGTTTGATGTTTCAAATAAGCCCTTAAAACGTCTCCGGATACTTATATTTAAGTGAACTTATTTGGGCTGACTTAGGACGTGTTTGAGCCGTTCTAATGAGCTTCTTTTAAGTTTGTGCCCACCAGGAGAACCTTAAACTGGGTACCCGGGTGCCCATCAACGTGCATTTTGTGAAATAACTTTCTCCCCTAAAGAGATAGGCTAAAATCCTACAGGATCCCTATAATTTGACTTATTTGGTAACAAATTATGCATAAAAGAGTTTTATTCATCTTTCTTAACTAACAAAATTTTTTATTTGAAAAGAAGTGCACGTATAGAACACCTGGGTACCCGAGTACCCCTAGATAAAAATCATGGAATGCGTGTGTTACATTTCAAAAAAGTATACATAATGGAAGCGAATCACTATTAATAAATGAATGACAGCAAATATTATTCAGTTTTAATTGTGGAATAAGGAAATTCAATGAAAAAATTAGTAATCACAGCCCACGAAAAAGTATGTTGTCCGACTGACAAGAGTAGTCACATCCTATGGATTTTGGGTCGCTAAAGACGTATCTAATGTTAAAATTTCGCTATCAACCTTAGGTTTTTTGAAACCTAAAAAAAAATTTTTTTTGCTATTTTTGCATTGAAAAATATCGTTATTCTCATTCTTATTTTTTTTCTAAGTTTGGAACTTCAAAAACTAGACAAAATTATGTGTTCCCCATCAACTTGGTAAATTGAAATTTTCAATTGAATAATTCTATTTCATGTTAAAACTCATATCTGACTGTTTTTCAATATTGTTAACCACTTTTTCGACACTCCTCACTTCAGCTATCGAAACCACTCGCTTCCCCAACTTCATCCACCAATACTTTTCACTCCCCTCACTTCCCTAGCTAACAGACCACTTTCCCTACTTCCCTCACTAGCCAACCTCACTTTCAATCATTACCCCAACTTCTCCTCAGTTCCCATCACTACCTCTTCTTCCCCTTCTTCACCTAACTGATTCTCCCTTCTTTCCTCTACTCACCCTCCCTTTATTTTTCCTACTTTCATTCGTTCATTCCATCTCACTCCCCTCTCCTCATTTCCCCTACTTCTCCTACTTTTCGCTTTACTTCCCCTACTTCCTTACACCACATTTCCTTTTGTGGGAAAAAGTAAGATAGACGGACAATCATCCGACCGAAACTATAAGGGTTTCTGCCCAGGACAACGAAACCCTTAAAATTAGAAGCTTTTAGGAAAATTTAAAAACATTTGTGGAAAATGAATGAAATCTCATTTAAGTTCAAACTGAAGTGGTCCGAAATTTTAAACAAATAAATTCTTATTTAAACAAATTATTGATCAAATTATCTTTTGCAGAAGTCTCTTGTATAGAGTTCAATTCTTTAAGTTCAAGGCTTACGCTTCACATAATTCTATTAAATCAGATATTTAATAATATTGAGTATTGACTGCACAAACATTTCTTTTAATGAAATTTTATTCGCGACACTTAAATGCATTCATGAAATAATGAATTTGGGGGACTTCAGTGTACAGGAAAAACGATAAATAAAAAAAATCGATAGAGTCCTTTTTTCGAAACTCAAATTTTCGAAAAAAGTGCTCTATCGATTTGTTCCCATCTTAGCTGAAAACCTCTGGGGAATATCAGATAACTAAATGCTGCAGAGAGTTTTTGTTGAATAAGGATTTTCAATAATAGAAACTTTTTTACTTCATTTTTTATGTATTATAGCACACACATGATTAACAATTTTTTCTCACAAAAAAAGTATTGAAAAATCAAAATTTGTATGAACAAAAAAAGGTCTCGATCGATTTTGTTTGTTTTTCACTTAAATTATTCGGACAAAATCAGAGAATGAAATTTTGCAAAGAAATGGCGTTTAGTAAGAAGTTTAGGTTGAGCTTGATTGAGACTCGCTGTAAAAGTCTTTACTATGATAAAAAATCCTCTTTAAAAAACCAAGAAAAACTCAAAAAAAGATCAAAGCAATGTTGAAAAAAAATCGCGAGTCGGAAAGTACATTGGTGAATAGGAAAGTTTTTTTTAAACTCACAACCCAAATCCAGGTGAACCGCAAAGGTAAGAACCAGAAAGCAGCTAGCGATCTTCATTTCTTTCACGTCGATTTCCTGAACGACAAAAGAGGAATTCGGAAGATAATCACTGCTATTTATAATCTAAATTTACTATCGGCTTAGAAAAGGGGTCTTCAGCGAGGGGAAATTTTATGATTTTCGCTAACGGGCCAGATGTCTCGTTTCCACCACTACACCTTCTCACTATCGCACAGATCTTCCGTCTCACTCTTACAGAAAAAAATTAATATTACACAGAGAAACAGTCAATTCACGATCCGTAAATATCGTATCATAACATAATAACATGAAAATCTTAAAATAAAGCAAACCAATTAGAATGTTTCTCATATCATAGAGTGTACGCTACGATACAAATTATACGTACACAATGACATATACCGGGATGACTAAGATTATGAATATTGTCGACAGTAGGGCGTACCGAAAAAAATGTGATATTTAATTTTTCGGGTGTCCTTAAACTTCCTGGTAGTTGACAAACTAAATTCTGACAAGTTCAAACAAACAATAAAAATGATATAATTTGTACCGTTCCTTCAAATTATAAAAAAATGTTATTTTCTTACAAATTATGAGAGGAATGCATTATTTCGAATGAGTTCCTTGCTCTCGTTTCTCTTTGAGAAGAAAAAGCGCAGCGGTCCACAAACCTAAGAAATATTGCCAAAATTCAGAAAGAAGTAAAATTCATTGTTGACCATTAATCTTGAAAGTCAAATATGCATTTGAAGGAATGCTTATATTGAGTGTAAAGGACGTGGAGAGACACTCAGAAACAATTCAACATCAAATTTTTGTACTTCTATTGGAAGAGTTTAAAAGTACTGATGTGGAGTATATGGTATATCTGGAAAACAACATAATACCTATTTGCATAAAGAAAAAAATGTCAGCCTATTTTTGAATCGAAGGACTTTAAAAGAAAAAAGCTCAATTTTCGTTGAAGCCGAGAAAGTTTATGATCTACGAAAGGGATGTGAACAATCCTATCGACACTGTGAAAGATAAGATTCAGTTTCATATACATCAAAAGAGTAACAAGCTCCTGAGTTCGATAATGCAGCCAAGAAAGCCAAAAATGTCACCCTTTCTTTCCTGGTACATATTTTTTTCAGTAAGAAAAATTCTTTCTCAAAAATGTCCTTCTAGTAAGAGTACATTTTAAAGTTGAATTACCATGAAGAAAATTTTTTCAGGCGTAGTCACTTTAGAAAAAGTGACTCTAATGCCTCTAATGATTTTCTTATAATGTTGATCATTCATAGGACATTCATTACATAACATCCTCATATAGAAAAAAATTATTGATAATCATCACATGATCAAGAATTAAGAGAATTTAAGTAACTATGGAAATTATAGAACTTCAAAAAATTCACAGAATCCCTTGAATTTATTTCTAAAATTCACATAATTACAGAAATTCTCTGAATTTTTTTAATTTTCCTAATTTTCTGAATTTCCTGAATTCTCTGAATTTCCTGAATTCTCTTAATTCCATTAATGAATTGGATTTCCTGAATTCTATGACGTCCCTGAATTTCCTGAATTTACAGAATTCCTTAAATTCCCTGAATAACTTGATTTCACTAAATTTCTCAAATCCCCTGAACTGCTTGAATTCCTTGATCTACATGAATTTACTGAACTTACCGATTTTTTTGAATTCGCTGAATGCTTTGAATTCACAAAATTCGTTGAATTCAGGGAATACCTTGAATTTCCAGAACTCCTTAAATTCTCACAATTCCTTCACTTCTCACAATTCCTTGAGTTCTACTGATACCTTGAATTCTGCAAATACCTTCAATTCCCTGAATTTCTTGCATCCCTTGAAATCCTTGAGCTCCTTGAATTCCCTCGATTTCTCAGATTTCCTTAATACGTGGAATTTCTAGAATTCTCTGAATTACTTAAATTCCGAGCACTCTTTGAATTATATGAATTTTATAAGTTACATGAATTTCCTAAAATCTTTATATTTCTTGAATTCTATGAATCCCTCGAAGGTCTCATTTGTTCTTTAGATTTATCAAATTTTTGGCTAAGCTCTGAAGATTGTGTATTATCTAGCAGTTCACCTTTGGGCTGCAAAATATTCATATTCAACTGAGAACTTACCTTTGCTGTGACAATTACAATTTCGATGGTCAGAAACAAATATAAATTTTTGTTCGAAATATCGCTTAAAGCTACACCAATTGGTGTGAAATTATAAAAAGAGAGAAGTAGTAGTGTTTTAGTCATAGAGAAACTCTGGATTCCACTGAATTTAGTGTTAGACTTAAGTTAGCTGTTTTCAGTTTTTTTAGTCTTTTTTTTAATATTCTCAAACTAAGTTTTCAATATCATGCGGAACGATGGTTCTGTTTCCTCTTTCAAATTTAATTTTAAAAGTTTGTTGGTTGATAATTTTCAATTTGTTTGCATCAATGATTAATGAACTTGCTATTTTCAACATGATAAAATTCAAATATTAACGATACAGAACAAATTCGAGAAGAGCATTTTAAGGAAATGTATATTCCAACCGACATATTGGTTTTTTCCAATTTTTTACTTTCTCATTCATGAGAGTGTATTGTAATCGTCCAAATTTTTTATATCTGGTTTTTAACGGATCTTTATGTTTTGGCACTCCCAGAGTCCGAAAATCATAAAATTTTGTCGGTTCCTGTCTGTCTGTATGTATGTCTGTATGTCTGTATGGTTACCTAAATGTTGTAGCCACGCTAACTTTTGAAGGATTTGTCCAATCGAGACAGCCTTTGGTAAACTTTTTAAGGGTCTTAAAATGAAGGTTAAGTTTGTTAACCAGATATTTCCAACCAAAATTAAAAATTTTAGAGCATTTTCAAAATTTGAAGGAAAAAATTGATTGCAGTTTCAAAAATTGTTCTGAAAGTTTCTAACAGATGGGTGAAAGGCTTGAAATTTATCTCAATGAAAATTTTGATTTTGATGGAAATTAGAAAAGTTATATAGTTCTAGAAATTTTGAAAACTTTCAAAAAGTAGAAAAATAAATTTTCTGGTAAAAAATTCTAATCAGAATTTTCACTAGTTTCCACATGGTTTTATTTTTCAAAAGCAATCGTCTGTAAAGCCTAGCTGCTGAGCGCGAAGAGCGAGTATCACAACCAGAATGTTATCGTTAAGGCCGTAGGTGCTTTGAGAACCCTCTTCATGGTACCAGATCGAGGTACAGAAATAAATATAATGTAAATTAGATATAATAGTGTTGAACATAATGTAGAAAAGTTTACATGTTGGAAAAAATTGAGTGCGAAGCACGAGATACGTGATAAGAATGTGTTCGTTAAAGCCGAAGGAGCTTCAACAAAAGAGAATTCGCAACCATGAAATTACTGTTGTTCACGCTTTAACCTTTAATTTCAGAAGGTCTGTGCACAAATGTCTGGGAAATATAAAGACCGAGCGCGTAGCGCGAGAACCAACAGTCGCGCGCCCTAGGCGCGCTCAAACTTGCGAGCGAAGCGAGCCGCGCGCATAGCGCGCAATGAGAATGTGCCCGCGAAGCGGGCATATTTTTTATTCTAAGGACTTACATTTTTTGGGATTGGATTCCTGTTTCCTGATGAGGAGAGCATTCGACTCTTGAAACGTCGACAAGATTTCTTAATATAGGATCTTGTCAACATCATCAAAGTCTTTCTATTGAATATAATGATCCCAAGTATGTCATTGTTTACATTTGACTTCATCTATGATCATTTAAATTTACAATGGGACGTGGCCACAAGCAATAATTAAACCATGCAAAGATCTATACATGTCCCATTCTTGAATAAACTAACATTTTTGGCCTATATTTGACCCGTGCTTGAGAACGGTAACTTTCTTTCACGAAAATGAGACAAAAAACAATTTTCAAAATTTGAAGAAAGTAAACACTGTTTTTGTCTTTCATTTTTGAGGGTCAAATATTGTATTTTTTCTTAATTCTAATCATTAGTGGAAAGCAAGTATAAAAATCCTATCAAAGCTGTGCAAGACAAAATTTTTTTTTATTGTTATTAAAAGACTTTCAAGTTGTTGAATTTGATGATGCACGCAGAAACACCAGAAATATAATCAAACAGATGAATTCAATCCACAGGAATAATAGAGGACTATTATACTTCAATAATAATTACGAGTTTTTAGTATCTGATAGTTAGGTCGGTTTGACATTTTGTATAAAATTCGCTTTTGTTCCTTTCGTCGATTTCAGTTTCTTGTTTAACATTATTTATTCTCCAGAGTTTTTTCATTACTACATATTATTGTAAATTACATGCTACAAATAATAATCAATAAAAATATATTATCCATCAATGACAAATGGTACGTTCCAAATCTGAATTAGTGAAATTTCACTAATTCAATTAGAGTGAAGTCGGCCACTCACGATTTGTAGAAAACTACTAATTTGATTAGTGGAAATTGTCCACTTGTGAAATTAGTGAAATTCCACTAAGCAATTAGTAATCCCTGTCATTGCAGTGTGTACTAATTGAAGAGTAGAAAGTCACTAATTATACAGTAAAAATTCACTAATTGGTCAGTGAAAAAATTACTTTTCTCAAAATAAATATAAATTGAAAGGAGATTATAAAAAATGCTAGAATACAAAGAATATGCACTGTAATAAATTCATGTAAGTTTTATTGACAATAAAACAGAATATTTGAAACAAAAAAGTACATTGATATTCAATGATGTTGTGTTTTTGGCCAGGTATGTATGTATATCATTTAGCCTTTTCCCTTTCGGGGTAGGCGTGGCACTACCCGATTCGGGTAGTGTTTCTAGGTGGATAGTTTTTTTATTCCTTTTTGTCTACTGGCCATAGTTAAATAGAACAATAATATAATAATTTCAGGGTGGCCCCTGGACCGGGAATCTTATGAGACCGGGAAAACCCGGGAAATAACAGTGCATTTATTTTTTGACCAGGAATTTTACAAATTTAAAAATAGTCTTTCCAACCTGGATTTCAACCCTTCTTAAATAATTAGATAAATTGTTATATTTTACAATTATGATATCATTCAATTTAGAGTGCTTAATTCGAAAATCTTTCACTTAAAAAATTTTCCATTTTAGATTTTAATTTTCAAGCGTACATTTTAATTTGAAGAATTTTTAAATGAAATTTTCCATACTCAAGCAATTAGAAATTAGAAGCGTTTGAAATTGATGGTTTTGGATAAAAAAACCATTTCTGGTTGATCAACTGTGAATATAAATTAAATTAATGAATTTTAAAATTCAACTGTACTTCAGGATTAAAACAATGCGAACCTCAAATAGCGTGGCATCAAGTGGCACGTAATGTCATATGAGAATATGACTTCAGATTGGTCAAAATCGTTGCAGTTCACTAATTCGTTAGTGAGCTCGCTAAGTTACTAATGAATTAGTGAAGCGAATCTACTAAATAATACTGAACCATGTTTACTAATTGAGATTAGTACAACTTATACTAATTTATTAGTAAAATATTTACTATTTCAAATGTAAAACATCAAAATATTACTATTTGGTTAGTGAACCATACATTTCCTAATTCAACTAGTGAAATTTTCACTAATTCGTATTTAGAGAGTACCCTACCTATTAGCAAGGAATTTCAGTATTTTCAAATATAAATATTTATATAAGAAATGTGTTATTTTGCTAAATAAAATCATATGATTGACTGAAAATTGTTCTGGCTTACGATATAATTTACTTATTATTATGCGTGTTGAAAAGCAAATGTAAATTTTCGCCGTGTTTTCAAATTTGTTTCTTCTAGTTCACTAAATTTTGTGAAGAAGAATTCTCATTATTCCTATTTACGTATAATGAATAACAAATATTAAGGATCAGAAGAATAATAAAAATATATAATAATAAACCATGTTTTTTATACAAAGTTTTTTTTTGTACAGCAGATTTTTGCATTATATTCGAACTGCAAAAGATCGACAAAAAAAATTATTTAAACTTATATTTATAGTATGGCAAAAGATTTTTACCCAGGTAAATTTTTCTTTTATCTCGTAACACATAATTAACTAAACAAGCTTCCATATGAAAAAGTATATCAATATGTACTCTAAGTTTGATTAAAGCTTTCTGAAAAACAGATTGTTGTTGATCCAACGTTATCTCTGCATTTTTAACATTTTAAGCACAACTGCGTAATATGTGATTTTAATAATTTTACGATGGGCGGAAATTTTCCTTATGTTTTCGAAAAAGGCGATAACCTGCTTGAAAAAAAGAATATTATTTTAGGTATATCTTCAGTTATCAAATAAGACGCAAGAAAAAGTCTCGAGTGGTACTAAAATGAGACCGTTGGTTGGAACCCAGATTCATTTGTTTTCATTAAAAATAACAGCATGAAGTTCTCCTATTTAGAAACAGGATGCCTTAACAAATTATGTCGTTAAAAAAGATATTTCTTGTTTTTGCAGTACTAATACTATTTTTTTTCTCTTGGAAAAATAATCCAAACTGACGCGATATTCAATATAAAAGAATTATTGTCCTCAATTCTGGTGAATGTAAGCAATTTCGAAAATTAAAGAAATTTCAGAGAATTTAAGAAATTTTGAGAAATTCAAGAATTGAAAGAATTCAAGTAATTATGAAAAATTCTGAACTTCAAGGAATCCACGGAATCCCTTGAATTCATTCCTAGAATTCTCATAATTACTGAAATTCTCTAATTTCTTTCAATTATCTGAATACCTAGATTCTTTGAATTCTTTATATTTTCGAATCATTTACATTTCTTGGACTGAATCCATTTCGAATTAGTCAGGTTCCACACTTGAATTCGCAGAGTGAATCGGGGAAAATTGTATGTCGTTCTTCAGAGGATTTTTTCTTTGGAAATGCTGCCATTTTGTCAGAAGTTATAAGTTTGATAAAATGTCGCTTCTCTCCTGAAAAATAAGGCCTAATTTCCTTAAAAAAAAAAAAAAAAAAAAAAAAATTTCGTCCCCGAACGATTTTGCGACTTCAGGTGTAGAACCTGCCTGATGTGAAATGGATTCGCTTCTCGAATTCTGAGAATTGTCTAAATTCACTGAATTCTTTAAATTCTCATAATTTTTCCAATATTCATAATTTTTTTAATTTCCCGATTCTTCCGAATTGACATAATTCTTTGAATTCTCAGAATTCTTTGCATTTTCAGAATTTTTCAAATCCTCAGAATCCCGTTAAATCTTAAGAAGGCTAGGACAAAAATGAGGATTTGGTGTTGATAAGGGATAATTTGAACGTTCCGCCAGGAGTATTGAGGGGGGAGATATGGGATGGAAAATGTGGAAAAGTTTAGAGAAGACCGCAATCATCTTGCATTACTTCAGGAGAAGAAAGTAATGAATAACATTAATTTGCTGAAGCAATTACGTTTGTGAAATTTAATTAATTTTCACCTCGCTCTACGTGAAAATGGGACAAAAAATGGGATATTTCAGAGAAAACCGCTATTCCCCTGCATTATTCACAGAAAATATTATTTAAAATGATAATAAATTGTTTGATTCATTATGCTTGTTGGCTTTAATTATTCATTATCTCACAATGAATAAAAACTGGACCAAAAGCTAAATTTTTCAGAAAAACTGCAACTTTCTAGCATTATCCTTGGAGAATAATATTATAAATAATAATTAGTTGTTTCAATGATTATTTCTGTCAAATTCATTTAACCATTGAATTGCTCCTTGTGAAGATAAATGTCAAGTTTCAACTCGATTTACCTAATATTGCTGATGGTGAAAAAAAATTTTCGAAAGTGTCTGATTTTTAATACGAAATTCATGTTCAGCTTCATGGGGTTCGTGAAACCTCTAAATATCATTGGAAAAAAGTCTTTATTTTCTCGTGAAGTGGAGAAAATTTGAGGGCGATACAATTTCTACAAAGAATGCAACATTCACCAAGAAGATCTTTACTTATGGCGACTATTTGATGAAGATTTATTAACTTAATGTTCCAAATTTTAATTTGTTTTTCACGCTGGAAAAAAATTTGTTTGTACAAATGAAAATTGTTCAAATGATTCACAAATGTCATTAAAAAGATACATTACTTTAAAAAAAATTTTAAATGTCTATAATTTCATAAACAAATTACATTTTTAAAAATAATTACGAAGTATCTTGAGCAAGAATCATTATTCTTGAAACTCATCAACTGAATCATTCATCAAGATTCATAGTTTTGCACACGATCAAAACCCGAAAAAGCTTTGAAATTTCAATTTATCATAATGATTCATTGTGAATTTTCGTTAATGTTAGTTGATATTGAACGTCATTTGCAAAAAACATTTCAAAGTTGTCCAATAGGATATATGAATGTGGTAAAAGTAAAAAAATCCTTAATATTTTTACAAACACCTTTTGTAACAGGCTTGCTAAGTTTATTTCAGAAAAAATGTATATAAAGTAGTCTGAGTCCTCAAAAGTTTTATGAACAAATTTAATAAAAATTCAAAATCGAGTTATCTAAAAAAACCTTCAAACTGATGAAACAAATTTAATAATTTTTAATAATCATTCTGAAGTGAACATTTTTCTATAAACTTACGGAAAGCGCAGGTTATTCAAGTTGGAAATCATAATGTTTGAGAATTTTTTTTATGTTAATGTGATACCTATTTATTCGAATTTCAACTATTTTGTTGAAATTTCAATATGTGTACTCGATATTTTAGGAATTCGCAGCTCTCTTAATTCAATCATTCTGAACGTCGTGAAATATTTGAAATATTTCATAATTATTCTGAATCCCTTTGCATCCCCTTCCATACTCGAATGATTTGAACATTTCTTGATATCTTCTAAATTACCCTTACGTCATTGAAATCCCTTGAAATCTCTTCAATATTTTGAAATTTTTTTAAAAATTCTTGGAATCCTAAAAGAAATCTCAAAATCTATAAAGATCTTCAAGATCGTTGACAAAAACTTGAAATATTTGAAAATCTCTTTGAATCTTTGAAAAAAAAATTCCTTAATTGTTATGAAGAAGTCCTCCCAAATCCATTAAAATATGATGACATCTCTTTGAATTATTATTTAAAACTGCATGTAAATCTTTCAAATCCCTTAACGACAAAAAAATACTTGAAAATTTCTTAAAATTGTTTAAATCTCTGTGAAGTTTCTGAGAATCCTTCAAAATACCGGAATATATTTCAAAACTCAACAACAACAAAATCTCTTGAAATATTTGAAGCCCTATGATATCCTTTGATATCTCTCGAAATTTATTAGAGTTTCTTATTGAGAGCCTTTAGCATCTAAACAAGTTTAGCTTCAGGTACCAAAAAATCGAACTATTTCACAATTTTGCATTCAAAACTACAATTTTTAGTTCCAATTTTAAAATCTTTAAAGATGATAGAAATGATTGGAATGTATCATATCATGAAGTATACGATGATATTCGAAGAGATCACAGGATATGTTTCATTATCAAAAAATAAGGTTTATTTACGAAGAAAATGAACATGCACATCATTTTCACATGGTCCAAATTCAAGAATTTCAAATATTGTGATCCTTCAAAGCCTATTTATTCTGAAAGCGTGAACAATTATATGCTTGATTGAGAGAAATTCCTCAGGAATAATCTTTTCTTTCACTAAAAGGCTAGATCCAAATAAAATCATATTTGCTGACTCAACATTATCTCTGTTGACGCTTTAATTGTAAATACGAAACGGAGATCTATTGACTTTGAACATAAGGTATATTTTATTTCACATTTCGATTATAAAGAAAAAATGTACCGAAAAAATATTGTGATTTGATAGAACCTGTGCACATGAGATAGTCATATTATTTTCGGTTGATACCAAAAATAAGTTTCTTCATCTCACACATTTGTTGTTCATAATATCTCGCTAGAAATTTGTCCAGTTGAGTTGAGGGTTCAAGATATCGTGATCATAAGATTCGTGAATTTTTTTTGTAAATAGTAGGACAAACGAAATTTAAACCTCAAGGGAAAATTTACATTCGCTTCCCAATACACCTGCTACTAGGTAAATTATAATATAAGCCTGGGTAATTTTATGTTAATTGTTTCATTTTATTTCAGAACATTAGACATTTTTCTACATCAGAATCTTCAGACTCTTACATCTCATCTTCAAGATCGCTAGTCTCCATATTAGAAAAAAATGGTCGTACGGTCCCAAAGGTACATCTGTGTTATCGTTTGGCAATGAAACAGATTTGGCAGATAGAAAAGATTAGAGTCCACAAATAAATTAGTTTCAATTTGGAAATCAGCGATCTGGCGAATGAAACTTCAGAATGCATGGCGAAGATATGGGAATCCTTTGAAATCTGAATGCATAAGGGCCACTCCGAGCCACTCTCCAGTATTGCGATCTATTTGCACAAGGAATCTCAAATTATTTTTTTCATCAATTACGCGAAAAACATGCCCCTTGTCAAGTCTTAGAGGCGCTCCTTCCTTTCCCGGAAGCCTAATACCGAGCTTCTTTCCTGTTAAAAAATCTTTCTTAACTTCCACTAGGTTGTTGAATACTTCCACACTGGTCCAACAGGCACGTGGCAGTTTTGGAATAGTATTAGATGGCCCTTCTTCTGGCTGTGAGGAACAACCTACGATATTTCCCAAGATGTTCGATTATGCGAAACGGGAAAAAATAATATAAGAAACTAGTGAGCAAAAAATTTGAAGACATAATTAAATCCTGAAAAGGTTCCTTGGACGTACAAGTCAAAAGATGTTATTTTCACGGTTTAAAAACAGTTCCAAGTTAGGCAAGAATCTTGGAATTAAAAAGTTACATGTTTCAAATAAATCCTTAGAACGTCTCTGGAAAATTCTATGTTCAAGAAACGTTTTTTGAACTGACTTAAAACGTTTTTGAACCGTTCTAATGAGGTTTTTCAACATTTGTGCCTACTTGAAGCAGCTTGAACTCGGGTTAGGTGGATAATAGTAAAGTAAGAGAGCAATAATAATTAGTTAATAATTAAGTAATGGTGAATTTCCGAATTTTCAAATTTCCACAAACAGTTAGTTGCGGAAATAGTAAATTCAGGAAATTATTAAATTTTAGAAAAAAGTGAGCTGCTGAATTCTCAAATAACCGGACACAAATCTAATTTTAATTTTTCTGCTAGAGTCATCTGTCATTTTAGATGAGGTATATACTCTTAACTGTACTATCAATTGTTCCTTGAGTGAATAAATTTCCAAAAATAGTAATTTCCCGAAATTTTGAATTCAGGATAACGGCAAATTGCCAAATTTTTGAATTAACACGTGAAAAAAAACTAATTTTTTTGGTTGGAATAATATATTTTTTTGTTTGCGGTATTTCTCCCCAAATATAATTTTTATTTAGTATTTACTGCACAAATACTTATTTTAATGATACGTTCAACCCGAACCTGAAACACAGTTATGAAGCATTAAAAATTAAGGTCTCTGAGTGTAGAGAAAAAAGTAAATTAATAAACATTGAAATACAAAATTATACAAATATTCTTTCAGTTTGCAACAAATTCAAAAAAAAACATTAGATCTTACTCAGACTGAAAGACTTTTCAATAAAAAAAATATTTTTTCAAAAACCGAGAAGAAAACAGAAAAAGTTGGAACACCCTAGGGAGAAAGTCGTGACAAACAAAAATATTTTCGGGAATACGGACATTTTTTTACACTCACCAACCAAATCCAGATAAACAACAAACGTAAGAACCAGAAAGTAGCTAGCCATTTTTATTTCTTCCAGGTTAATTGCTCGAACGGCGAATGAGAAATTTTGAAGATATTAACTGAGATTCATACAAAAATTTCCTATCTGCTTAGAATATGTTGTGAGTGTATTAAAGCATTTGATGTGACATTCAGAACTCAAAAGTAAAAAATATTATCATAAACATTGAGAAATATGATACTCACTATCCTTTAATTTCTTATCATGACAAAATCACGTGAGACTGAAGTGTAAAGCAAGATAAACTGTGTCCCATAAAATAAGGTGTAAGTTTTAACGCAAAACATACATAATTTTATTACATTGAATCGGATGACTATGATAATGATTATTGAAGATAATAGGGTGTTTCGAAGGAACAATTTTTGAATTTCTCATTTCTGGGAGTCTGAAATATTTCTAGTGGTTGCGAAAATAACTTCCTGAAAGTTTGCGCAAAAACGAAAAATTTCCTATGTTTGGAGACCGTAGTCAAGCGTCAAGTTTACGAAGAATTATATATTTCCAGTTACTTGTAAGCAGTTTTTGAGTGATCCGAGTGAACGGTCCAGGTTGTATAGTTTGGTGATATAAGTGCCTATGTAGCATAGTCCTCATCAAAAAAAATTTTATGATTGCACACTTAGGTTAATAAACTCAGATTAGTAAAAAAAAGTATTGTCCTGAAAAAAACAAGAAAAATGACATTTTGCGTGATTTTTACCATTTTCTGTCATTTAATCTGAATTGGCGAACATAAAATCATTTTTGAAGATGCTTATACTTCATAGAGACAGACGTTATTCCAGGAACATTATTTATCTAAACTTGAATGAAAACGTTGCAAAGAATTTGCAACTACAATTATCCGAAAACTGATGATTTCAATCCTACTCGTGATAAAAATTATCTTCTGTCGGACAGTTGTAGTTTTGAATCCTTTGCAGCATTTTTATCCAACTTTAGATAGATGATATTTTTGGGCTTTGCTGTAAACTGATATTATCAAAGTACACAACTTCAACTGTCTACACAGATTAGAAAAAAAATTATTGTATGGAAAATAAACAACAGAAAGAAATTTTTCGTGACATAAAACATTTTCAATAACTTAACTGTAGTGTCGGGAACATAAGATTATTTTTATTAAGGTCTATATAGCATAGGTACTTACACTATTGAATTATACAACTTTGACTGTTTCCCTGAATAAGAAAAAAATCATTCGCCTGAAAGTTACAAGAAAAATGCATTACTTTGCAAATTGGTGTTTTGACAACGTTGTGCGAACTGACAGAATTTGTTTATTGTTAAGGTCTATAAGAAATAGCTTAGTTGTCTTTCATGCCTAAAATAAACTTAGAAATATGGCTATAATAATTTCCCTATAAGTTTTTCTCAATTATTGAAATTTCGTTATGGAAAATCATTATATAGAAGAAAATTACAGAATAATCATCACTGGAATAAAAAATACAGCAATAGTAAGGGAATCAGTGTAAAAAGTAGTCTGACCACAAAGGGAAGAATCATTATCAAATCTATACAAATATTTGAAATATGTTAAAATCCGTTGCGATCCCTTGGAATTTCTCTAACCCCCAACGATTTTCTTTGAAATTTTCAACACAGTTGAAAATCTAAAGAAACTATTATTTTCTTATCCCTTATGAATACAGAACATTTAAATTCGCCAACTAAATTTCCCTGAAAATCCGTTCAATCTTGCAACATTCTTCTAAATTTCTCTGAAATCATTGCTGTCAACTTGGCAGGACAGAAAAAGCTGCGAGACGAGCGTGAATTAATGAAGTTGAAGATTATCATTATATGCGATCCTTTAGAATCTTTCAACTCCTGATATTTTTTTCATTTTTCTCCCTATCACAGTGGACAATAACAAATTGAAGGTAAGTCATAAAACCCTGTAGGGACGGTAGCCGGTTTTGCTGCTCTCTAGATTCACGCCTGCATTACTTTTGAATTAATGCCAGCAGCATTAGTTATCAATTTTTCTTAAGAATTTCTGAAGTATACATTTCATTAATAATTATTCAATTATTGAAACCTCGGCAGACATAACATTGGATCAACAACAACCTGTTTTCCAGAAATTCTTTGACAAACTGTGAGTACATATCGATATACTTTTTTATATGAAAGCTTGTTTAATGACTTTTATGAGGCAGGATACGTTAAGCGTTCTCGCCGAAAATAACTTTTTTTGATGGTATCGAAACTTAGCTAAATTATAGTTTTATGTTAGTGAACCTATATTAATTCATCAAACCATAAGTTCATTTATCAACCGGTTGTAAATGTACAGGGCCCTAAAGTTTTCAATTTTTCAGGTGTTTTTTCACCTTTCCGTCAGTGTGACTTCTTTTGGGATTATCCAATTGGACCACATTATAATTATATAATAAACGTACACACAAAAAATCATCTCAGGGTAGTTGAATGTAAGCGTAGAGGTAAATCAGACTGACAGTATTCGTTCTCGGGCGCTGCGTTAGTTCAATGTTGTCTCCTGGAGTGTAAAAATCTCAATTCCACCATGAAATTATCTCAAGCCACTTTTTTTTCATGAGTTCAAAGAGTGTAAAAAAAATAATTTTATTTGGGATCACTTGACCTATTCTTCCCAATATTAGGAGATAGAAGAAAAAACTTTTTGGATGAAAATCACTTGTGTATGAAGATAGTTGTAAATAAAATTAATTTTGTTGATCCCACCTTATCTTTGGTGAGGCTTTAATTGTAAATACGGAACCGAACGTTCAAGTATAATGCAAAAATATACTGTGAAAAAATATCCACAAAAAGGTGTGTATTATTATTTCTTTGATCACCAAACATTAAGTGAATTAGAGACTAAAAATCACACAAATTTCCATTCAATCCTTTTATTTTATTTAAGAAAATTAGACATTTCTTTACATCAGAATCTTCAGACTCTCAAGCTTTATCTTTTAGATCGCTACTTCCAATATTAGAAAAAAATGTTTGAACGGCCCCAAGGGTACATCGAGGTTCTTTCGTGGCAATGAAGTAGATTGCCTGAATGAAAACAATTAGAATCTACAAATAAATTTTATTCAATTTGGAAAATCAGCGATCTGGCGAATAAATATTAGGTTCTGGGAAGTACTGGCAAGTATTCGAATTCTGGAGACAAAAGGGCAACTGCGAGCCACTCTCCATCGAAGGGATTTATTTGTACAATAAATTTCACATCATGAGCCCTAACATTAACGCGAAAAACATTCCCCTCGTGCAATCTAATAGCCGCTCCTTCCTTTCCCGGTAGCCGAATTCCGAGATTATTTCCAGTAATAAAATCTTTTTTAACTTCCACTACATGGCCATGTGTTTCCACTGTGATCCAATCGCTACGTGGTGGCGGCGTATCATCATGTGACCCTGTTCTTCCTCTCCGTAATGATGAACCTACGCAATTTTTTGAGTTTTCAAATTATGCACAACAGGAAAAAATATAGGAGCCTAGTCGGCACAAAATTTCCAGATGTTATAAGAACGACCTCAAAACGTTCTGTGGACGTAAAAATAAAAAAAAAGTTAATTGATAGTTCCAAAAACAATCCTAAGTCAGACCAAATAATGTTTTGAAGATGGTTGATGTTCCAAATAAGTCCTTTGAACGTCTCTGGAACATTCTAGGTTTGAGAAAATTTATTTGGACGTACTAAGGACATTTTTAAGTAGTTTTAAAAAGGTTTTTAAACATTTGTGCCCACTGGGATTAAATTAATCTGGGGTTTATATACTCGAAGGTCAACAAATAATTTTCACTTCGCAACAAATTCAAAGGAACCTATTAGATTTCACATAGATTCAAAGCCTTTTTTATAAAGAAAAAGTTTGTTTTCAAAAACCGAAAAAGACTCAGGCGAAGTCAAAAACATAATAGAAGAAAAGTATACAAGAAATATTTTTGGAAATATGGACGTTTCTCTTACACTTACCATCAATCAAATCCAAATAAACCGCAAAGGTAAGAACCAGAAAGCAGCTAACGATCTTCATTTTCTTACGATGATTTCTTAAACGACAAAAGAGGAATTTGAAAGATAATCGCTGTTATTTATACTCAAAATTTACCGTCGACTTAAAACAAAGGTCTTTAGCAAGGTGAAATTTTATGTTCTTTTATGACACAATCACATCAAAATCTTTAAGCAAATTGAGCCAACAAAAATGTTTTACATATCATAGAGTGTAGGTTTCCACACAAATTATACGTACATAGTGACATTGACTGAGATGACTAAGATTATGAATATTGTAGACAGTAAGGCATATCGAAAAAAATGTTGGCATTTCATTTTCCGGGAATTGTAACTTTGTAGTAGTTGCCAAAATGAATTCTGGGAAGTTTGAGCAGAAAATAAAAATTATCTTAGTTCCCACAACGCGGTCAAACGTCAAGATCAGAAAGAATGGTATTTTACTTGTTATTTTCTAGCGCATGATTTTATTTTTGATCAAGGTAAACGATATAAGTCGTACCGTTCCCTCAGATTAGAAAAAAATGTTATTTGCTTAAAAATTACGAAAAAAATTTAATTTTTCAAATTTTTTCCTTGCCTAAGTCGTGTGAACTGAGAGCTGAGAAAAAATGCTTATATGTTAGCCCATTTTTGAACGGAAGGACTTTGAAGAAAAAAAGCTCAAATTTCTTCAAAGCCGAGAAAGCTAATGATCAACGAAAAGGGCGTAAAAAATCCTATTGAAACTATTGAAACTAAATCAAAAAATTTCGTTCTGATAATATTAAAAGAGTTACAAGTTCTGAATTCAATGATATATCCAAGAGAGCCAAAACTATCAATGTATAGAATTTCTGAAAATGAAACAATAAAACAATTTCTTTCTCGGTATTTTTTTTCTCAGTGTGAAACATTCTTTCACAGAGATGTCCTTTTAGTAGGACTACATTTCAAAGTCAAAGTACCATCGGGGTATTTTTTTCAGGTGTAGTCTAGGAAAAGTGGTCCTAGGCCTCTGATGATTTTCTTATAATTTTTCTCAATCATAGAATATTCAATACATAAAATTATTGTATGAAAAACCATTATTGAATAATTATTGCTGAAATTATGAATATAGAAAAATCAAAGAAATTGATGTGCGAAATAGACAAACTACAAAGGAACGATTGATTTTTAAACATGTTCAATCTCATACGGAAGTATCCAAAAATAACAATTCTACGTAAATACACTTAACACAGCAAACATCTTCAAATTCCCTTCATATCTCCAGAATCGTTGGGAATTTGATTTGAATTTATTGATACCTAAGAAATATTTTTAAATCCTCTGGAATACTTGAAATCTGTTGAAATCCGTTAGAATCCCTTAAATATACAGAAAGTTAAATTTACAACTTGAAATTCGCTGTAATCCTCTATAATTATTTCAAAATCTTCGAATTCCCACAAAAGTTCTTTAGTTCTTTTATATCCCTTGAAATCGTTAATATCCGCATAGATCCCTCGAATTACAATTTATTTTATTCCTTAAAGGTATCTGGAAATTTGTTGAAATCTCTCAAGATCTATTAAATCCTTGGAAATAGTAGAAATGGGTTCGAATATGTAGAAATCATTCACAATACCTCCTATATACATTCGTTTATACATATATCAGAGTTCCCTGAGGAAGCTTTTGAATCCATGAAAATCTTGAGCGGTGCAATAAAATCTATCCCCCAATGTTCACAATACCCTGCACATATTTGAAATTCAATGTGAAGACTAATGCAATTGATTTGAAAGAAAATAATTGATTGGTTCACGTTTAAATTTAAAAAACTTATTTTTGGATGTGAACATCAAGGGTTGTTTTCATTCCTTGAAAATGTTTTCCCGAAAATGAAAAAAGCACGTGTCGCTTAGCTGTTAGTGTCCTACAACATACATAAATTTGGAGGAAATCGGAGGGGTACACCTCGAAAAGTTCTCTTGTTAGAATCTTGTTTAATTTCCTGAAATCTTTAGAATCGTTTCGAATCTTGTTAAATTCTTGATATGTATTGCAAATTTCCAGGAATGCTTCATTATACCATCGAATCATCAAAATCATTTGAAATCTCCTTATGTTTTTGAAATCTATAGAACATTTCTTGGTATCTACAAAGAAATCCTAAAATCGATCAAATTCTAAAAAATTTTTGTAGGTGTATGCAAATTTTTGAAAACCTCTTCAAATCTTTTATGTTTTTTGAAATCCCTCTATTCTTGTCAATGAACCCTTTGAAAAATACGAGAATATTATAAAATTCCTTGAAATTCTTTAAAACTGCATGAAATATCTTGGAATCGCTCAGCATCATTAAAATCCTTGCAAATTCTTTGACATATTTTTAAGTCTTTTTCAGGTTCTTCACAATCCTATTCAACACCCTAAAATATTCTAAGACCTTTTAAATTTGTCGAAATCCATGGACATATTTGAAGCTTTTGAAAATTTCTTTAAATCTTTTAAAATGCCATCAAGTCCTTTGAAATCTTTGAAATACATTGAAATATTTGAATATCCTTTGAGAGGTTTGAAATCTTTTGGAATTCCTGAATCCTTGTGAATACATTTTTTTAAATCCACTGAGATACTATCAAATCCGTTGGAATCACATAAAAATAGATGAAATCTAATCCAATATTCTTCATTGGACAGTTCAAAATTAAAAACTTCCTGCTTGAAATGATTAAATTTCAAAATTGTATAATAAGCTTTTTGAAATTTATCATTTCAATCTAAAGTGCAGAAGGAATAACATAAAAATGGATGATAATGCATTCCCATGCAAGCGAAAGAACTTAATTTTATTCTAAGACAAAGGTGAAGTCAAAACTTGGACAGAAAAAGTCGCGAGAGTTTGTTCAGTGAGATATATAATACGACGTAGAAGAAAATACCTTGAGGAAAAATCTCGTTACACTATGAAGATATTGTCAAATAAAATTATGTTTGTTGAACCAACGTTATCTCTACTGACGCTTTCATTGTAAATACGAAACGAAGTGTCATTGACTTTAAGCGTGTGGCATACTTCATTTCATATTTCGATTATAGTCCAAAAATCTACCGAAAAGTATTATATTTTGACACATAAAACACATTAAACACATTTGTGCACATAAAAAAATAAGTTTCATTTATCTCACACATTTGTTATTCATAATATCTAACCAAAAATTTGTCCAGTTGCGCTAAGTGTTCAGGATATCGTGATCAAAAGCTTCGGGAATTCTTTTTCTAATTTCGTAAGAAGTAGGGCAAAGAAATTCAAAACTGCAGTGAAACGTTACATTTACATTTCAAGACACACCATACTAGGTAAATCATAATACAAGCCAGAGTAATTTTCAGTAAATTATTTTATTTGATTCAGAAAAATTACACATTTCTTATAAACATTGTTTCTTCTTAATTTGGTGAGTTGTTTATAGAAGACGTGATATTCCAATTACTAAAATCACTGCCAATAGACAAGAAGTACCGATTCAGTACCATTTGGTGTTCTTTACATTAGAATCTTCAGACTCTTAAATTTCATTTTTCAGATTGCTACTCTCAATATTAGCAAAAAAAAAGTCAGTTCAGTTTCAGTGGTACATCGGAGTTCTTGCTTGACAATAAAATAAATTGCTCAAATGGGAAAGATGAAAATCTACAAACAAATTCGTTTTAATTTGAAAAACCGCGATCTGATTAATAATAATTCAAACTGATACGGCAAGGTGTGGATAAGTTCTGTATTCTCGAGACATGGGGGCGACTGCGTACCATGTGGTACTACCAGGAATAAGTTGCACAGCAAATTCAATATTATGTTCCTCATCATATGCTTGATAAATATGCGGGGCATGCGGCGCTCTATGGTTTATATTACTTTCTTCCTGTCCTTGAAGCCTAATAGCGAGAAGTTTGCCACGCCAATTTTTCTGGATTTCCACTACAGGGCCATATATTGTATGCACTGTGATCCATTCGCGCTGTGGTATATAGACAGGATCATAATGGTCTCCATATCCTGAACAACCTACACAATTTCCCAAGGCGTTTATTTATGTCAGAAGGAAAATAACAATATGAGAGCCCAGTGGGCTCGAAATTTAGGGACGCAATTTTAACAACCTGAAAACGTTCCTTGAGTGTTCTAGTCAACATACGTTTTTTGAAGGTTCCAAAAAAAGTTCTAAGTTAGGCCAAATAATTTTCTGCAGATGATTCATGTTCCTAATAAGTCTTATTAAATCTGGAACATTCTATGCTCAAGGAACGCTATTTTCGAATGACTCAGTGCGTTTTTGAACCGCTCTAATGAGGTTCTTTAATGCTTGTGCCCACTGAGAGTACATTCATCTGGGGTTAATCTTTGTATTCTTAATTTAATTACAATGAAAAGGTGCCTTTAGGATGAGCTGTAGATCGTTACCAGCGAATTACTTTACTCATAAATATATAAATCCTATTCTTAAAAAGATTCAGTTGCGAAATTTTGTATTGATTTTATTTCATTTCACAATGATATTTATTTCTGAATGGTTTGAAACATTTTTGACAGAAAATAAAATTCTATTCCTGAACGATTTTTATATCTTGGGAAATGTTCATTTTCTTAAAAAGTTGTAGTCACGAGATGTTTGTTTCTGCTTTTATAATAAATAAATTATAAAAAATCAGAATTTCCTGTATTATCAATTGGTACAATATTTTTTTGAAAAATTAAAAAATTTCAAATGTGGCTCAATTCAGAAAAATCAAGTAAAAAAAAGAGAAATTTCCCGATAAACTAGAATTTTCAAAATTCGATTGCTCGAATCAAATGAAAAAAAAAGGAAATAATTATTCAGAAAATTTTAAAACGCGAATTTTCAAACTCCCAAGGAACAAATTTCCGAAAACAGTAACGTAGCGAATTTTTGAATTCCAGAATATAGTAGATTGCCGAATTTTCAAATCATCCAAAATGGTAAATTGCCGAATTTTTAAATATCCAAAAACAGTAAGTTTCCGGAAATACAAGATTTAGAACATTTTCGAAAAAAAGTAAGCTGCAATTAATAATATGCAAATTCGGAAATCTTCTATTTTCAAGAATATGAAAATTCGCAAATTTTAAATTTTGGGCCTGAACATGTTCGGTAATTTCATTTTTATTCGGGAATTTTGCAATTAGTTATTTTAATTTGTATATTTCATTACATTTGGGACTCTGAAAATTAGAGAAAATTATGCGTGCTCTACAAATTTAGTAAATAAAAATTTCGAAATGAATAATTTTATTTTATGATAAAATTCATGTCTAACTATTTCCTAAATATTTTTGCTAAATGAGAAAATGCATACGTTACTGATTTTTTCCCTCATTTTTTTAATATCAAGAAATAGGTATCTTCTCAACATTTTTCTACCAGGCTATAATTTTAAACCTTCTTGAAATTTTTTCAAGTGAGAGGAAAAATTAAATGAAGGACGATAACTTAGTATATATTGATTCACGAATTGTTCACACTATTGGTACCCGTAACAAAAATTGTCGTTACTGGTCACAAAAAAATTGATTTATACCAAAATTAAGATTTTTCGGAAAACTGTCAAATTTTGTTAGAAAAAAAATGGATTATTTCAATGGATATTCAAAATTTCTGGAAACTTTGCGAAAATTCGAAAAAAATACAAATCGGGATAATATTTCAGCAAATGAACAGAAAAGGGTGACGGACAACTTTGCACGTAGCAACTTTGCACGTGCCCAACTGTGCACGTCGATGGCCGGACGGACAACTGTGCACGTCCATCTGTGCACGTCCAAGACCACAGGAGCCCATCTGTGCACGTCGAAATTTCGACGTGCACAGTTGTCATTTGGACAACTGTGCACGTGCACAGATGGTACTTGGACAACTGTGCACGTCGAAATTTAGACGTGCACAGTTGTCACTTGGACAACTGTGCACGTGCACAGATGGTAGTTGGACAACTGTGCACGTCGAAATTTAGACGTGCACAGATGGACTCATGTGCACTTTAACGTGCACAGATGTCACTTTCCTAACTGTGCACGTGCACAGTTGTCACTTGCCCAACTGTGCACGTGCACAGATGTCCCTTACCCAACTGTGCACGTGCACAGATGTCACTTGCCCAACTGTGCACGTGCACAGATGTCCCTTTCCCATCTGTGCACGTGCACATATGTCACTCAAGGAATTCAGAAAATTCAAGGAATTGAAAAAAGTCAAGGAATTCGGAGAATTGGAGTAATTCAGAGAGTTAAAGGAATTCAGAGAATTCAACGATTTTAATGCATCCATCGAATTCACTACGAATTCACGGAAATCTGTGAATTCCTTGAATTCTTTGAATTTGTCGAAAGTGAGGCTCGCGGGATTTTCAAACTTTTGCGCATGTCTGAATTCTTTCTCCCATTTGTTCTTTAGAATCGAGCGCTTTCCGGCTATAGTCTTGGAAAGTTTATCGTTTAACAGTCGAATTTTGGGCTGCAAAATATTATTATTCAACTAGGAAATATCAATTTAACAAATTTTAATAGATTTATGAATCTTACCTTTGGAGTGATTCGTACAGTTTTTATATTCGGAACCAATTATGAATTTTTGTACGAAAAAGCACTTAAAATTAGGCCAATTTATGAGATGCGATAAATAGAGAGAATTTGTAAGGTTTTATAGTTGTTTTTATGGAAGTTTAACTCTGGAATCCGTCGATTTCAAAAAATTTTGCACTATTTTTCACCCATGCTTGAGGAAGGGAACTTTTTTTCTTGCGGGACATAACACTTCATTTTTCCACTTATGAAGTATTAAGCAGAAAATTTTCAAAAAAATCGTGCCAGGTTCAGCAAGATAATTTAATATTGACGATTCTATCGCAAATTTTCAAAAAGGCCTTTTTCCAGAGGAAATACACGTGAACATTCATAGGCTTTGAACAACCTCTAAAAATCAATTGATTTTAAAATGAGAAAAATACGTGCTTACTTTTTTGTGTTTGAATAAATCTGGCGGGCGAGACCAAGAAAATTTGAAGAAAAACATGTGAACCACCCAAATAAATAAACCTTAAGATTTCTCTAACCAATGACCAAGAAAAATGTGTAACCTATCATTATACATCGCCACATAAACAACAGTAAAACACTCATTAAAAATATTTTTTTAAATTTCTTTTCCAGTTTATTTTTTGTGAAATCATAAAAAAAGGCATGAAAGAAATAAACGATTTGGTCAAATCAAAGACAGATAAGTAACTAGAAAGTCTCTATACCCACTGGAAGACTCAAAGAAGCTAAATAAGATGAAACTATTGAAAAGTAAAATCAAAATAGTACATTGTGTATCGAGGGCGTAAAGAAGGCTATTTTGATGAGTCAAAATAGCCGTACGCCCTTGACACACACTGTACTGTATTTGTATGTGTAGCGGGCCTAAAGTTTTATATAACGGGCGCAAAGTTTCATGTCAGCCCGGTGGCGGAGTGCGCATGTCCGAACGTCACTGGGCTGGAAGTGGCCACATTACGCCTGCTTCACGTGCATGCAATGGCGCGTTTTTAAGGGGGTCGAACGAAAAGAGATTTTCACATATCTTCAATAATTTGAAAGGAATATTTTCATCAAAATAATATTTGAAATATTCTAAAACTAACTTTAAGAAAGTTAATACGCTCCATTCCACCAGGATTGAATAATTTTAACTGTTGAAAATTTATTATACGTAGATACGTAAGGACATAAACGTGCACAGTTGGGCAAATGACATCTGTGCACGTGCACAGTTGGGCAAGTGACATCTGTGCACGTGCACAGTTGGGCAAGGGACATCTGTGCACGTGCACAGTTGGGCAAGTGACAACTGTGCACGTGTACAGTTAGGAAAGTGACATCTGTGCACGTTAAAGTGCACAGGAGTCCATCTGTGCACGTCTAAATTTCGACGTGCACAGTTGTCATTTGGACAACTGTGCACGTGCACAGATGGTACTTGGACAACTGTGCACGTCGAAATTTAGACGTGCACAGTTGGCACTTGGACAACTGTGCACGTGCACAGATGTCCAAGTGACAACTGTGCACGTGCACAGATGGCACGTGCACAGTTGGCACGTGCACAGTTGTCCCTCTGACCAACGACGTGCACAGTTGTCCGTCTGGCCATCGACGTGCACAGTTGGGCACGTGCAAAGTTGCTACGTGCAAAGTTGACCCCATCCCAACAGAAAATATAGGTTTTTGAATTTATCAAAACAAAAAAGCTTTTAGAGAACCTTGAGTAGTTTCAATAGAATAGAAGAAATTTCTCAAAATTTCTGTAAAAATCTAAAATGAGTTTACATTAAAAAAATTAATTTGAAGAGTATGTATCAAGGCATTAAGGAAACTTTTAATGCAGTTTTATTTAATTCTGCTCAATTTTTTCAAAATTTTAGGAATAATTCAAATGATTTGAACAGTTATTCAGAAGTTTAAGAAGATTGCAAAATAATTTGAATGTTGATTGTCAACTAACTGAAAGTAATAGGTAGTTTTTCGAAGATTTCGACAAACATTTTCAAGATTTCAACCATTTTTAAAGGTTTCAAGGGAACAAAAAAAATTACTCTAGATTTCTGTGAAAATGATAAATAAGTTTTTATTCTGTAACAAAAATTTTGGGAGAAAATTATAAAAGATTCCTAAACATTTAAAAATATTTCAAAAATATTTTGAGAAGAATTTGAAATATTTTGAGGTGAATTTTTTAATTCTGCAGAATTTTATTTAAATGTTGAAAGATTTCAATCATCACAAAAGACGTTTTGTAGGTTCAGAAGTTTTTGAAAGATTTTAAAAAACTCTAAAATTTGAAAATACTGCAGTACATTTCAAATGATTTTCTAAAATTTTGGAAAAGAATTTAAAAGATTTTTAAATCAAAATTTTAGAAAAAATTTGTGACAGTCCAAGACATATTTAGATGTTCCAAGAAGATTGGAAGCTACTTAAAATCTTGTAAGAATTTCGAAAGTTTTATTAGAGAATGTAGATTTTTGAAGCTGTTGCAAAAAATTAGTCAAAACAGGTTCCGCGCGCCTACAAAAAAGGATCTCCTGCTCCCATATTGTCCCTACTCTGCTCCCTTAACTTCCCTCTTATTGGAAAAAATAGATGGAATCTTATTTAAGCTTGAACTTAAGGGGTTGAAAACTCAAGAAAATAAAATAAAAACTTATACGGAATTTTTATTTTCTGCTAAGAATGATTGTCATTTCAGCAAATTGATTTCAAATAAATTATTCAATAAATTATCTTGGCAAGGCATTAATCCCTAAACTGAAACACAGTTATGAAACTATGAAAATTTAGGTCACTCAGTGTACAGAAGAAAAAAATCATCATGCAAAAAACACGAAATTATACAAATATTTTTTATTTTGCAACACAATAGAAGAAAACCATTAGAGTTTACTCAGATTCGACGTTTTTTCTATTGAGAAGAAATTCGATTTCCAAAAAACACCAAGAAACCCGGAAAAAGTGAAAAACACCTTTAGGAAAAAATCGCGAGACTCAACAATATTTTCGGGAATACGGTAGTTTTTTCTTACACTTACCACCTAAATCCATATAAACCGCAAAGGTAAGAACCAGCAAGCAGCCAGCGATCCTCATTTCTTCCGCGTTGAGTTCTTGAACGAACGAAGAGGAATGTTGAAGATTTGTACTGCTATTTAAATTCAAAATTT
Organism: Andricus quercusramuli; assembly: GCA_932178445.1. NCBI lineage: Eukaryota > Metazoa > Arthropoda > Insecta > Hymenoptera > Cynipidae > Andricus > Andricus quercusramuli. The sequence continues at coordinate 662,222 of CAKNXH010000033.1, read as the reverse complement.
ATCAGCGGCTTAGAACAAAGATCTTTAGCGAGGTGAAATTTGACAATTCTAGAAGTGAAAATTATTTCCACGAAGAACACTACTCCACACTAATCATGGAAAACTTCCGTCTCACCGTTACAGGAAAAAAAAAGATCAACATTGAGAAACATTCTATTTACAATCCGCTAATATCGTTTCGTGGCCAACTGACGTGAAACTCAAGAAATGATGCAGGACAATAAAAATATTGCTATTATCATAGAGCTCAGGGTTGGACACAAAAGATATGTACATAATGACATGGACTGGAATGACAAAGATTATGATTAATTGCAGACAGAAGGGCCTTAAAAAAAATTATTTTGTCTTTTCAATTGGGATCCGGCTGGATGGTAAAAGTTTGATACTATGATGACATAAGTGCTTGTGTAGTATAGACTTCATCAAAAATGATCTTATGTGCACACTCTTAGGTTAAAATACCAACAATGTTATAATTTGTGATCAGGTCTAAACTGCGTAATAACTTTTATTACCATAGTATACAAATCTACACTTCACCGAGATGGAAAAAAATCATTGTTTCAAAAATAACGAGGAAAATTATGTGTTTTGTAATTTTTCCCATTTTCGGTAATTTAGCTGGAGTTTGGGAATATAAGATGATTTTTCATGAGCTCTATACTGCATGGACACTTATATCATCATAGTATACAACTTTTACAGAATAATTAATAGTTTATAGGTTTAAATGGGAAGAATTATTTGCGATTTTTCTTTCAGAAGGACTACACTTTGCCGAAGTTTGAATACCATCAGAGAATTTTGGTTTTTAGGTAAAGTCACGTTAGAAATGATGACCGATGGCCTATAATAATGAATCAAAATCGTTTCGAATCTATAGAAATCATTATTTCAAAATCCCTGGAAAGTAAAAAAAAATATCACAACCTAAGGTCCCTCAAAAATCCCTTAACTCATGCGAAATTCTCCCGCATTCCTTTGAATCTTCAAATACCTTACACAAATTTCTTAAAATCTGTGAAATCTTTCAACAGTGTTTCAATTGTTTCGTATCCCTTGTAATCCTTTGAATCCCTTGAATTATAATTCATTCTATTTCCTGAAGTTCTCTAGAAATTTGTGGAAATGCCTTCAAATCCATTGAAATCTTCGTTAATCGTGAAAATCGAATCAATAAGTGGAAATCAGTTAAAATACCTTCATTATAAATAAAATTGAATGTCTATATTTAATTCCTCTGAAAAACTGTTCGAATTCATAGAAATCTTCGGCGACTCAAAATCTTTCAAATATTTCTAATTTTCTTAATATACCTTCAAATTTCATGGAATGTTTTAACTCGCTAGGTATTTCTTAAGATTTTATTTATTGTCTTAAAATCTCTAGAAATACCGCAAAATCATGCTTCAAATTTTTATAAATCTCACAATATTCTTTAATTTCTCGCGAAATTCTTTGGCATCTTTTGAAATAACTTTTAATCTTTTCAAACTTATGGTAATAAGTGAAAATTATTTCAAATTCCTCAAATATAAATTAAAGTTAACTTCTTCGTTGAAGAGATTCCATGAAATCATTCAATTCTCTTGAAACTCATTAAAATATCTTGAAATCCCTGAAAATTTTATTAAATTTCAATTATTTTCCAAAGTTTTCTAGAATTACCGGTCTTTCAAATTTTTAAAATCTCATAAAACCTTGGAAATAATTAATAGTCCCATGAAATTCATTAAACCTTGAATAGCTTTAAATCTGGAAAACATTGCCTTACTATCTTAAAACCTTTCAAAATCTTCTTAAAAAATTCAAAATTTCAATTCAAAATCTTCAGAATTCTACATTTTGATTTAAATTTTCGAAATTTCTTACTATTTTTGACAATTTTTAAAACCTCCTAATATCATTTGAAATCAATCAAACTTTCTCAAAAATGTTCCAGAAATTCTACAAAATTAACAAAATTGCCTTTAACTCTTCCAGATTCTTTTCTGATTATTTTGTCAATCTTTTGGAAATCTTTCGGAATTTGTTGTAATATTTTTAAATATTTTCTTAAAATAAATGTTGTAAAATGAAAAATCATTGAACATTTTCCGAGAAATCTTGAAAAAAGTTTTATTTTCTTGACACTTCACAAAATTCTTAAGAAGCTTCGAATTTTTTTGTTCGAAATCTTGAAAAATCCACATTCTGTTTTAAATAAAATTATCTCTATATCCTTCCAAAACTTCTAAATATCTCTTCAACCTACTTGAATTATTTCTCAACTTCTCAATCCTAAAAAATTGAAACATTTTTTCTCGAAATTTTCTACATTTTTGTCCGAAATTTCAGGAAATCAATTGAGATCTTTTTAAATATTTTTGAATGATTTCTTTCAATAAATTGTAAAAAATAATAATAATAATAATCAAAAATTTTTCTGAAATCTTCAGAAAAAATTTCATCATCTTTAATGTTTCAAAATCCTTGAAAAGCTTCAAAATTTGATTTCAAAATCTTCAAGACTCTAAATATATCAGTTGATATAAAAACTAAGAAATATTTCAATTTCAAATAAAAGAGGGTTGAATTTATCCAAAGAGTCAAATTTTCAACAAAATAGCCAATGAAAAGGAAATAAAATTTAAGGGACTTATTGAAATTTCTACGAATCTCATGCGTTTTTATGTGGTTTCGAAGGATTTGAAGAATTTCAACATTTTAAGAAGAATTTTAATAGTATATCATGCATATCTGAAGTCACGATTCAGTCCCTAGGGAGTAAAAAGTGTTTTTACTCCCTAGGGAGTAAAAACTCCCTAAGGACGGAAAAGTGACGTCAGAGGTGAATAAAAAATATTAAACATATCAAGGTGGTGCACGGCATTTTACAAGGTTTAAGGATTCTGATAATATTAAAGGAATTCGAAGAATATAGTGTATTTTTAATAATACCGAGGAATTTAATAAGAAATCAAGAAATTTTGTAGGACTATCAAGGTGACCGCTGCACCGGGAAATGTCAGGTAATATATTTTTCTACAGGGAATTTTATTGAATTTTATTTCTCTTTATTTTTACCTTAAAATGTACAAAAGCTACTAATAATTCACCTAATGCTAATTACTATTCATGAATCTCATGCTTCATTTGATACGTATTCTGAGGTCGACTCTATTTATTTATTTTATTTAGTTTGTAGATTAAATTATAAGATTAATTAACTATTCTGCCGATCTGTGCATGCACAAATTCGTAATGACCCTGTATTATCCTGTTTCTGCGTGGGCTACTCAGATCTAGGGGCTTTTCTTGAATAAAAACAAAAATAAACAAAAATGCAAAATTTTTGCAATCTAGAAAAAAAATCTACTCAATCACTTGAAATATAACAGATTTGATATCAAATGATGTAATGCGATTCAAATTGAGTTATATTTTAACGTTCCTTAATGGTTATTTCAATTATTAACTCTTCTATGAAATAATCCAGTTTAATCGAGACAAATCAAATTTTGAATTTAAAATGGTAATTTTTTGAGCTGGAGAAGAGAAGGGGAAAGTTCAATCGAATCAAATCCCTTCCCCAGCATTATGATTTTTTCAGAAAAATTTACAGAATTATTTTATTTGAAAATTTATGATGATAATGTCTTTTCTATTCATGCATCAACATTGAATTATGTCCATGAAAAAAGTTCATCTCGTCAAAACAGATGTTTCAAATATTATGAATGAGAATAACTTCCTTACTCTTCAATAAAATTTATTGATTATACAGATAAATCGATTCGTCTCGAACCAAAGAATCTTTTATATTTCTGCATTGACTTTGAATTATGTTAATGAAAACAGTTTCACTATAACAATCCGTTTTTTAGAATATCATGAAATAATAAAAAAAGACAATAAATATTTTTAGAAATCCTTTGGGCAGTTTCAAGATATTAGTGGTCGAAATAATCCCTCAAAATTTTTTCAATGTATTCGCCACAATTTTCAAGTTATCGTGTTCACAAAAAAGTGTGACATTCACACAGTCATAGACACTTATACATCCGGAAAATTGTTTAGTGCATTGTATCAGACATTCTTAAACTGAGGAAGATTTTACTAAATTGATAAAAAAAAGTTCGCAAATGTTACCATTACAAAGTTTGCTCCGTAAGGAAACAAGAGACTTTAGCTTGAGTGCTTCAATTTGCAGTTTAGTTTCAATTACTTCAAATGAACAAAATTCAGCCTTTAGAGTTAGCATTTTCAGTTTCAATGATCGTGGAAAATGTATGCAAAGAAATGAACGAGAATTTTTCTCCAAGACAGAAATGGCTACCCTCATTATAGAAAACTTCAAGATATGGAAATTTTGTGAATGAATTTCAAATGATTCCATAAGGTTTCAGAAATTTAAAAGATTTCGAAGATTTCGAGGAATTTTCAAATATTTAAGGGATTCAATGGATTTCAAAATAAATTAAAAGATTTTACTAGATTTGAAAAAATTGAAAGTTTACCAGGGATTCTTAGAGTATTTCAACATAAATCAAGTGCTTCTGATAGATTTTAGTGAATTTCAATAGATTTAAATTATTTACGGGAATTTCAAAACTTTCAGGGCATTTTGAATGATTTCAAGGAATCAATTCAAAATATCAAAGATTTCAAGCGGTTCTAAAGGGGTTATCCAATTTCGAGGATTTCACGGGATTTACTGAGTTTCTAAGATTTCATTATTTGTTGAGGATGTCGAAAATTATTATGGATTTTGAGACGTTTTACGAAAAAAGTTAATTCGACTTTTGTGGAAATAATAGGGATTTTACCAGATTTAATGGAGATTATGAATTTGAAGGTAGATTCCGAATAATTTTAAAGTGTTGAGAGTATATTCACAAAAATGACAAGGTACATAACGATACTCAAATTTTTTTTTCAAGGTTTACGAAGAATTCCGTAAGATTTCAGAAAGTTTCAAAGGGCTTACTACAGATATCCGGGATATTAGTGATATTCAAGAGATTCCGAGAAATTTCAACAGTTTTTTAGAGAACTTATGGGATGTATGGAGAGAAATGAAATTTCAAAAAACCTTTAGGAATTTTTCTATGCATTTTAAGGGATGTAGAAAGATTACAGAAATTTCCAGAAATGTGTGTAAAATCTTAACAAAAGATTTTAGGGTTCTTCTGAAGGATTTCAACGCATTCCAAAGCTTTTGGGTATACCTTAAAAGATTCGAAAGCATTACAGGAGATATATTGGGAGACGTATATTGTATAACAGATAACAAAAAGTGGAAATGTTATAACAACAGGCAGCAGAATTATAATGATGTTCGGTGACGAATAAGCCAATACATTATAAATTTGTCCAATTTTGCAAAAAGATACTGAGCAATAAGCTAGCATTTTCATATTTTCAGCATTACGGATATTCCAATAATCTGAATGTCATTCAAAACTGTTTTTGTAATGATAAGCTGCTTAAATATTTCCTAGTCTGTGTAGTAGACAACATTATATACATCATAGAACAAAGTATGTCATCTGACAAAGTTATCAACAATAATGCTCATATTGTTAAAGTTAGTTTGAAAAAAGATCCAAGAAAAACATATTTTTGTTGATCAAACCTTATCTCATTCAAGGTTTCACTTATTGAAACATAATGCATGTGATTTTAGGAAGCTCGAATTGCCGTCTGTAATTATACCCACAGGAAAAAAATTTACCCCATATTTTGTTTTTGATATACCTATTTTGAGAACTCGTTCAAGGCTTGAAGAATGAGCAATTGTCTTTGGAAGCATCTACAATTATTTTTGTTGGAAGAAGGAAAATTACTGGATAATTTTGTTGCCAAATGATGGAATTCTACAAAGCGAGATGATTGAAATTCCTTTCACGGTGTTCGGGGAACATAATTTTTAGAGATTTATTATTTAGAAGGTAAATGAATTCTATGTTTGATAATTCTATGGGTGAAAAACCGTGAAATGACAGTGAATTTATTTGTTGACCGGAAATTTCGCAACTTTCAGAAGAAAAATTTATGCGATCACTTAAAAGATTACAAATTTCATATTATATGATATGATGCAATTTAAACTAAGCTTGATTTTAAATTTTTGTAGAGGTCAATTTCAATTGTAAACTTTTTCGAATTTGAAATCATTAAATACGCGGCGTAATTTGAAGATTAATAATTTCACCAATTATCTATTTTAAATCTTTATTTTTGAGCGTACGTTTTCCATTTTAAGAATTTCACAATGCAATTTTGAAGAACGTAAACAATTGTACATAATAAGCAATTTTCTTTCACGCTGATTCCTTTTTAGCTACTGTTCTTATATTAATATTTGAATACTGATTGTTTTTCATGAGTTGGGACGAAATCAATCCAATTAAATTTGAAATTTTTGTTAAAAAAAAGCATTTTTTTCATCATCAGCCATATTTGGTTCTTCATTTTAAATGAGCAATTATGAATCAACTATTCAGAACTAGACAATACGAAACTGATTTGTCTGAAATAGAAAGCCTGGAATCTCTAGCATTTCCGAGTTCTCAATTTAAACTCTTAAACTTCACGATTTTAATTGTACCATTCCAAAAAAACGGTTATTTGCAGGTGAAAGTTCGAAGCTTTAATTTAGACATAACAATTAAGAATTGACTAAATTAGAAAAAATTCGATTTTCTAACTAAGGTTCTTGAAGATTTCAAACAAAAAATGTAGAAGGCTTTTAAGAATAATTAAAATAATCAAAAACATTTCACATCATTTCATAAGATTTCAAAAATTTCCAAACGATAATCGGAAAGGTTTTGAGAAAGTTTTTTAATTTTGCAGGACTATCTAATAAAAATATAGGAAAATTTTAAATTATTCCAAAACATATGTGAAAGCTTTTAAGAAGTTTCAATATTAATTCAAAGTTTGAGAACATTGAAAAAACATTCAAACAAAATGTAGATTTTTGAAGATTTCAAAATCAAGTTTTCAAGCTTCGATGATTTTTGGAAGAATTTAAGACAATAAAACATTTTCCTAATAGTCCTGGGAAGATTTACAATGCTTTTTCCAAATTAAGAGAGAATGTTTAAAAATATGCCAAAACCATGTTTAACGAAAAATTGACAAATTTATCGATTCATTTTTTAATTTAAGCATTGAAAATGAGCTTGAGTTTAATACGTGTAAATTATTGAGCGTTTGAATAAAAAACTTCCGAATGAAAATTTTGTTAAGCCTTAATATCTAACGTTTGAAATTCAAAAGAGGTACACTATAAGTACTTTGATTTGCAGTACAGTTTACATTATACTTCCGATAGAGACATGTCAGCTTCTAAAGTTCGAATTTTTCAATTCCAATGACCGTGACAAGTTTTTGCTAGCCGGAAAAAAACCGCAAAATAGCCAGGATATTTTTCGTCGATTGAAACGGTTACCATGATTTTGTTATTTTCGTGAATGGCAGTTTCAATAATTCTTTTGAATTTTCATTTTTTCACACTATAATCTTTTTTAAGCTAGCATTAGAAATGTTTTCTAACATCTGATAGTTTTCAACTGATGAAAATACATTATACAAAAAAAGTTGAAGTCTGAAGTAGGAAAAGAAGCAAAAGTAGAACTTGTTTTAAGCAGTCATTTTTCTGTTAGTCGAAGTGATTTGTTTCTAAAAATTTTAGAAAAATACTTTAAATAATGTCAGGATCTACTCTGGAAATAATACACAGAAGTCGGAATAAAAATCAACAAGAATAACGAATCAAAATCTATCTACTGGCGAAAATACATTTGAAAAAATGTCAAATCCAAGCATTTTTCAATTATATTGCTTACCCATTTTTAAATCTTGGATCTTCTTCGATTTTCTAAAAAACTTTCAAAATGTGCTCACTTTTTGAATTTTCATCCAAAATAGCTGTTTAACGAACTCTTCCTTTCTTTGTAGGCCATAAAGAAGTGGGCCAAAGCACAATCCAATCTGATCAATCTTTTGAAAGTTATCGTGCCTACACGATACGACAGACTACAGACAGACAGACAGATGAACAGATATACAGACAGACATAAATCTTCGTAAAAATCATTTTTTCTGACTCAGGAGGTCTCAAAGCGTGGAGATTTGATGAAAACCGACCAAGTCAAATTGTACATAAAACTAATATCTCATTAGAATGAGAATGTAAAAATGTGTGTATCCTATGAAAAAAACCATTTTGTAAGGATAAATTTTATTGTAACTTCTTTGGTTTTTCCATGAATCTTATTTATTTATCTTTTATGTTATTTTTTACGATTTGAACAAAAAGTACGGATCCTAACGGGAAGTGGTTCGGAGGAAATTTGTAGATATATATTTTAGGCGAAAAATTTCATTTATTAAAATGTTTTTGTAGCTTCTGTCGTATTCCCAAAAAGTTATTTTTTTGTTATTTTGAATGCATTTTTGTAACAAAAGTGCACAAGAAATTCGTAGATTTTTGTTTTGTTTTTAATGCTATTTTTCACGATTGAAACAAAAACTGCACGTCCACTCAAAAAATTATTCAAGACAAATTTATTTATAACAATTTTTCAGGTGATCAACTTTCTTTATTAATTTTTTTCATAGCTGGTGCCGTTTGTCCAAAAATTTAATTCGTTCATTACATTCTCATTCTAATGATAAGGTATTGGTTTTATGTGAAATTTGACTTTGTCGATTTTCATAAAATCTCTACGTTTTGAGACCTCCTGAGTCAGAAAAAACGATTTTTATGAAGGCGTCTGTCTGTCTGTTTGTAGTTTGTAGTACCATGTGGGCACGATAACTTTGGATTAAAACAAAAACTACGGTTGAATTTTATTTCAGTACATGTTGACGCCATTTCTTTGTCAAAAATGAAACTTGATTTTTTTTTGTACGATTGCATTTTATCAACGAAGGCCACTTAGATTGCATGAAGAAATGGAAATATTTCGTTGAGCTCGGTCCGAATGAAACTTGTTCAAAGTTTTTTTATACCTTTTTTCACTAATTCCGTAACTGAAGCGGCTTTCAGATACTTTTTTCAACGTTACGTATTAGCGAATCTCTACATTATTTTTTTTTATTCAAAGCACTTGGTGCAAACAGAATTCTTCCTCTTATCTGCTTTTTTATCTTTAGACAGCTACATAATTTTTTCAGGGTGAACAAATGGTCTGGTTTTACGCGATTTTCATGAAGTTCTTAACATTTTTCGAAAGGTGCTAATGAAGCCAAATAAAAGGAAAAATTTGTTTGAATCAAGTACTGTTAGGGAAAAAACACGTACCTTGAATGCACATTTATGTCTAATTCAAATTCAATTGATATAGTCGCTATACGAAATTTCCATTTTCCCCTTCTTTTCGGGCTCTTTTTAAACGACTGCAGATTAATTTTCGTTAACTTTTTGTTTGCTTGTACTCTTTCTTGTAAGAATTTTTCTACTTGGAAAGAATGAAAATTCTCGCATTTACTTATAATGGAAATCATCTGTTTCGATCCAAAAAACAATAAAGAAAGAATAAATATAAATGATCAAAAACCAATTATTTGCTTGTCTGTTTATGTTCGTAAATTATTTTTATCCAAAATTTTTCTAAAGGTAATATCTCATTAGCGTGGTTTTGGATTCTGTAATGAACAAACAATGGAATCCATTCATCATGACTTTAAAATCACGTGGGAGAAGTATGAAGTTGAGAGAGCGAATTCTAATTATGATAAACAATTATTGCTGGCTGTTTTGAATACAACTCTTCTCATATCTAAGTTGTTTTTCTCATGCATAATATACAAATATAGTAAAAAAATACAACTAAGTTTCAGTGCTCAACAATTTATTTTTGAAATTATTGTAAAAAATGTTATGATGATATGAAGCTTCTTTAAATAAATCCATACGTTCACAGCTGAATTCAAGTTATTCTCATTTTTCACTGCAATATAATGGCTAATTTATAATGATGAAATAAAATTAAATTACATTAAAATTTGCGAAAAGTGATGATGAAAAAGTTTCCATTCCTAAAAATTAACCGAGAAAAATATGAAAATTAAACAGCAGACGTTCAAAAAGAGTCCGAAAAGAAGGTGGAAACGGCATTTTCGTGTAGCGAGTGTACCTATTAAATTTTAATTAGAAATATGAAGATGGGCAGTCAATGGACGTGTTTTTTCTCTAACAGTACTTGATTCAGACAAAATATTCCCGCTTATCTGGTTCCGTTATCTCGATTTAAAAAATTATAAGAATTTTCTGAGAATTGCGTAAAACCAGACCATTTTTTGACCTTCAAAAAATGTTGTAGCTGTCTAAAAATAAGAAAGCGACACCGACTAAGTGGGAAAAATTTTTTAATCAAGTGCTTTGACCCTGTTAGAATCTGCAAATGAGACATTAATCCGAAGAGAAATACGAAGCCATAGAAACACAAGAGCTTGCATGAAAAAATGCATGGACGTGAAGGAGGCTAAAGAAGTATGCCAGGACAGAAAACTGTGGCGACATTTAGTTTGTAAACAAAGTTTCAGTAGAGTGAATGACGCCTGAAACAAAGACCTTGGATACTAATAGGCCAAGGTGGGGAACCACACATAAGAATATTGTCAGGCTCTTCAATTGGGATGATCGGTAGAGAGATTGATCAGCAACCTGGGTCGAAGCAGTGTTGCGGAACGAACGAGCCATTTAAATCAATAACACGAGAATTCAAGATCTATCTAAAATATTCATACCTTACACCTATATACCTATCTACCCTATACCTATATACTTATCTACCTTATACCTATGCACCCATCTACACACTACTCTTTTCCAACCCTACAACTCACGCCTACCCCGGAAGGGAAATGGCTCAATGGTATAATAATGATAATAATACTTTATCATGGAAGCTTACCAAAAATTTAAAAAAATTCAATGTTTGTCAAAGAATCTTGTGGGGTGTCCCTTGACTCGAAGGGATTTATAAGAATTCTGCCAGATTTATTAGATTTCTAGGGAACCGCAAGTGGTCAATTTAATTTTTTTTGTATATATAAGGGATTCAAAAACAATAATTTCTATAGATTTCTAACTGTTCCAAAGATTTAAATGGAATTAAATACAGATTAGAAAATTTTCAAGGTATTGCAACGTATTTTAACTCATCATATTTTTCTATAAGAGTTTGTCATGTGCTTGCCCATTATGAAATTCAATAAGTAAATCAAAAAGGTGTTTATCATAGAAAACTGTGGAACGAGTAAGAAAAAGTTCTCATTCATTATTAAAAAGCAGTTTGAAACTTTTCATTAAATTATTTATGATGATCATAATATAATAGGGTGTCATGTTATGCATGTATGAAATGTAACACATGTATTTTCAAGACATTCAGATCATAAAAACAACCAGAATTCTTTAAGAAATAGAGGACCTCTGAGATATATCTGATTTCAATTTTTTTATCAGTTGATTAGATAGTTACTACTTAGGCTGGTGTGAGTATTCAAAATTTTTAATTATTTTATTTCAGTCACCCTACTAAAAATATTGATTAAAAGGAGGTGATAAAAATTGAAGACTTGACAAATAGAAAAATTTCTTAAAAGAATGCGATTGTGTAAGATTTTCGACTTTATTTGAACAGTGAGAAGGCAACATTGTAAAACTTGTAAATAGGTTCATATGATTCTGTTTCTACTACGTCATCTTTACTAACACACGTTTCTGCTTCGAAATGGAAAAACAGGAATCATTTACACACTCAATCTATTTCGCATTACTTTATTTACGTTGAAAATAATCCTACAAAAACGAACAAACTGACATCATTGAAGAATCAGTCCAATTTTTCACTGATTGAATTCAGTAAAATGAACTTGTAATTTTTTTCTATTACATTATTAAAATGTTAATTCAGCTAATATTGACGATTCTGAATCAAATTTACAAAAACAATCGATCAATTACAAAAATGACATAATTTGTCAACAATAATTTACAATCATATACATTATATATTATATTTTAACAATGTCATATTGTTCAGATAATTTGAATTTGTTCAAAAATTTATAAGTATTCTTCGAAAACAAATTGATACTGAAAACTATTAAAATCTGTCGAAATATCTAAATAAATTATTTTATTGTTATCACTGATTGAAATGCCCATAACGTCTAAAAAATACGATCATTTCGTGACTCGACTTGGGAAAAAAATGTTTGAACAAATTAAAATTGTTCGAACAATTTAGAATTGATCAGAAATGACTGAATAATTTCGGGCTACCAATTAATGATAACTCATGAAAAAAAATGTGAAGAAGCGTTAATACATCACAATATTACGTAAATTAAAATTTGTCACATATGGGGTTTTCTTTAGGGACCAATTAAAGTGGCTTAGAGTATTCAGCCTCGAAATTTATGATTGAATCTTATTCTCTTATAAATTCTGAAGAATATACGAGAAGACGATATTATTAATGGCGGAAGTATTTTTCAGATATTATTACGCTCAAATTTCGAAATTGCAAAAAGCTGACATTTTCCAATTGTTAAATCAATTACAAAATTCGTGTTCTTGGTGCGACTCTCAAATATTAACCAATTTCACTCAAATTTAAAGGAAATTTCTTTTGGCGAAGTACAAATGAGTATGTATGAGAACCACCACATTTTGAGAAAGAAATCCTCAAGTATATTGAAAAAATCTATACTACAGGACCAACTTACGTCTACTTTGTGTAGCTTTGAAATCCTTTCTTGAAGAAAAGAATTGTGAACTATTGATTCCCTGTAAAAATGATTCTCTTGAAATCGATTGAATGCAACTCGGATCGTATATATTTTGAATGTGACACATTCTGGAAAAAGCTAATAATTCACATTCCAGAATGTCCGATCAAAAAAGATGCATTTCCATTGCCAACATGTTTTACAGTAGGGCATAAAACTAAAAAGCTTTGAAATTTTAAGTTTCTGTATGTGTTATTCCACGGAATTGATTATGACAGAGAACATTTCATCAAGTATTGAAGAAAGCGAACGAAGTTTACGGAATTAAAGGTCATGCTTGAAGTTTTTCAGATAATAAGATATTTTAAAACAAAAATTATGACGTTTCGAAGATATCATACAAAGGTGCACTTTTAAAGAGGGGGTTTAACTCTGCGACTAAGAAAGTGATATGGCAGGTTATAAAAAAGATGGGTGTAGATGAAGTTTTGGTCGAGAGAAATAAGGTAATATTCAAATCGTCTAAGATAAGGGTAAGGATAGGGAAACAATAAAAAAACTAGCAGATGATGAGAGATGGATGAGTTTGTTGATGTGAGCGTCCGAGAAGGACGTGCAAATAAAAAACTTAAGAGTAAATGTGGATAAGATGAAGATGATGTATTTTAGGAAGTGAAGGGCAAAAGTAGAATATTATTGCAAGATATACAGGGAGACGGTGGAAAAGGTGGAGGAATTTAGTTATCTATGTGTCTGGTTTGTAACGAGAGGAGGAGTGTAGCTGCAGATGAGGAAAAGTGAAGAATGTGCGAACAAAGTCATGAAGTAGGTGTGGGGTGTACGAAGAAGAAGGTTCAAGGACGACTAAAAGATGACAGTGTGCCCACATAGCACACTTCCCAAAAAAACCAGGTCTCTTCCAGGTTTAGACCTATGCTTTTTCCAAAAAAAAAGCAGTTCTGTCCCAGGTTTAGACCTGGAACAGTAATAGATTATCCCGAAAAAACCTTAGACAGACCTGGTTTTTTCGGAAAGTGTGCTATGTGGGGTGGATATTTGATACCTCACTATGGTCAGACCTAAGTAACGGAGCGGAGATCTGGAGATGAAAGGAGTACAAGAGAGTAGGAAGCTTGCAGAACGGATTTCTGAAATGGGTAATTGGCGTGAGCTAAATTTGACCAGGATATATTTTGAGGGAGGGACCAGGTAGAGGATAAATTATCATTAGACAAATGAAGAGAGCACTGCAACTTTGAGGAGAAGCTGAGAAGGCCGAAGGGAAACAGGATGAGAGAAGTGTACGAATTGTACACAAGGAGACAATGGGTAACAGAAATATCAAGGTGGGAAGAAAAACAACACAGGAGGAGAGAATGTGGCATAAGGGTGGCTTTTAGAGTAAGGAGATGGAGAAAAATCGTGAAATCGAGGGTAAGAGATGGTACAGGAAAGTGGAGACTTAAAGAGAGCCAGAATTTTTCAGAAATTTATTTAGGAAGAAAGATGTAGAGTATTTTATTACGAGCTGACTTCCTGGTTGTACGTTTTAGAGAGATGCACTGGTGAATAAACAGGTAGTGAGAGTGTGGATCACAGAATAAGGTGAATTTTGGATGAAAGTGGACAAGGGGCAAGCTGGATGAGGAAGTTTGAAGAGAAGAGAGAGAAAGTAAGGGGCATATTCGTTTTTGAATTTTTTACTCTCTATCATTTATTATTTATTATATTATACATCATCATATCATTTATTATAGTTTGAATTTTCAAAATTTTTAATTCGAAATTATTAATTATTCATTCGATCATCACAGTAGTACCTGTCGCGTTAATAACTAACTTACCAGAATTTGGATTTGATTTCGCTATCGTGAATCGTCACTTAAATCCCTAATAAGACAGTTTCCTGCAATCAATAAGAGCCCACAGACTGCAAAAGTCCCAAGTAATTATTAACGGTACTGAAATCCTGAAATGATCATATTCTTGGATTCGACATTTAAAGTTACATTCAGTGCTCGTAAAGTGTATTACATAATGAAAATGCCCTCGCCACGAATTTGTCGCCAATTTCGTCATTAAATCCTCCTCATTATGTGATTCAATTCCGCTCAAGCAAGAATACCGTGACAGTTTCGCTGAATAATTGCGAACAGTTACGATTTTACACTAACTGAAGCTGTTACTGCGACTGCAGGTGTCGAAGTAACGAACGTTCGTTTCCGCTTTTACTGCTAATTCTGGAACATTGAAACTAAATCCCAGAATTGTTGGCTGGGCATCTTTATTTAAACTCCGGTAGAGCCTTCTTTTTATTGACTAGTAAATTGGACTTGTAATATAGCGACAAAATAAAGCAAGATTTTCCAGTAATCTGAAATCTTGAACCAAGGGAACGTAATATTTTTTAGACGACCAGTTCAATATTTTTCATAAGCTCCCCTTTCATAACTTTCCGAATTTTTCGGGAAGAATAGGCTAATCACTTTCGATATTAATACTATTTTGTTGAAAATTCAATTAGTCTGTATAAATAAAACCATTTTGTGAGAAAAAAAACACATTTTTTTAGTCAAAAATCCAACTACTTGGTGCAAACTTGAATAAATTGGTTAAAATGTAATTTTTTATAAAATACTTATATCTTGAATTGAAAATTTACCTATTTGGTTGAAAATTCATTTATCTTGGGTTCATTTATCTTGGGGTTCTCTTTTACTCAATTTTTTTGCTGAGCATAAATTTTCTTCACTAAAAATGCAACTACTTAGTTGAAAATTAATCTGTTCTGGTTAAGGATTTAACAATTTTGTTGAAAATTCGTCTTTATTGGTCAAATGTAATTATTTTCAAATTAAAACTTAAATATTTATTCAGTTAAAATATCAACTGCCTTATTTTTCATTGAGAATTCATATTTCTTTATTAAAAACTGAACTACTTGGATGAGAGTTTAACTACTTTCTAGAAAATTCACTTTTTCTCAAAGTTCATGATTCTATTTAAAATTAAACTATTTGGCCGTAAATAACCTTTTTTGTTTGGAATTCATATTTTTGGTTCAACTTTTGTCTAGCATGGTAGAAAATAAGCTATTCAGTTAAGAATTAAACCATTAATATGAAAATTGAACTAGTCTGTTAACATTTTTTGTATGTAAAATTAATTTTTTTATCTGCGAAATGAGTTATTCCTTTTTTGGTTGAAGAGTTTTCTTTATAATTGAAATTTCTACTACTCAGTCGAAAATTGACGTAATTCGTTCAAATTTCGTCTATTTATGTGGACAATTAATGTATTTGTTTGAAAATTCATTATTTTGTTTCGGTATTCAACTATTTTGTTGAAAATTGATCTTTCTTAGTTACATTAATTTGGTTGGAAATTAATCACAAAAAGCTTTTACATGGTATAAAGTTAAACAACTTTTTGAGAAATAATTTTTTTTTTTCAAATTCATAATTTTAGTTGGAATTTCATTTTTTTTTTCGAAAATTGAACTTCCTTGTAGAAAAGTCATATTTTTGGTCGAAAATTATTCTTTTCCATTAAAAATTTAACTATCTGGTTAAATAGCTAATCTTTTTTCATTGAAAACTGAACTACTTATTTCTTATATATGAAATACTTTGTTACACATTTATTTCTTCCAAGAATCATTTCTTCTGTTGAAAATTCCACATTTTTCGAAGTTTTTTTTCGTTTCTTAGAAATTAATTTTTCTATTTGGAAATTTCACTATTTGGTAGAAAAGTCTTGTTTGTTGTTGAAAATTCCTCTTCTTTGGTTGAATTCAGTTGTTTGGATATTCGTTTTTTGACTCAAAATAAGTTTTTTTATCTGAAAAAAATTTCTTTTTCAATATTGCTGTAAATTTAACCTTGACAAGTTGGAAATTCTACTATTTGGTAGAAAATTGGTGTATTTTGTTGAAAATTTGTCTATTTGTGTAAAAAATTCATCTTGTTCCTTGAAAATTCATCATTTCGATCGAGAATTTAATTATTTTGTTGAAAATTCATCTTTTACGTTTGATTAAAAGCATTTTTATGTTGATTTTTTTTCTTTGTTCATAATTAATATTTTTAACTTAAAATTTAACGACCCCATTTCTGGTTCAAAATTCATTTATCCATTCATTAATTTATTTAATTATTCATTTATTGATTAATTGAAAATTAACTTTCTTGTTAACAATTCTTTTTTACCGATTCGTTGAAAATTCATCTAGTCGGTTGAGGATTCAACTTTCTGGTTCAAACTCTGTCCTTTTTCGTTAAATTTAACTCATTTATAATTAGTTTTGTCGCTGTTGACAATTGATTTTATCACTTAGAATATAACTGTTTCACTTTTGGTTGTAAGCTTCTATTTTTTAGTTCAAAATATTACTACTTGGTTGAAAATTCATGTACTTTATTGGGAATTTGCCTGTTGGTAGAAAATATTCTTCTTGGATGAAAATCATTCATTGGAGGTAAAAAATTCAGGTATTTGGTAATATGTTGAAATATTTCGTTGCAAGATTGATTATGTTGTTAAAAATTAACTATTTCTTTAATGTCATCTTTCTTGGTAAAAACTCAACTGTTTTGCTAAAACTTCGTTCTTTTGTATTGAGAATTCATCTTTCATAGTGGAAAAGTCATTTTTCTTGATGGAAAAGTCATTTTTCTTGGTGGAAAATTCATTTCCATTTTCTGAGAATAAATTTTTTTTTGGAGAATTTAAATTTTGTTGAAATTGAACTTTAAGGGTTGAAATTTCAACTGCCTGTCGAAAAAATTAATTCGTTTGGCTTGAAAATTCAACTATTTGGTTGAAAATGCAACTAACAATTTTTTTTTATTCTGTTGTTACATTCTCATCCTAATTACATTCTCATCCTTATGAGAAGGATTTATGTAAAATTTGACTGAGTCGATTTTCATAAAATCTTCACGTTCCGAGGCCTCCTGAGTCAGAAAAAACCGATTTTCACGAAGGTGTCTGTCTGTCTATAGTCTGTCTGTAGTCTGTAGGCACGATAACTTTCAAAAAGAATAATCAGATTGGATTATGCTTGAGCACACTTTTTCAAGGCCTTTAAAGGAAGAACAAGTTTGTTAACCAGTTATTTTGGATAAAAATTCGAGAACTTTGAGCAAATTGAAAATTTTTGAGGTAATTTTTTTCAAGATTTAAAAATTCTATGTACAGTCTCTAATGATAGTACAGATTCCTTGACAAATTACAGTTATGAATATGCCCTTGTAGCGGGCAGATTTTTGTTAAATTTGGATTCAAGCCAGAGAACTTGTATATTCAATTTTCCATGCTGGGTTTTCCCAGTAAGAAAATCGTAATTCAACTGATTAAATCATCCGGCATTGGAGTGAGAAAAAATGTTAAAGTCATACAAATTGCATCTCCCATATTCCCAGGTTTGCTGCTGTGTGTTGTTTTTTTCCGTAATCTAGCTTTCCGTCCGGATTGTAGACGGAGGAACGCTGTTCACGTTGATTATCTCGCGAGAGAGAAAAACTTAAGTAGAAGGAAAGAATTATAATTGAAAATGCCAGTCCCAAGAAATACCTTCTTAGTTCTTATCCTCCAGTACCTTTTTATACTTCGCTGCGTGCTCTATCGAGCGCGTGTCAGAATCGCGTTTAATACAATAAGCAACATTATTAACAGTTCAAGATGCCTGAGAGAAAACGAACAAAACATTTAGGATCGGACGACGGAAAGCTTTTACTCAGATTTTTCATTTTGTTGTAGTACAATAGAGGTTAAATTGAAAAATAGATTATTTCCTCCTAGAGTAAAAGAAGCATTAATTTTCACCCCATTTTTAGGGCAGAATCCACTTAAGGCAAAAATGGTATTAAAATCGGTCAAATCTATCCATTATCTAGGGAAGTAGCATTGACAGAAATTTTCTGAAAACGGGGAAAACAGGGTGATTTTTCACAGAAATAGGGGAAGAATGAGGGAATACATTCTTTGACATAGAATGAATGCAAACATCATATTAATCTTAATTTGAAAGACCTTGTATTCTTAAAATTTAAAATCAAAATATATGGAATTTTCGACAAAATAGCAGCATTTTTGATCAAATAAGAAATTAAACCATAAGAGTTGAAATTCCAGAAGTAGAAGACAGATTCATATTCAATGGAAAATCGTTTTAAACGGTTACATTGACAACAAAATAGTTGAAGTTTCAAGCAAAAGAGACGATTTTTCATCAAAATATTATAATTTATGTTCAAATAGTTACATATTTAAGCCATAAAGACGAATTTTCACAAACACAGTTGAATCTTAAAAAAAAGTTCATTTTCGACCAAGGAATATGACTCTTTCATCACAAAAGATGAAGTTTCAATTCAACGGAACGATTTTTTAACCAAACAGTTTCAAACAAATAAACAAATCTTCAATCAAATTAGATTCCAACTAATCATAAATAGTTGAATTTTCAAGCCAAAAAGACAAATTTTTGTAATGAGCGTTGAATTTTCAGTCAGAAAAGTTCATTTTTTAACACGCAAGTTTATTTTTAACTCCGAAAGATGACTTTTCTACTATAAAAGGTAAATCTTTTAACGAAAGGCGACTTTTGAACCTATTGATTCAAACGGAAGCAAGCCAGTTTATATCAAAATAGTTGAATCCTCGACCAAAAAGATAAATTTTCAACAAAATCCAAAAATTTTCTACCAAATAGTCAAATTTTCAGATAAGAATGTTCTTTTTCAATGAAAAAATCGCAATTTCAACCAAAAATTTGAATTTTCAATCAAACAAGTGAATCTTCGGAAAAAAGAGTTTTCAAGAAAGTATTTTATCTGTCAGCCAATCGATTAAACTTTCAAACAAACAAAAGTATGAATATTCTGCAGAAAAGTTGAATTTTCAATCTAAAAATATGAATTTCCAACTGAAATTCTGAATTTTCAAACAAAAAAATGTCCACAAGTAGATCAACTTTCAACCGAATAATTGCTTCCAAATTAAAAAAGGTTAATTCTGAGTGAAACATGTAATAGTTGATATTTAGAGCAAAAACAATACTTCCAAATAAAATCAGTAGAATACAACCAAGAAAGACGAATTATTAAATTTTTATTTAAAAAACTAAATTTGAACCAAATAGTCACATTGACAACCACATATTTAAAATTTCGAGCAAAAGAGACGATTTTTCGTCAAAATATTATAACTTTTGTTCAAATAGTTACATATTTGAGCCATGAATACGAATTTTTAGGCAGACAGTTAAATTTTCAACAACAAAAAAATGTAATTTCCAACGAAGGAAGATGAATTTTGCACCACAAAAGATGAATTTTCAATTTATGGGAACGAATTTTAACCGAAAAGTTGAATTTTCGTTCTAAAAGATAACTTTATCGAAATAATCAAATTTTCAATCCACGGAGATGCAGTTTTAAACAAATAGACAAATGTTCAAATAAAATAGATTCCAATTCAACCAAAAACAGTTGAATTCTCAAGCCAAAGAGACGAATTTTTTAGAAGTTCGTGGAATTTTTAAACCAAGAATTTGAATTTTCAACCAAAAAGTTTATTTTCAAGTCAGCAATATGTCTCTCCTACCATAAAATATTAAATTTCTACCAAAAGACGATTTTTGAACCAATTGAACTAAACGAAAACAAACGAATTTGTGACAAAAGCATTTTCAGTCAAAAAATATAAATATTGCACTGAATCGTTAAATTACCAACTAAAAGAGATATTCTTTAAACACAAATTGAAATTGTTGAATTTTTAATAAACAGTTAATTTTCAACAGCAAACAAAAACTAGTTTTCAACCATTTGAATTTAATTGAAAAAGAAAAATTTGTAACCAAATAGCTGAATTCTAAACCAAAAATGTAAAATTTCAACAAACAAGATTAACTTTTCAACCGGGAAGATGAATTATCAACAAAATACAAGAATTTCCTACCAAAGAGTTAAATTTTCAGGTAAAAAAATTACCTTTTAAGAAAAAAACGAAATTTCGATGACGAATTTAAATTTCAACCAAATAAGTGAATCTTGAAAAAAAATCCAAGAAAGTACTTCAACTATCAACCAACTAATTGAATTTTCAAACCAACAAAATATTTTGAATTTCCTACAAAACGGTTGAATTTTCATTCTGAAAATATGAATTCTCAACTACAATTTTAAATCTTCGGACAAATTTCCATAAGTAGTTAAACTTCAAACCAAATAGTTATTCTTCAAATAAAAAAGATTAATCCTAAATGAGATCGAATAAAATCAGTAGAATACAACCAAGGCAGACGAAATTTCAACAAAATAGTCTTCCTAAAATATATAAATTTTCAATAAAGAATAAATATTATTGCACCAAATTTTTGAATTTTCAAATAAAAAAGATATTTTTTGAACAAAAAATCGATTGTTTGAATTCTCAATTAAAACGTTAATTATCAACAGCAACAGACCTTAGTTTTTAACCATTTGAATTTAACTGAAAAATAAGAATTTATAATCAAATAGTTGAATTCGAAACCAAAAATATGAATTTTCGACAAACAAGTTCAACTTTCTAACGGAGAAAATGAATTTTCAATAAAGTACAACAATATTTTTCAGAATTGTTAAATCTTCATACAAAGAAGTTCATTTTTTATTGGAAAAACGGAATTTCAATAAAAAAATGAAATTCTCAATCAAATACATGAATGTTTGAAAAAATGACTTTTTAATTAAGTACATCAGCTTTCAATCAACTAATCGAATTTTCTAACAAATAAGAATATAATTTCTCTACAAAACAGTGTAATTTTCGAAATAAAAATATGAATTTCCAACTCAAATCGTGAATTTTCAAACAAACAAATTTCGACGAGTAGTTCAACTTTAAGCCAAATAGTTGCCTTCCAAATGGAAAAGAATAAACCTGAACGAAGCATATAATAATTTATATTCAGAGCAAAAACGATAATGTTTTCGAATAAAATCAGTAGAATACAACCTACAAAGAGAAAATTTTAACGAATTGGTCTTCATAAAATATATGAGTTTTCAATTAAAAAAATATATTTGTGCACCAAATTGTTGAATGTACAAATGAAGGAGATATTTTTTGAACGAAGAACAGAATTATTTAATTCTTAATTAAAAAATCCATTGTCAACGGCAAAAAAAATAATTTTCAATCATTGTAATTCAACGGTAAAACAAGAACGCAAAACCAAATAGTTGAATCCCGAACAAAAAATGTGAATTTTCAAAAAACAAGATCAACTTTTTAACCACAAACATGAATTTTCCATGAAGTACCAGGATTTTTTTTACCAAATAGATGAATTTTCAGATGAAAAACTTAATTTTTGATACAAAAAAAATTCAACCAAAAAAATAAAATTCTCAATCAAATAGATGAATCTTTGAAAAAATGAATTTTCCAGGAAGTACTTCAACTTTCAACGAACTAATTGCATTCTCAAAGAAACAGAAAGATATATTTTCTACAAAATAGTGTAATTGTCGATATGAAAATATGAATATCCAACTTAAATTGTGAATCTTCAAACAAACAAATTTCGAAGTGGTTTTTTGATAAAAAGGATAAATATTGTACAAAATTGTTGAATTTCAGAACCGCCATTTAGTAGATTTTGTATGAGAAAACCATATCTATTTGTAATATCTTTGTGATTGAGGTTGAATTTTTATAATTTGGTGAAATTGTGGGCTTCACTTATCTAATGCAATATGTACTCTAAACTGCTATTTTCTTCACATGAGTGTTTTCTCTTCTTTGAATAAATGTATAATTTGTTATTGTCTATAAAAGAAAGAAATAAGGTCTTGTGATTATTTATCAGATAACCTCCTACCTCTAATTAGAATTTTCGTTCGATTTTACTTATTTAAATTGATATTATTATTGTGGAGATAATCATTAAATTAGCGGTAACTTGACTATAAGAGAAAAATCTTCATCCTAATCCCAATAAAAAAAAGTGATTACATTGCCAAAAATAGCAAATATTGGTAGTGTGTGATTCAACTTGCCCCTCCCTTTTTCAGCTTGAAAAATTACCAGTTTGATTACAAAATTTGTGTGAATTTGCAATTTTCAATTTGTTCTGTTTTTTACATTTTCAGTTGATCAACTGATGAATATGAAAATGAATTAATAGTATAACTGAAATTTATTATAATAATTCTGATATATGAATAATCAGAATTAATAAAATCTTTGATCGATTAACATTTCGTTGTAAATTACTTATTGGTACAAAGGAGACGTATTTTTCAAGCGTTCCGCAAGTGGCTATAATAAATAAAAATACAGTAAAACCTTGTGAAAAAACGTATCGCGTTTAGCTTTATAACTCATAAATTAATTATAAGCTTATACGCCACGGTATTTAAGCTTCTATGCAACCATCTTACATACAGTGAACTATTTTTGATAAACAAATAAGATAGCAACTAGTATATATGTTGAAGTATTCTGTCCGATACTCATTAGTTTTTCGACGACCACAAATGCTTCGCGAAACCAGTTTTTTCTATGACAGAGAAAACTGATGTCCCGAGGAATTCGTGATCGTAGAAAAACTAATAAATATTCTACAGAGCATAATATATATATATATATATATATATATATATATGTATAATTTAAAAAATGGTTGAACAACCACTGCAGGGTCCCACTGGGAGCGACTGCCGTCTATGCAAATGAAACCGGCTCTCAGAAGAACTTCAGTAAATCACACCTATGGCCACGTTAATTATTGTTTCAATTCGAACGATCGCAGTAGCTAAATTAATTTCACTCAAGCTACACATTTTACAATTTTAAAAATCACGCTTTTAGTAGGCTAAAGTGGCGGCTTCTGTCACATTCTATTTGTCGTTTTTTACTTTTCATGACTAATTTGTTTTCTTAGTATGTTTAAAATCTTATCTTTTATTACATTATAATTATGCATATCAATACGCGTTTTACAAAAACTAATATTATTTTTTCAAAGAGAGAAAATGTTTTGTTTATGTCAAATAACAACGTGTTTTAGTTTTTTTAATGATATGTAACTATTCAACGCTATTTAGAAAAATTCGCATTTAATTATTAGTTATTCCGTAAGCCAGGGAGGGGGGTCAAGAAATCTTATGTATTCTTACGTGGCCGGGGGGGAGTCAAAAATGGTAAAAATCGCCCTTACGTGATTAAAGAAAGGCCACTTATCGGCCGGAGCCCAGAATTCGATTACGAATAAAGTTTGTTTCTCGAAGCCTTGAAGAACGATTTCAGTGATCGAGTGTGCAACTGAGACTGCTGTCTGAAAATCTCAGTTATTGAAAATTGGTCATTTCTCATTTAGGACAATTGAAAATATATAGAATTTCGAATATCAAAATTCATTTCTGAAAGAGAAGCTTTAAATTGTTAATAATTCTTTGATAATGAAGTCAACAATATTATGTCCCTAACGTTTTGTCGAAATTCTTTGAAAATTACAAAAGGATCCTGTTCATATCCCATTGACCATATTAAATTAGGTTATATATATATATATATATATTTATTTATTTATTAATAAAGATTATTAATTTTCTGCACCGCTCATCGAATAAATTGAAATTTTGAGAAAAGTAATTTTATTCACATATGGTGTTCATTTCACGAGCACTTTGCTTCCCGTTAGCAAAAGTTTTTGCTTAAACATAGATGAAGCATTAGTTATTTTTTCAATAATAGACAAACCAACGTCTTTATTTTGCTCGATTTAAAAATAGAAATTTACAAAAAATACAAAATTATAAAATAATACAAAAAATTTTTAGTTACAGAGACAAATCAGATAAATCGAATTTTGTATTTCAAATGATAATTTTTCGAGCCGGAAGAGGGAAAGGAAAAGTTCTGTCACACCCTATCCCTCTCTCAGCTTTATGATTTTTTTACAGAAATTGTCAGAATTACTCTATTTGAAAATGTATGAACAAAAAGTATTTCTATTCATGCGTCAACTTTGAATTATGTTAGCAAAGAATGTTTTACTATAAAAAACCGATTTTCAAAATATATAAATTTGTCTGCAACTGTTTTCTAGTTATCGTGTTTACAAAAAAGTGTGACACACACACACACACACATCCAGACAATTGCTGAGAACATTGTATCAGACATTTATAAATTGGGGAATGTTTAATTAAATGAATTTCAAATTTTTTGAAAATTTACCATTACAAACCTTCCTTTATGAGGAAGCAAAAAGTTAAGATTTCAATTTCAAATATCTTTAGTTTTCGGAAATAATTCTGTTTTCAACATTTTACTATCAGACTATAATTTTCGAACTTTTTCACACATTCAAAAAGATAAAACCATTAAAAAATATTTCCTAAAATGTCAGAAATGCATCTCGGATGCTTCAACGTATATTTCAAGTGATTCTATGTTTTTAAAAATTGATTTTAACAGAATGAAGAGAATTATTGAACATTACAGAATATTAAGGAAGAATTTGATTTAGTACGAGAGATATTCTTAAATGTCTTTCAAGCTTCAAATAGTTCTTAATACCTTTCAAACTACTCAAATCGTGTCGAAAATTTTGCGAGTTACCGCGAAATAAAAAAAATTGGAAATTTTCTAGATTCTTTTTCGACATGTCTGAAATCTTTAAGAATCTTTTTCAGTTTTCTCAAAAAGCGAATAAACGAAGAAAATTGGAAAAAAATACTGCTTAGAAGTATTTGTTCTATAAAAAAAGTTATCTTCTCGAGTATGCAACGGAGACTGCTGTCGGAAAATCTTAGTCAAAAAATTTGGCATTTTCCGGTTTGGACAATTGACACGCATTGTTGTTGACAACCGGATTGTTTGCATATCACCTTAATATGACTCAAGGGGCTAATTTTAGCTTGTGAGTTTGAATTTCCTCGATTTTTGCAAATCGCAATGGTCAAATATTGAATTTTAATTTTTTAAATTCATTTCTAAAAGAGAAACTCCAAATTGTTAATAAATCTTTGATGACAAAGGCAACAATGTTCTGTTCCTAACGTTTTGTCAACATTTTTTTTAAATTACATCAGGATCCTGTTCATATCCCCTTGACCACATTGATTGATGTTATATATATATATATATATTTATTTATTTATTTATTAATGAAGATTATTAATTTTCTGCACTAGTATTTGAATAAATCAAAATTTCGGGAAAATTAATTGTGTTGGATTGAAAAACATATTTCCAAATGTTCCTGAACATTATTGAAAAAAGAGAAAATTTTAATTTCAATCATTTTTAATATTCGGAAATAATTCTGTTTTCCATATTTTACTATCAGACTATAATTTGCGAGCTTTTTCACACATTCAAAAAGATGAAACGATTTAAAATCGTTTCCTAAAATGTCTGAAATACATGTCGAAGTTTTCAACGCAAAATTTTCAATCTTGCAAGACAGCAAATTATAGATTTTGGAAGATATCTGAATAAAATACTAATTTTTCTAAATGATTTTGAAAGTTTTCAAGATAATAATAATTCTTTTTCAATATTCCTGTGAATATTTAAAGATATTCTATAATTACACAAATTAGTTCTGACAGAATAAGAGGAATAATTGAACATTACAAAAGACTACCGAAATTACAAAAAAATAATTCCGAAACTTTTCAAACAATTCTAGGAAAAATTCGATTCAGTTTGAAAGATATTCAAGATTTCCGAGCATTCATAAAATATTCTTAAATATTGTCCAAGCATCAAAAAGTCCTTAATATCTTTTAAACTACTCAAATTTTCTCTGAAATTTTGTAATATACCGAAAAATAAAAAAAAAATATGAGAATTTTCTGGGTACTTTTTCGACATATCTGAAATCTTTGAAAATCTTTTTGAGTTTTTTCGAGAAGCAAATAAAGGAAGAATGCTAAAACAAATAGTCCTCAGAAATTTTTATTTTGTCATGAAAATTATTTTTTTTTCTGCGAATCATGATTTGCCTAAAGTCTTTTTTATCTTGAAATGACAAATCTTCTTTGGTTTAACATTAGAAAATTTTATTGAAAATACATCTTTTCGGTTCTAAATTTCATCTCTATTTACAGACATACCATATTTTTTAATTAAAATTGCAAATGATTGTTCTAAAATTAAAATGGTATTGCCTAAGGGCTCAATTATTTTATTGGAAATTTGTCCTGTTCTGTATAAATTCAACTGTTCTGGGATTGAAATTTGGATCTTTTTTCGTTGAAATATCAACTATTACATTTTGTTTTGAGAATTCACATTTTTCTATTGAAAATTTTCATGATTTGGTTAAACTTTCAACTGCTTTGTTGAAAATCCACCTTTTTAGTTGAAGGTTAATAATTTTAGTTTAGAATAATCAATATTCATCTTTTTAATTGAAAATGTAACTATATTGTAAAAAATTTTCCTTTATAACAGGAAATGTATCTTCTGGGTTGGCAGTCAATCTTTCTGCTTGAGAACTTTTGAGAACTTTTTTAATCTAAAATCAATATCTCTTTGAACTGAAATATCAAAGATTACATTTTTGTTGAGAATTCACATTTTTTTATTGAAAATACAATTAATTAATTTAGGATTACCTTTTTTGTTCAAATTTTGATATTACATGTCTGAATTTTTCAGAAATATTTTTTAATATTAGCAAGATTCTTAGGAAAATTAGATCTCTAAAACAAAATCAAATGAACCTAAAGAATGTAAAGTTTTTCGAAATTTTTGTTTTTTTTTCTCAAAATTATTTTTCCCTTCAAATCAGGAAACAACTATGTTGGTAATGCTTGTTTCGTAGAAAACAGGAAGTGTCTAGACTCGTCGAAAATATTTGTGCTAAGCTCACAAATTTTCAGTGAACCTAAATACGGCCTAAGAATAATCAAAACACAGGCCTCAGTGATGACTACTTAAGATTATAGTTTACCATTATAACACAGATCTATAACATTTACTCACTTGATGACTCGACTAAAAATACTATGCTTTTTGTATTATTGTTTGCCCCTTAGCATCTAGACACCTCGCATTTTTCCCCACTGATTTTTTGACCTATTTTTTAAGCGTCCAACAAGTGGCTATAAAATGGGAATTTCAGTGCCACTTTTTGGAAACAGTAGAATATTTTTATTAGTTTGTCTGCGATCACGAATCCTTTGAAACATCAGATTTCTCCGAGGATTTTTCTATCAAAGAAAAAATGAGGGTCAGCCCTACTCTCGGCTTCATTTTAGCGGCTCTCATTGATTATATTGGTAAATATAAATTATTATATTAAAATATATATACAAAATACAATATACTATTATTATAATATAATATAAGATATATATATATATATATATATATATATATATATATATATATACATATACACAAAATGATTTTGCCACCATCACCAGTGTTTCAAAAAGTGGCTGGAGCTGCTCAGCCCTGGCGCAATCTTGGCTCAGCCGTGGCGCAGATTTCATTCGTCATGATATTTTTCTTTAACCTTATGCGACTTTTCACTAATCGTTTCATTTTCATTCATCGTTTTAATATTCTGCACATCATTATGGCATATTACCCCAACTTGATGCCATTTTGCCCCAAAATGTCACTATGCTGGAACCACTTTTCTTTCTTAACTTAATAATGAGAATCATACTAATCAAATCAGTAATTAAATGTTTAAATAATAATATATTAAGGGGCCGTAATTAAATTGCGTCATGGATTAGAGCCCCCCCTTCCTATTTCTGTACATAATTTATGGTTTTCGGAAGTAGTAACACATGGGACTTGAAACTAATGGAAATTTTTCGTATTTGGAATAAAACGTGTTTTGCAGAGTGAAAATTTAATTTTCAAGCTTTTACGATTTTTCCTTTACCAATTTTTCATTTCTCTTAACCATTAAGATTAGAAAACCAGAATTTCAATCGAGTAATATTTTTAACATAGATTATTTTATAAATGGAATAAAACAATATTTCAGACATAAATTAAGACTTTGCCAGTTTATTTATTGACCGATTCATTATTTTTATTTATTTATTCATTTATTATTCATCTATTAATTTATTTATTCATACATTTGTTTATTTATTCATTTTGAAAAAAAAATATTTTTCTACCATCAAAGATGACCTTCTAACGAAATACTTGAATTTTCAACAAAATATTAAATTCTCAACAAAATAATCAAATTTTCAAATTGAAAAGAAGGATTCTCAAGAAAACATTTTTTATTCCAACCAAGAAACATGGAATTTCATTTGAAAAAGAATGAATTTAAAAAACAAAAAGACAAATTTTCAACAAAAGAAGATTCTTCTGTCATGGATAAAATTTCACCATAATGTTGAACCTTCAAACAAAAAGAAGAATTTTCTGTACAAAAATTGAATTTTCAACAAAGAACTAAATTTTGAACAAGATATTGAAATTTTCAGCCGAAGATAAAACCTATATAATAATGAATTTTCAACCAAAAATGTGAATCTTCAACAGAAAAAAATGGTTTCTCAACAAAGTGATTCAAACAGAATTTTCAAACAAAGTAGCTGAATCCTCAAGCAGAGAAGATGAATTTTCAACCGAATAGTTGAATTTTTATCCGAGAAAAATGAAATTTCTACTAAAAATAATGGATTTTGAACCAGAAAGACAAATTGTTGAGAAAAGAGTTGAATTCTCATCTATAAAATATTTCATTTGACTTTTTAGCACCAAAACATGAATTTGAAATAACAGGACCATTTTCTGCCAACACGATGACTTTTTAAGAAAATTGTTGAATTTTCAACCAATTAGTTGTATTCTTATCAAAAAAGGATGCAATTTCTACTAAAATAGATGAATTTTTGAATGACAAGAAAAAAACAAAAGTTTGAAAATAGTTGAACTATCATCCGAAAAAGATTTTGATTGATTTTTCAGCACCAAAATATGAATTTTGAGCAAGTACATTGTTTACGATATAGGTGAATTTTCAACCAAAAAGGATGACTTTTCAACAAAATTGTTGATTTTTTGAACAAATAATAAAATTCATAACTGGAAAGATAATCCTTAGGAGAAAACAACTGTAAAAAAGAAATAAATTTATTATAAATAGAAGGGAAAAAAATTACTTACAAGAATATTATACCAAGGTCACTGCAAAACTTCATTTTTTTATAATTTCCCAGTTTTTCATTCATATTGAATTTCTGTATAATGACTGCGAGCTATTTATTTCGTTTGCGAATTTCGAAAAATGATGTACATAAATGAAGAACTCCCCGCCCCCCTCCCGTGTACGGTAACAAATCATAACAATCTAAGTACGTTACCTTATATAAAATGACAGTGAGCCAAGTAATTCCAAAAACTTTAAATGGCCACTAATCGGGAAAACCGGAAATCAGCCTGAAATTTCGATTTTTTTTTTTGGTTCAGAATGCATCGATTTTGGTCAAAATTTTACTATCTGGTTGAAAATTCAATTATTTTGTTAAAAATTCAACTTTTCTGTGAAAAACTGATCTTGTTTTCAAATTAGACCTAGGGGTGGTTTTAAAAATAATTTCCAGATGAATATAAAAAATGACAATATTGAAAGTATCAAAGTCCCAAAGAATTTTAAATTGCATTTCTGGCTATTGACGTCACTTCTAACAGCTTTTCTGAGGCACCCATATTATCCACAGAATTTTAAATTAAATGTAGGGGTGTTTTGAAAGAAAATTTCCAAATAAATGTCAAAAATAAGAATTTTGAAAGCACTAAAGTCCCAAAAATGCATTATATTGCATTTCTGACTATTATCATTACGTAAGAAAACTTTCCAGAGGCACTTCTATTGAGCACAAGTTTTGTTTCAGAAATAATTTCCAAATAGATATAAAAAATGACAATTTGGAAAACATCAGTCCCAACAAAAATTTAAATTTCATTTCATGCTATTGACATCACTTTCGACAGCTTTCCTGAGGCACCACTATCATCAAAAAACTTTTTAATTAGATCCAGGGGTAGCTTTAGGAAAAAAAGTAACAGCGTGCCCAAAAAATTTTGAATGTCAAAAATGAAAATTTTCAAACTATCAAAGAACCCAGAAACTATCAAATTGCATTTCTGACTATTGTCATTACTTCAAAGAAGTTTCCTGAGTTACTCCCATTAACTACAAGTTTTCGAGTTAGACCTAGGGGTGGTTTCGAGATGAATGTCAAACATGAGAATTTTTAAAGTATCAAAATCAAATTTCAAATATTTATAAATATATTTCAAATATCAAATTGACGACTTCAGAGTCCCCAAAAAATTTTTAATTGCACTTCTGACTATCAACATCACTTCCGACAACCATCTTGATCGTCTTTTATCTACCTGAAGTTTTCCTATCAGACCTTGGTGTGGTTTCAAAAAAATTTCCAGCTAAATGTCAAAATGAGAATTTTCAAAGTATCAAAGTTCCCAAAAAATTTTTAATTGCATTTCTGACTTATGCAACCTCTCGATAAGCCTTAATGATGCACCCCTATCATCCGCGAATTTTCAGATTGGACCTAAGGGTAGTTTCATGAAGAATTTTCAGGTAAATGTCAACAATTACAATTTTCAAAGTAGCAATGTCCCCCAAAAATTTCTAAAGCTAATTCTGACTATTGATATGACTTCCTGAAATATTTTTAAAGCACCCCTATTATCTTTCTTTTATGTTTGTTTGTTGGCGATTGCTGATCGGACGCACCAAATTTTCGTTGCAGGTAAAGATTACTCGAAAATTACTGTAAAGGTTACGTTTTGTTTCTTTCTGTCAATACATTTTCTGCAAGGTGAAAATTTACTTTTTAGAATTCTATGATTTTCCCTTCACCAATTTTTTAATTTTTCCCAACCATTAACATTCACAAACCAGCATTTTAATTTCAATAAACATAAATTGAAAACTTGGAAGTTTATTTAATTATTTATTTATTATTTTTATTCATCTACTCAGTTATTTATTTATTCATTATTTATTTATTAATTTCAAACAAAAAATACTTTTCTACCATAAAAGATGACTTTTTAATTAAATACTTCAATTTGCAACAAACAATTGGACATTTCAACCAAGAAAGATGAAATTTTATTTGAAAAATAATGAATTTTGAAACCAAAAGCACAAATTTTTGACAAATGAAGATTCTTCAGTCATAAGAAAAATTTCACCCAAATTGTTGAACCTTCAAGTCAGAAGACGAATTTTTTGTACAAAAATTAAAATTTCCACAGAAAACTAAATTTTTAGCAAAATAGTGAAATTCTCAACCAAAGATAAAATTTTTATTTGAACAAAAAAATAAAAATTTCAACAATATAATTCAATTTTTACCCACACAGTTGAATATCCAGTTTGTAAAGATAACTATTAAAAAATGAAATCAACAGAAAAATGATTTCTTAACAATGAGATTCAAACAGAATTTTCAAACAAAGTAGCTGAATCCTCAAGCAGAGAAGATACATTTTCAAAAGAGCAGTTGCACTTTTATCCGAGAGTAATGAAATTTCTACTGAAACTGATGAATTCTTAATCCAGAAATACAACATCTTGAAAAAATAGTTAAATTCTCATCCAAAAAATATTTCTGTTGACTTTTTAACACCAAAATATTAATTTCAAATAACAGAAAAATTTTATGTCAAAACAGATGACTTTTTGACAAAATTGTTGAATTTTCAACCAACTAGTTGTATTCTCATCTGAGAAAGATGCAATTTCTACTAAGAAAGATGAATCTTTGAATGACGAAAAGAGCAAATTTTTAAAAATGGTTGAACTTTCATTCGAAAAAGATTTTAGTTGATTTTTCAGCAACAAAATATGCATTTTAAACAAGTAAAATGTTTACGAAATAAGTGAATTTTCAACCAAAAAGGATGACTTTTTAACAAAATTGTTGATTTTTCAAACATTAATTAAGAATCCCCCCCCCCCCCTTCGTAAAAAATCATAAAAATCTAATTATGGTTCCTAATATAGAATTGCAGTATGCCAAGTAATTCTAAAAGCCGAAAAATGGCCAGGAAATAGACAGGAATTTCTTTAAAATACGGCAAACTTTTTAGATTTTTATTTGAAATTTAATTTTTTCATTGACAAGTCTGCTATTATATTTTTTGTTCAAAATTCATCGATTTTGATGAAAATTTTAACTATTTTGTTGAAAATTTTTATTTCAATAAAAAGTCGACTTATTATTGGTTCACAATTCATCGCTTTATGTTATTGTCGAATATTTAAATGTTCTGTTGAAACTCCGTCTTTCCAACTAGGGAACTTGTCCTTTTGGATTAAAAATTCATCTTCTGGTGGAAAGGTCATCTTGCTTCATTGGAAATTTATATTTTTAATTTATATCTGTTAAATTGAAAAGTTTTTGGTCATATTTTTTGACTAGAATGTCTACCTGATTGGTTGCATAATCTTTTGAATTTTGATTCTGAAAATTTATTTCTACAATTTAATTTTCATATTTAGCTATATTTATGTTTTAATAATAAACGCAACAATATTCTGTACCGATGAAAAAATTATCTGTACCAGTAACCAAAGAATTACCGGAACCAAAAAAAAAAAAATTAACAGAATTTAGATTTTTGAAGATTTTTGAATTAAATTTGGAAGATTT
Organism: Andricus quercusramuli; assembly: GCA_932178445.1. Classification (NCBI taxonomy): domain Eukaryota; kingdom Metazoa; phylum Arthropoda; class Insecta; order Hymenoptera; family Cynipidae; genus Andricus; species Andricus quercusramuli. Next base: position 628,794 of record CAKNXH010000033.1, on the reverse strand, counting down.
TCACGGGTTTTGAAGGTTTTACTATATGAGCTTATTATATTTTTTTAAATTTATTTCAAGAAACATTTTAAAATATTTAAAATGATTTACTTCAATTAGACAAAGAGTGCAGGAGATTGAAAGAAGTTGGTTAATTTTGAAAGATTAAAAAATTTGGAAAACAATTAAGATAAGTATGAAAGATATTTAGATGCTTTCAAATAATACAAAAATGATTTTATTTGAAACGAAATGTAGCGCTTTGAAAATTTCCAACTAAAAATTAGAAGATTTTCAGGAATTTTTAAAGGTTTCCAAAATTTGATGAAATATTGTGAAGTAAAAAACTTTAGAAGTTTCTCGCATACTTTCTCGATAATTCAGAAATTCTTATTTTATTTGAAAATCAATTTTTCCTTCGAACAATAATTTGTCTGGAACTGTTTTTTTTAATCCTGGACTCAAAAATATTTTTTGATTGCATATACAACGATTTTGATGGAAATTCATCTTCTTGGATTGAAAATTGATATCTTTTTACAGAAATTTTATCTTCTTGTAATTGAAATTGCAAATGTTTGGTTTCAAATTAGTTTCTTCTTTGGCTGAGGAATCAACAATTATGTTGAAATTTCGTCTGTTGCAATGAATTCAATTCTTTTTAACTCAAAATTCTAAATATTTTTTAGTTTCATCATCAATTATTATATTTATTGTTCAGAGTTCTTTTTTTTTTAAAAATGCAACTACTTGATTAAAAGTTGAACTACTTTGTCAAAGTCATTTTTTTTTGGTTGGAGATTCCTTATTCTGATTCAAAATTTGTCTATTTTGAAACAGAATTCGTATCTTTAGGAAGATATTTTATGTTTTCCGGTTAAAAATACAACTGATTAGAAACAAATTTTTGTTGGTTGATGATTCAACTATTTTCTTGAAAATTTGTCTCGTTTTGAATTCCACTCTTTCTGATTATGAATGAAAACAGTTTTGGATTGAGTCACCGACTATTCCATTTTTGGATGAAAATTGATTTTTTATATGGTAAATCGACTGTTTGGTTGAGGATGAACTTTTTTGTTAAATTTTTTATTTCACATATCTGAAATTTCCAAAAATATTTATATTGTTCTCCAAGAATCTCAGTAAAATTATATTTCAATAACCCTGAATTGAAAACCGCGAAATCGTTGTTGTTGAGTACCTTATTTGTTTCATAAATTTTTCATAAATCCCTGATCATATTAAATGAGGTCATATGTATTCACTTGTTAATGAAAATTGATGCACATGTCGTTTCTTAGGTGCGAGCCCTTCTATTTTATCAAATTTTGTTTTGTTCGTGTCAGTGACCACATTAGAGGTATTTTTTCTTAAGAAAACAAAGTAAGATGAAGTAGATAAAGTGTGTAACTATTTTTTGTTTCTTCGCCTGAAGCCATAAATTGTAAACATGTTAAGTTCTTGGCGTAGGTGACTCAGCCTATTTACAATTTTCACGTTATTGACTTGACATTTTTTCAATAGATTTGCAAATACAGCGGTCCACATTTTCTTTCTTCAAATTTATATGCAAGTCACCCTCAAATTGTTTCAAATCAAAAACAAAAAAAAATGTGTTCAGAAAAATACCCGGAGATTCCGCAAGCCCAAATAATTAAAGTTAACCAAAATAATGATTGAAAAATGAATTAATATTTTTGATAATATTCTCTTAAAATAATGCTAGAAAGTTGCAGTTTTTCTGAAATATTCAACTTTTTATCAAATTTTCACTCAGAGCGAGGTAATAATTATTAAAATTTAGAAAACGTAATCGTTTTGATCAATTAGTTTCGTTAACAACTATCTTCTTTTGTAGCAATGCTAAATAGTTGCGATTTTTCAAGAAATTTTCCACTTTTTATCAACTTTTTACTTAGAGCAAGGTAGTAGTTAATGAAATTTAACAAACGCGACTGTTTAGTTAAACTTTTATCGTTCATAATTATCTTATCCTATAGTATTGCTAGATAGTTGCGGTTTTTTAAAAAACTTTTAGCTGTTCTCCTAATTTTTAGCTAAATGAATATTATTTATGATGAAAAGTCTTTCAGTAATTACTTGAAGGCAAACTTAAATTAAATACGATCTATATAAAAAATGTAAAGCATATTCCAAATGTCTGTTTTATTGTAGAGAATATATATTCACAGAAAAGAAAGACATTGTTTACATACAAAAAAATTATCGCGGATAATCCTTTATTATTTTTTCATAACTGGCAGAGCAAAGTTAAAAATTTCATAAAAAACTGGAACTTTTCAATAATTGTATGAGAGAAGATAGTTGTTAACAAAAATGAATTTTTTAACCGATTATGTTTATTAGCTTTAATTCATTATTATCACACTAAGTGAAGCATGCATAAATAGTTTGAAATTTCAGAAAAAGATGCAACTATCTAGCATTTATTCCAGAAAATATCTATAAAGAATAGTAATTTGTGTAAACAATTATCGCTGCTCAATTGCATTAATTGTTGCATCACTCTGTTTAAAAAGCAAACAAAAGGTTGAAAATTTCAGAAAAAGATCACAACTTTCTAGCATTATACAAGGACAAGATTATTAAAAATAATAATGAATTGTTTAAGCAATTACGTGAGCATTTTTTTATTAGTGTAAAGTAGAATTTTATGTATTACAAAACAAATCGTATTTAAAAAACCGCAGAAGAATCATGATATATGCTAGAAACTCGCAAAACCCAATTTTTCACTTATGGATTTTTTCAGACCTATATGCATTTTTAGACCTTGCTATTATATTGACATGAATGAATTCGTATACTATGAATGAGCACTTAGTAGTCATTTTTTTTACAGAAATCGCTCTTTTATCAATGAAATTTATCTATCACTTAAAATTTAATTCAATGCTATATGATATCATGCTTCTTCATAATTTATATCGCCTTTAATAATTGTGCAATTTCGATTTAAAAGTATAGTTTTGAATCGGCATTTTATGAATGGTTCATTTTTTGAGGTCTAAAAACAAAAGTTTTTCAACCTCTCAAGTATGATTCGCCTAGATTTGTTCTGAAGTTCCTTTGTTTTAATTTTTAGTATGTATAAACAAGCACTCGGTATGTTCTGGGTGTATACTATCATCATCATTCATTCACAACTCTGATAAAATCAATTAAAAAAATTCAGTCCTTACAACAAACATAAACTTAAAATCCTGTAAATCTTGGAAACATTATTGAAATTTCTTAAATCTGATGTAATTTCTGCCGATAACCCTTCGAATATGATGAAATCACTTCGAATATTAACAACCCGTTAGAAACAAATAGAAATACTAACAAATCCTTTGAATTTTGTGTAAAGTTTGGAAATCCACTGAGATCTTTTGGAATGTTTTACAATATTCGAATATATGACGAATCTCATGAAATGCTCCCAAATCTTTCAAAAGTCAAGACAATTATGCGAAACTCCATATTTAACGAAATATTTGAAATTATTTTCCAAACTTTGAAATCCTATAAATTACCTCAATTTTTTTAGAATTGATTACATTTTGTAGGAATATTGAAGTATGTTTTGAATTTTTGTATAGGACCTATTAAAATCCAGTGAGAATACTCCACAAAATTTCAAGTAGAATGAAATTTTTCGAAATCCTTATAAAATTAAATTCCTTGACTTAACTATTGTTCGATTCCTTGGACTCCCATAGAATCTTTAAACTCTTTAAAAAAATTTATCAGTGAAAAAGTCGCGAACCAGTAGCTAGGTCTCGGATATGAGAAAAATTTATTGCATATTGTTTTAATTTCGTTAAGAATCGGCGAACTCTGAAAGGGAATTGATGAACTCGATGTGGAAATTCTAAAACGGTTCATCACTTTTTTTTACGTGAATAATTACAAAAATATTACGACTGATTCGGCAAAGATTCGCAGAGCACTCGATAGCTGTGCGTGTTTATGCTATCCTGGTTTATGTTGAGAAAGTGGTGACTCAGCAGTCTTTGAGGGTTTGAATCCTCTGCACTGCGAATTTATAAATTCATATAAATTAAAGCGCAGGAATAAAATTTTTCCTCTTTATATTTTAGTCTGAAATTTTCCGGAACTGTTCGCAGGAGATTCAAGCTGTTCGTAAAAAACTTCGAAATTCTTCCATACATTTCTCATGAAACTAAGGATGTGATGTTTCATTTTTTCATCTCGTATCCGAGATCTAGCTACAAGTTCGTCACTCTTTTACGCATACATTTTTTCCGTGAATTAGATTATTTCTGTGACCAGTCAAAGGGGTGCCTTCCCGCCCCACGGGACGTTGACAAGGGGCAGGGGTCTGACCAGCATTATTTCTGTGACCAATCAAAGAAGTGCCTCCCCCCCACCCACAAGACCTTGTGAAGTGGTAGAAGTTTGATTAACATTATTTCCGTGACCAGTTCAAGAGGTGCCTTCCCTCCCCCAGCGGACGTTGGAAAAGGGTATGGGTTTGTCCAGCATTATTTCTGTGATTAGTCAAAGGAGTGCCTTTCCACCACTTTTCGTTCGAAAGGTTCAGGGGTTTGAACATAATCTTTTCTGCGACAACATTATTTCTGTGACCAGTCAATGGGGTGCTTTTTCTCCCCCACAGGACGTTGAAAACGGTTGGGGGTTTGAACTGCATCATCTCTGTGACTAGTTGCAAGGGTGCCTTTGAGCCCTCACGTGACGTTGAAAAGGGGTAGAGGTTTGATTAACATTATTTCTGTGACCAGTCGAAGCGGTGCTTTTCCAACTCCACGAGACGTTAGAAAGGGCTAGGTGTCTCAGCAGCATTATTTCTGTGACCTGTCAATGAGGTGCCGTCCCTTCCCCATGAAACTTTGAAAAGGAGGTTGGAGTTGGATCAACATTATTTCTGTGACTAGTCGTAGGGGTTCTTTTCCACCACTCTGAGACGTTGAAGAGCGCTAGGTGTCTAAGCAGCATTATTTCTGTGACCTGTCAAAGAGGTGCCTTTCCGTCCCCAAGAAACGTTGTAAAGGGGCAGGAGTTTGATTAACATTATTTCTGTGACCAGTCGGAGGGCTGCCTTTCCGCCCCGACGAGACGTTCATGACTTGGAAAAATGTTTGATAAGCAGCAAATAATGAGGAACTTGTTTTTGTTTTGATAGGCCACTCTGGAACATTCATATTGAGAATTTGATGTCTCATAAGAGAAGTATCGCATGCATGGCATACGAATGATGATTGCTAATATAAAATGATAATATGTGTTTGGAATGATATGTTTAGCAATTGGTCGATTGAATTTGTATAACATTTGTAAAGTAAAAGGTACCCCCTAGACCACTCTGAGCATTCAGACGTTTGGATGGCGACTAAATTATTCCCATACTATGAATAATGTACCACTAGAAGTTTATATAATGGAAAATATATTCCTTCTCTTTCAGTTTGCTCGGATATAATGAAATACTACATGGAAGGTCTTAAGATGGAGCCTGTTCGTGTAACTGAGGAAATTACTGTAAACGCAATGGAGTGGGGACAAGTATTTTACCTGGACCCAGAAAATGACCTAAAGCCACTCAACGGTCCAACTACACTCGTCAAATTTGTCGATATCATTTTTGGATATGCAATCCTAGGATATGTCCATCCACTCCTTAATAAACACGGGGATATATATATAATGCACGGTGCCGAAAAAATTAAAATATCCCCTGAAAGAGCCTTAAAAGAAGGTGTATTCAGACATTATTATTTAGAGCCTCTACAAAAAAATCATGTGCATCCTGCACTACTAAATCATGGCCATCATGCACCACCAAATCATCAACATCCTCCACTACTACATGATCCCTATGCTGCACCACCAAAGCAGCAATATCCTCCACTACTACATGATCCCTATGCTGCACCACCAAAGCAGCAATATCCTCCACTACTACATGATCCCTATGCTGCATCACCAAATCATCAATATCCTACACTAGATTCCTATGCAGCACTGCTAAAAAATGAACATCCTACTCAATATCATGCCAATGCTGCACCACCAAATCATGAAAATCATGCAATAGATGCCTATGCAGCACTACTAAAAAATGAACATCCTGATCCATATCATGTCTATGCTGCAATACTAAATGATGGACATCATCCACCACCAAATCCTCACTATCCTACATATAATGGTTATCCTATGGAACACGGACCTGGGCAGCATGGGTCCGGATGATTATGAGGTTAATATAAAATGTCCTTTGTGATTCGTTGGATGAAAACGTTACAGGCTATTTGAATTATATGAAAATCAAATAATCTATTGTTTCCTAATGTATCAATTATTTCTTTTGGTCAATATTATCGGCTCTCAATATTTTGATTCAACACCAGATAAAGAATTATATTTTGTAATGAGAATAATCAAATAAATTACATATATGAATAAAAAAAGTGCTCTTATTTATCACCCTATTGGTTGAAGCAGGCAGTTCATTTGTGGAAAATAATGTTCTCAGAATATTTTTCAATTCACAAAAATACAAATCCATTTCACAATTTCATTCTACGAAGAAAATTACAGAAACAGTTAATATCACAAATTCTAAAACTTTTTGAGAAACTGAAATAAAACGACAATGGAAAAATGTGATTGAAAATTTCATACTAGAAAAAAAGTTGTACTTAATCTTTTTCTTCACAGTCTCATTTCCTTTTTTCATTTTTCATTCTCATTACATTTTATTTACACTTAAATTATTCGATTTTTCATAAAAATTTGATTTGCGTTCAAAATCGCACTTTATTCCAATTGACGATTTTTCGATATAATGCTAATTTATTTATTTTTTTCTTCTACTCTAAAGTCAAGAATCAACGGGAGAATATCAGAAATAAACTAATTTTAAATAAATAAGGCATAAAACTCAGTTGGACACTGATCACAAATATAACCTCAAAAATATTCTCAAAAGACATTTTGAGGGTGAATTCGAAAAGTTAGTACTCAAATTGCCGAAAATAAAAATTATTCGTATTTTTCCCAGATGAAAAAGGGGTAGAGTATGTAGAAACTTCCTGAGCATATAATAATTTTAGTGTTGATTATAGAAATTTTTAATCTTAACTAATGTAATATTTCGAGAATTCAACTTTTAAATATAAATATTGGTCTACAATAAAAAAAATATTCAGGCATTGCACATTTTTTTATTTTTTATTTTTAAATGAAAACACAAATGTTCGTCGAAATGTTTATCGCTCTTTCCCGAACGATATGTTACGTTTGGACTAGCAACAAGGTTTTCCGAAGAGTTTCTTGGTAATTATTAGACTCTATTAGTTTATGATTATTAATAGGTATACAAATTTATTATTAAATAAAGAACTAATGATCGAATAAAATGTATATCAGGTCAGTTTATAGTTCCTTTGAAAAATTGGTTTTAAAATAAAGACACACCTTCAAAAGATATTGAAGAACTGTTCTAAGAATGATGTTGTAAATTCTTGTGGTTTGTCGGAGAGGCGTACATAATAGTCTTACCTTCATATCCACTATTTAACAAATGTAGTTTTTAAGCAGAAAAAATTTTTTTTTAGAAAAAAGTAGAAAAAACTGAAAACATTCTTACATGAACCTGGAAAATACTTTAAATGACAAGAAAAATGGAAGAAAACTTAAGTATATTTTTCGAATCCATTTTCTACTTCTTTTGTATACCTTTTAACCTAAGATGATGAATATGTAGAATATTTGAAATTAGTTCATTTCAATTTTGGATCCATATTTATAAAAAAGCTGTAAACTTGATGCTTAAAAACATATTTAAAAAAAGCTCAAATATCTACAATTTACAGCAGATGTCGACATAACGAAATGAAGATATAATCATTGTCCCTTTTTGCGCCTGTCGTCATTTTGCCCCATGTTGTCCTAAGTTTCTGTTAAAATTGTTTCAGTTTTTTGTACTCTTTTATAAAAATGTTCCCAGGAGGACTATTTCCAGTCGAGGCCTGGCAGGGCCTGGCGCACCAGGGTACTTTTTTTAAAGGTCTGGTGGCGCCAAGCCACTTTCTTGTCACACGAATGCATTTTTTCGACGTCAGTCGAATTTTTAACAAAGAAGTTACTTTTCAATCAAGAGAGATGAATTATTACCCTAGAAGGATGACTTTTCTACCATAAAAATTGAATTTTCAATCTAAGAAGGTGAATTTTTAACAACATAGTTGAATTTCTCACTAAATAGTTGAACTTATAACCAAATAGTTGCATTTTCTGCAAACAAATATGCATTCTCAATCAGAAGGTCGAATTTTCAAAACAAGAAAAATTAACATTTAATAAGATATTCATATTTTTAAATTAAAAATATAAACTTTTCAGAAGGCAGTTGAATTTTCATCAACAAATTTCGGATTCAACCAAGAAAGATGACTTTTCTATCTTAAAAGATGAATTTTCAATAAAAGAGTGAAGTTTGTAAGCCAGAATGTCAAATGCTTCAGAAAACAGTGGTCTTTAGAATGAAAAAAGATGTATTTTTAACGGAAAAGATAATTTTCAATCCAAAAAGATAAATTTTCAACAAGAAAGTTGAATTTTCAACAAATCAGATTAAGTTTCAACCCATGAAATACATTAATTTTTCATCGAATCATTAGATTTTCAACGTATACAATATACAGGATAAAGATTAAATGAAAAATAGAATAGTTGAATTTCCAGATAAAAAATAAAAAAAAATTGAACAAAAAAAAACGAATTTGCAACAAAATCGTTAAATTATCAAACAAAAATATGCGTTTTCGACAAAGAAGATTAATTTTCTATCAAAAAAGACAAACTTCCAACTTATTCAATATACAGGCTAAAGTTCAGCCAAACATAGAATAGTTCGATTTTCAGATTTAAAAAAATTTTTTTTTTAGAATGAATTTCGAACAAAGTTGTTGAATGTCCAATCAAAAAGATTAATTCTCGATCAAGAAGATTGATTTTCTACCAAAAAGATGAATTTTGTACAGAATACATGAATTTTCAACCAAATTATTTAATTTTAAAGCCAAAAAGGCGAATTATCTATTTAAAAGTTGAATTTGCAACCCAAAAATATAATTTTTCAATTCAAGAGTTTAAGTTTCTACCACACTGTTAAATTTTAAAGCTAAAAAGAATAATTTTTTACAAAAAAGTGGACTTTTCAACTATGATTATGAATCATTAATAAAAAAAATTAATTTCCTGACAAAGTAGATCAGCTTTAAGTCAAATAATCGACTTTTCGAGGGAAAAAAAAGAATTCCCAAGGAAGCATCTAACGCTTAATATTTCCATGAAACCATTGCATTTTTAACCAAAAAGGATGAAAATTTTCCAGCAAGAGAAACGAATTTTCAACAATACACATGAATTTTTAACGAAAAAGTGGAACTTTCAACTAAAAATATACGTTTTTCACGAAATAGTTACATTTTTAACTGGAGAAAATAAATTTCAACCAAAAACAAAAAAAAATTGTCAGTTTGAAAAATTTATGTTTCAACCAAACATGAGACGAATTTTCATCAAAATGGTTAACTTTTCTACTACAGAGATGAACCTTCGCCTAGAAAAATTAAGTTTTAAAAAAGAGGTTGAATTTTTTATAAAAAGGCGATTTTTAACAATATTTTCAACTGTATTTTCAACTGTATTTTCAACTGAATAATGAGATTCTCAACCAAATAATCGAATGTTCAACCAAACGAAATGAATTTCGAACCAAGAATGTAATAGTAGCCTTTTGAATACAAAAAATCAACTCTCACCCAAAAATAAAGTTGCATTTTCCTGTTGGCTTTAGGTTCTAAATGTTATCTAAGTTCATAACATTATTTCCACTTATACCCCGCCCCCTTGTTACCAACGTTGGGTATAAGCGTCCCCCCCCCCCAGCTGGTAACGTAGTTTATGGTTATTTCTTGTTCTGATTATTTAGTTCTGCAACGTATCTAAAAATGATTAGTTGAGAAAAGAGACTTTCTTTTTCAAAGATTTGAATAGATCTCAAAAGAATTTAGAGACTTCTGGATGTTAGATGATGTTGACTTATGGAAGAATTTTTGTTAAGGACAAACTCAAGAGCTTATGCGGACAAACAATACATTTATAATGATGGTAATAAGAATATACATAATAAACCCACAGCAAAAAATCAAAATATTTCCTCAACAGGGCTCAAACGAGTAATTTTCATTCACGATTAAAAAACATAGGGTGGCTAGAATGGTTATAATAACTTTACAAAAATTAATTTCACAGGATAAACTTTACACAGATATCGGTTAAACTTTCTTTTTTATTTCATGACAAACATGTATTTTGAAAGACGCGAAGTTGGCTGAACAAAACTTTGTCGCTCTAAAAAATGTCCTGCAACAAATTGTATTCTTAGTTTTTTTATGTGCGAATGAACCAATACCAAGTTCACGCTAAATTACTTTGAAATGGACTATCATGTGAAATTCGTGATTATAACGTACAAATATAAAAATTGTCGTTATACAGGTTATAAATGTATTTGAATTCGTAATTATAATTTTCTATTAAAATATACTTGAAGGGATTCTCTTTAATTAACCGCTCAATTTCATGTTTTATTCCTTTGAAAGAGACCAGCATATAAACTTTGAGGTTATAACCTAAAAAAATTGAAACTAATTGTTATCAAGTTGTTTCTATTCCTGCTTATAAATTCCCATTTCAAACACACTTCAAGCAATTCTCTTCATTTATTAGGGTGGTCCTAATTACATGGGTTGAACAATAACTCAATGAACAGGATTTCGAATATTATTGTTCAATGCCTGTTTTGAATTTTCGCGCCTTTGGTACCCTTCGGTAAACAAGATATCTGTTAAAGGTGAATGCAGATCTTTACACGGTGAATAGAATCTTTAAGGAGTAAGAGGTTATAACTAGGTTTTGCGACATACTTTATTTGATTGATAAGAAAACATTTATTTAGTGTTGACCATATATCGAGTAATTTTTTTTTGTTACATTATAGTTTCAAGAATTATTATATTGTACGCTTTTTATTTTACAACGTTCATATTCATGAAATAAACCTGTATTATTGTGATGGACACCATGCCCCATGGTATGGGGTATGCTGATCCAAATGCAAGACCAACAAATTAATTAAATATCAAATGATGACGTTGTTAAAAAACGGATTTAAGTAATGAAATATGCAACCTTATAAAGTGAGCTTCTCACCAAATAATACAGAAATCAAAATCACATTTAAATTATAATTTAAAGGACATTTACTTCAAAGCCTGACACCATACCCTATTCTCCCCTACAACATTGTCCTAAATAATGAGAGAATAGAACAAGTTGATAAGTACGTATATCTTGGTGGCCTATGCACTTGTGATGTAAAGATAAATGGATAAAAAGATATCTAGACGCATAAGCGAATGTAAGAAGGTTTTCGGTAGAGCAGGTCCCATTATTGAAAGTAAAAATATATCAAGTAGAGCTATCATTATATGAGGCAAAATACTGATGGTCAAAGTGAGTAATGAGATAATCCTCAAAGAATGTGGTGTAGAGGAGACACTATTTAACATATGTGAAAGGAATTCTTCCGCGGAAAGAATGGTTAGAATGTTTAAATGAGTCCATAATTCGAAGAGACATAAGAAGCTATAGAAACACTAGAGCTTGAATGAAAAAATGCATGGACGTGAAGACAGCTAGAGAGGTATGCTAGGATACTAATGGGCCCAAGTGGGAAGCTTCCCATGATGACTTTGTGAGGCTTTTTACTCGGGGTGATTGCTAGAGAAATTGATCGCGAATGTGATATTTGAATAAATAACACGAGAATTCTAGATCAATCTAAAAATATATACCCCCTTTCACACATATAATATACTAATATAATAAAATCACATATTATTCAATTGAGCATAAGATGTTGACAATGGTTAATAAGGTATAAAAAATAATTATGCAAATTGTTTTCATTTTTGAGCATTTCTCAAGCACCATGTTAATCTAATTGATATTTATATTTTTTCATAAGTATAGATTAAATTTGATTTTTTTCCTCTTTCAATTGAATTCACTGAGAAAAGAAATAACATTATCAAGTAAATTTACATGTTTTTATAAAGTCTATTATCTTTCAACCGGGCTTAGATAATGAGTAGGATAGTCCCAATTTTCTGATGAATTTTTATGAATATTGTCCGAAACTTTTTCGTATCCTATTAAAAAATAAATGAATTTTCATAAAACGAAATGTTATATATAGGCTCAGCAAGCCCCATGGAGTTTAATACGTATTTTCCATATGCGAAAAATACGTTTTATGTAAATTTATTCAGAAGCGTCAGCATTAGGTGAATCAAGTTTGACCTCAACATTTCCCTTCACAGTTAGCCATAGAATGCGAATTAAAACTTTCAGGAAACCTCTATAAGTAAAAAATTGGGATTCGCGAATTTTTGGCGTCAATTGTGATTTTTTGCTGTTTTTTATGCTACTTTTCACTGATAATTACTTGTTTATATAAATTGTTAAAAAAATTTCTTATTGTTTTTAGCCATTTTCTATTAGAATAGAGTTAGAAAGTCGCGGTTTTTTCATAATCTTCAAATTATTGTTAACTTTTCAGTAAGAGAGAATGATTAATGAATTATATATCATATAAATAATTGTCTGAATAATTCATTATGATATATCACATTATTCACTTGGAATAATGCTAAAACATTGTAGTTATTCAAAACAGATTTCTCACCCATTATCTACGTTTCAGAAACTGTGAGGTCATAATTAATACAATTTGATAAACCTAATTTTTGACAAATTATTCTTGTTTGGAATTATCTTTATCAGTAATGCTTGATAGTTGTGGTTTCTACTAAAAATTCAAACTTTCTGTCCACTTATCACTCAGTGGGGTAATAATTAATGGAAATCATCAAGCAACATTATTCAAATAATTTATTACTCTTTATAACTATCTTCTCTTGAAACAATGTAAAAACATTTGCGCTTTTTCTGGAATCTCCAGTTTGCTTTGAGTTCTCAGTTATAAAGAAAAATTAATGACCATCAATACGATTCAATTTTTAAATAGTATTGCATTCTTTTCAAAGCGAATTATTTCTACTCTTTCTCCAATTTTTAAAAAATATTGATTCAAGCAAGAAGGCTACATTTCAGTAAAGATAAAAACAAATTAATAGAATAATTAGAAGTAGGTCAGACGAGCAGGTGGGATGAGTTGGTCTGTAAATGACAGGTAAAAATTTTAGTTTGACTAACAACACGAAGTTTACTGCACTCAGGAAATTGCTTCCGGTATTCTTTTACCACTTGTAGTGAACTTCATTTTCGAATTCTGTCTCTACTTAGGAGGGAATGAAAGCAAGAAATCAATTTGAAAAATATATGTTCCATTAAAAAAAAATATGTATTGATAAAAAAGAAAGAGATTGTGTAAAAAATAAATCTCCCAAATTATTTAATAGTTAACCATATAATCAATTACTTGAACAATGTCTTTAACTTGCATTAATTATTGCATCACTAAGTGCAAAGTGGACAAAAAGTTGAGAATTTCAGAAAAAAATGCTACTATCTAGCGTGAATATAAGAGAAGATAGTTGAAACAATAATGATTTGTTTATTAAATTAGATTATCTAAATTGCAATTATTATTACCCCCATCTGAGAGAAAAGTGAACCAATTTTGAATATTTACAAAAAACCTTAACTGTCTCGCATTATGCAAAGGAAATATTATTAAGTGTTCGACTAAATTGTTGAAACAATTATGTTTGTTAACTTGAATTACTTATCACCTTACCCTTATTTAGGAGTAGAAAATAAGTTTTAAAAACTCAGAAAAACTGCGACTTTCTATTTCTATTTCAAGAGAAAATGGCTAAAACAATAAAGAATTGTGTAAACAATTAATATATACATCAAATTAACAGTGGAAAGAAGCATTTTCAATGTTTTAAATAATTCGTATTAAAAGCCCCTAAGAGAATCATAATAATCCCCGAAAACTAGGAAAACCCAATTTTCCACCTATAGGGCTTTATTTGGGACCCTATAAAACATACTTATGGGGGTGATATTCAAAAAATAAGTTTTGGATTGTACTCTATGTATAATTTGAAAGAGAAATGTCAAGGTTTAACTCCATCCACCTGCTATTAATGATTATGAATAAAATTGACCGAACGTCTTTTATAAATGGGAAATACTGTGCTAAATTTCGTGGGGCTTGCAAAACCTCTTAATATCATAAAAAAAAAATACATTTTTGTAAATTCGGAACAATTTTTGGGCGACGTGCATGAAAAAAGAGAATAAAAAGATGTTTCAAAAACAAAAAAACAAAATTCCTTGGAAACACATTCACGAGACGAGTGACGAGGCACCATCTAACACGATCGACTATATATTTCAGTTTCCTGATAAACACGTCACTGTTCCGTGTCGTTTTTCCGTCAAAGCGCGTAAAATACTGACGCAGAATCTCGTTCGGGGTTTTGCCATTTGGTAACGAAAAATTCATGTAGAACTTCCTGTTCTGTTTTACGGATTTATGGTGGAAAAATCGAAAAGAGCAAACCACTGGGTGGAAGAGATGGCTGGTTCAAAATCGAAAAAAGTTTATATCAACTCTGTAGGATTCTCAGCTTCATCCTCATCTATTACATTTTGACATAAATAATGTTTTTTTTCTTTTGCATATGGTATATGTACAAACTTGAAATCAAACTTCTGCTCTCATTCGTTTCGAATTTATATTTCCATTATTCTATCCGTTTCTCCTTTTTATTATCTGAAAACTGCTCTCGAAAAATGGTGTGTTTCATTGTTCGATTTTCATTTAAATGTGGATTCATTAATTATGTTCGAAAGAGTTGAATAAAAGGCAGTACACGTTCAATTATTCGCGATGTCATTCACCTTTGAATTGCACTGGAAAAGGCAAAAATATTGATTCTATGGATGAGTACCGAGAGGGGAATTTCGGGAAAAGATGTATATATATACATGATACACACACACACACGAAGAGAGTGTAATATATAGATAGGCATGAGTTTTTAGAACTTGCAATCAAAACTCTTTGTAACATATTCCACTTTTCGATTCGCAAATATTGTAATATGGACCAGAGCCCTACATCTCTGAAAAATCAAATAATGTCATAGGAATATGTTTGAAAATTCAAGGTTGTAATAGTAGGCTTTGGAATTATTTCATAATCAAAATCAGCATCAATGCAAGAGGTTGTGAAAGAATTGATAGATGAAAATAAAGAACAGATTAGGCTTATGATAGGATGAGATTTCAATGCATTAAGAGGAAATAGAGAAGAAAGGGAATGGGGAAGAGAGGAAAGAAGGAAATTGAAGAAAAGGTACTGAATGTGGAGGGGAAGAAATTGTTGAAGAGCTTGAAGGAGATGGGATTTTTCATCTTAAACGAAAATGTAAAGATGAAGAAGAAGCTTAGGAGGCTGAAAGGAAACGGTAATTGATTACGTGATAGTGGACGAAGTGGTGAGACAGATGAAACTAGAGGTAGGAGATTATGTAGATTGAGGTCACTTTCCCATAATAATGACGTTAGGGGGAAAAATGAGTGTTAACGTTGGTTGTAAGAAGAGAGCAAAGGTAAAAAGAGCAGAAAGGACGAATTGATTAATAGAAGGAATGGAATACTTAAGGAAAAGGTCAAGAATATGAAAATTGCAGACGGAAATATGAGGGTGCAAATAGAAATAATGATTGTAAAAATAGAAAGAGTCTCAATGTGCACAAGCAAAGAAGAAGTTAGTGAAGGAGAGAATGGAAGTGCATATGATGATTAATGTAATGAAGAAAGGAATTAGGTAAATGGAGAAAAGAGAAGATTAGTGGAGGTGAATATAAGATAAATAGGAAGTTATATACTGAGTTGCGTGATCAGAAAAAAGAGGAAGAATCTGAAAGGTTTGAAGAAGAGGCAGAGAAGGCTCGGACGGGAGAAGAGGTTTGGAAGCTAGTAGATATAGAGAAAGGAAACAGAAAAAAAGAATAAATCGAGATATTGAGATCGTAGAATGGGAGAAATATTTCATGGATTCACTAGTAGATGAAGAGAGGAAACTTAGGAAAGGCGGAAGTTATGAAATGGTAATAGATGAGGAAGGAACCATAGTTCATAGGGGAAAATTCATAGGAAAGAAATAGTCAAGGTGCTAGTAATAGTGAAAGATAGAAAGGCACCTGGTATATGTATATGAGATTCCAAATAAAGTCTGGAAATATGGAAGGAGGGCAGAACTAAGGGAATGGGCATGGATAATGTAAAATAAATTATAGAGAGAAGAGAAAAGAGGGGTGAGAGATTATATGAAAGTGACTGAGTCCACTTTTATTCAATATATTTATCTCGGATTTAGACGAACAAAGGAATAGAAAAGGATAGAGAGGAGTTGAGATGAGAAAAAATGATATATACACTGTTATACGCGGACGATATGTTGTTGATGGCGAGCTCAATTACAGAATTGTTGAAATACTGATATGGGAGGAAGTTGAATTTGAATGTAGAGAAGACAAAAATAATGAGGTATAGAAAAGGAAGGGAGGCGAGAGAGTGAGAGAAAGAATTTACTGTGAAATGGAAGGAAGTGAAGTAAGAAGTACAGGAAAAAACAGGAAAAAGCATCAGGGGTAATGAAACATATATGGAGAATACAAAAAAGATTTTTAAAGAAGATTGAAGAAAGATAATGTGGTTATTTGATACGCTAGTATGGCCGTTATTAGGGCTACGGAGCGGAGATATCGTGATGAAAGGAAAATAAATAGATTAAGATTCAACAAAAAAATCATATAAGGTTGACGCTAGGGGTAGCCTGAAGGAAACCTGGATATATGTTGACAAAAGAAGCGCAAAAGGATCAATTAAATCCTAGAGCAGCAAAGAGGGCTGGGTAGTTTGAGATGAATCTAAGGGAAGAAAAGGGAGGTGAGTTAGCGAAAAAGTGTTTGAAGGAGGTGGAAGGAAGGAGAGGGAAGCCGATAGAATTACCAAGTTGGAAAGAAGAAAGGAAATAGTACTTCAGTGCTAGAAATATAGGAGAGAGGACTGAAGTAAGCTATCGAAAATTGGATAGATGGAAGAGGAAATGCCATTAATAGAAAAATGGGGGATGATTGAGGAATCTCTGCAATATTTGAAATCCGTAGAAATTCCTCGAAGTCCCTGCAAATCGAAATCCTTCGAAAGTTTTTGAAAATCCTTAAACATGTTTATCCTCTGACATCCTCAAAATGAGATGAAGCCCTTGAGAGTCCCTTAGAGCTTTAACATTTCTTCAAATTTCTTTGAATCCTTCAAAAATCTGGAAAGTTATGGAATCCCTTGAAATTGTTGATATCGGTTGAAATTCACTGAAATTTATCATAAACCCTTGAATGCTATTTTTATATTGAGTTGTTTGAAATTAGTAATTCTTCAATAAGTGATCGACGGCTATCTATTCCGAACAAATCAGTTTCAAATTGTTCAGTTCCGAATGTTTGAATTATAATTGTTCATTTACAATAAGAAGTCAAATGTAGAATTTTTAAAAATTCTCATTTCTGTTTTCCTCTTAACCCTCGATTTCTACAATTGAGAGTTACATTTGTTTATCCAATTTAAGCTGAGAATTACTCTACTTTTAAAATAGAATAAGAATTTTGTGAACGACTTTGTCAATAAAGAGGATTGAAATTTACTTTTTAATTTAAGGCTCCTGGTAGTAACTTTTATGTCAGACTTCCACAGCAGGTTGATTGTATCGAAGCATGAGGGTGCAAACCTTCTCTAATTAGTTAAGTTTTCGCTTTTGCACAATCGACTGTATGCAATGTGCATGTTGAGTGAGTGCCAAAGCACAAAGCACCCACAGCTCTTCCATAAGTGAAAGAGCGATGATCATCCCGGGGAATTAATTAGATGTACATGTAAGCTCGAACAGTACGCTATCCTTGCCTGCAATAAAACGAAATTATAGCTGCAGAGTTCATTCTAGCGCGCCAGATGTAACAATTACTAACGCTCATCTCGTCGCCTATCTCGAAATTGAATACAACTATACTCACCGTTTTTTTTTTGCTCCAAGTTACTTTTAATTTAAAAATATACTGTGTGATGAGAAACCTGTTCAGTTAATTTAAATGCATCTCGAGTATGATGCAATTAAGGAAAATTTATTCCATTCAACAGAATATGCTTCCTTGGACCTAGTTACAGCACATTTATTTTCTCTGCAATAGAAAAATTTAATTTCAGTATTTTGAATTTAATTCAGCTTTAATTTTAATTGCAATGGCAATTATAATTTTACTTCCACTCTTCATTTTAATTTGGAGTTTAACTTCAAGTTTAATTTCAAGTTTAATTTTAATCTCAATTTGAATATAAATATCAATCGGCCTCTAGTAATATCTAACTATTATTTGGAAATAATATTTTATGCTAGGACTGACTTAAAAATTTCAAATTTTAAATATGTGCAAATGAAATTTTTCAAATTTGGATGAACTTTATGATCAAAATTCAAGCTTTCCATTTGAAATCTTCCAAATTGAAAAACTTCCGGAAGCCAATGATAAAATATACAGAATTTTCAATTGTACAAATGAATACTTGAATCAGTTTTCAATTAGGAATCTTCAAAATTTTTTTTATTTTGAAGATGAAAAAAACATGCTTTCAGTTCTGAATCGTCCAAATTAAAGTAATTCAGAATGTATATCATCAAAATTACAGTATGTTTAATCGTCAAACTGAAAACTTGACTAATTTTTAATTGTAAATGTCCAAAATTGAAAATTTTGCAATTTTGAAGATCGGTATCCGAAAATTATACATTTTCGAAGAGATACAATTCAAAACTCTCACATTTGAATGATTTTAAAATTAAAGCAAATTCTAATGTTCATCATGCAACTCACATCATTTTTAGTTGTAGAAGTTAAAATTTCCGTAATTTTGAATAATGAATTCCCACAATTGAAAACAATTGGAGAAATTTCTAACGTTAAGTATTAAAATTACAGAAATTTTAGTTATAGAACTTAAAACATGCAATAATTTGAAATTGCACATACTCAAAATTAAATGTCTTATTTTAGAGATTTAAAATTCAAAGTTTTAAAAATTGGAAGGAGTACAATTGAAAATTATTTGATTTTGGAAATGTAGAATTCCTAATCATTCAATCTTATAGCTTAATATTTTAAAGGTTTGTAATTTCTTAGATTTTGTTAACAGTTTAATTTAATAACGGTCAGAAATTCTTCAGTTTTTACGATTTGCGAAACTAAATTCTTGAATTTTGAATATTTGCTATTGAAGATTCTTTAATAACTAATAAAAGAATATGATACAATTTTGACTGCTACTATTGAAACAGTTGAATTTTCAAGATCGAAAATTGGAATTTATTCAAATTTATACATTTTCAATTAGAAATTCTTCAGCTGTGAACACTAAAACTTACAGAACATTAAGAAATTAGAAACTTAAGTTTGCGAAATTAGAATATTTCATGAGAAAATAGTTGAAATTGTATTATTTCTAATCCAGAATTGAACAATTCTATTTACAATTAAAGAATCTGAGAATTGAATGAATTCTCAAATTTAAACTGCGAGAATAGCACAAATAAACAGTATTCAAAAATGAATAATTTCATATTCTAAATTAGAGACCTCAATTATTTAAAAATTGAGAAAATTAAAAATTTATTCACTCTAATTGAAAATGTTCAAAATTGAACATTATGAAATTTGAATAATTTTCAATTCAAAGCGATTAAAATTTGGAAAATTGAAAGTGAAAACTAAATGGAATGCTCAAAAATCAAAGCTTTCGAAATTCTAGAAAATGATTTTGTATTCACATACAAAATTGATTATTTAATATCGAAATTGATTAGGCCAACTCTTCTAAGGAGAAAAAATGAATTCACCGCCATTTCCGTCATTCAAAATTGATAATTCTGAATGAGAAACATAAAGAATGAGAAATTTATGCTAGAGAACGTTAGAAAATGAAAATTTAACAAATCCCAACTTGATTAAAAACTGAAAAAATGTTCAATTTGCAAAAATAGCGATATTGAAAATTGTTGATACTCAAACTCTTTAAAATTTCAATGAGTTAGGTAAATGTAATTTTTTTGAATGTTGAAAAAATTTTAATTATGAATCCAGAATTTGCAGTTCGTTCTATTCAATTTTCATTGATTTTTTTTTTCAATTTCCAACTACAAATCGGAAAAGTTTAAACTGTTACACTAGAATTACTAATCAAAAAAAGGAAAAAAAAATACATAACAAATTTGCTATGCTCCCATTTTCTGATATTGCACAATTTGAATCATTTATTTACGAAATTATATTTCCTCATAAGTTAAGTTTAAATTTGTCAAATTTCTGGAACATTTTCAAGTGAAAAATAATTCAGTCTTCAATGCCTGATTCTAAAATATTTTTACTTTCAAGGCTGGAATTTGACTAATTATTTTCTGAATTTTTCATTTTGGAATTTTTCAATTCCAATTATTTAACTACAGAACCTTGGAACTGAAAATTATCTAACTATCAAGTCTGCCAATGCGATATTTTACGGTTTTAAAGTATTCGAAAAACCAGAAATTTGTGGAGGTTCAGAATTAAAACCAAACAATTCAAAATATTTAAATCTGAAATTCATCAATATAAAACAGACTATCAAGGCTATAAATATAAAATGTTGCAATTTTGAAAGAAAAAGAATGGTGAAAATACCTTGATATTTTTGATATTTGAATTTGGAATTATTATCGATTCAGGAAGATTCCAATTCGAAAAGTTCCCACCAATAACGATATTAGTCGGAAATTATTATGTAATATTAGCAGCCAAGTTATCAATATAAATCGAAAATGTTTCGTGACTGCTTCTGAAAACAAAACTAAATTCCTGATCCTGAAATCACTAAGAAATGTGATTTCTGTAAAAAAAAGTAACTGTTATTTTTACAGCAGAAAATTAAACTTTTTTAAATATTATGAATCTTCAAAGTTAATTTTAAAAACGTTGAAAATCGTATACTGTCCAACTGAAAACTTTGAAACTGACTCATTCATATACTTGAAGCATTGCAAATTAATGAATTTCAAACATTGTTGAAAAATTGCGGCATTCCTAAATCAGAATCTTAAAAATAGGTCATTGAATATGATAAATAAAGTTAATTTTTCATTTATGGAATTACGTTACCATTTTGCTGAAAGAACAGATCAATTAGTTTCATTCACTTTTCTAGTAACGCAATTTTGACCCTTGTCTGAAAATATGCGATATGGATTTGCCCAAGAGAAAACTGGAAATATTCGGTTGGTTGGCTGGTCACAAATCCCTGTCCGTAAAACATAGTCCTTCTCTGAACAAAGTTTCATTTAGGTCAGAGAGAAGTTGTTACGGGCGAAAATTTCACTTCAGTAAGTGTGAATTCCTAGTGCTATTTTGATGTATTCAATTTCGCAACTGCTTATTAAATTTGAATATGCATTGAAATATAAAAATTATCTAGAGTGCTAGCGACCAAAACATAATAAATCCATTTTTAATGATTCCTCAGTAATTAAAGAAACGGTTTATTAAAAAAAAAAAGATAGAAGAAAAATTGGAACTGGGTCATGTAGAGAAAACCATCTAGCTGGTTGTACAATATTATCAAATGATTGAATCTTCTATATTATCATATCCTAATATTTTATTTTATCTGGGAAACTGAGTAACTGGTTCGATATTATGCAAGGTGATAGTCAAGGATGCGTTATTTTCTTATTTCTATTTATGATATTCATGGACAAGTGTCTACAAATGGCCATCTTCATCGAAGAAGGTGTTGATCTCGGGACAGTGAGGGTACGTGTGCTAGCATTCGCAGATGATAAGGTTGTTAATGCATAATCAATCGAAGACTTATAAGAATGTTAGGCACACTGAATACAAGCATCAGGAACATGGGTAGGTTGTGCATCAGCTCAACCTTCAGTGAAAAGGAGGCCTGCTGTATTTCCGACACATTCTTCCGAGTGGGTCCCTATGAAAACGCATGGCTACAACGTGGATGTGAAGCAAGACTTTCATTATGGAACGCTGGAGGATATTCGGTACAGAGGACGCCAACCAAATGCACTATCTAGCAGCTATTGGAACGTTCAGCTTGAACGTGATCTCGCGAATCATTTGCAATTTGTTGTTATACCAAAGACAAATGGTGAATGGGGGGTAGTTGCCCTTATACCTTCAGGTCTGACGTATCATGTGTTTCGTCCACGACTGTCTCATCTAAATCTTCAACATCATCCTACTCTACGAACTACAGGTAGCCAAATTTTTTGAAATATTTGGCATATATTATACATATTCTTGCCAATTCCCTAACAATAACATACACCAGACAAGTGGAGGCCTAATGTATTTCCATCACATCCTTCAGAGTGGGTCCCTATAAAAACACAGGCTATGATGTGCTAGTGAAGTGAAACCTCCATTACGGAACGCCGACGGATATTCGGCTTGAAGAAGGCCATCCTAGCAGCTATAGGAACGTTCAGCATAAAAGTAAGTGATTTCGTGAATCACTTGAAATTCTCTTCGATCTACTCTTTATGGGAATCTGATCGATATTCGGCTTAAAGGTGGGCCACCAGATGTACAACCCATGTGCATAGCTAGGTGCGTTAAGCTTATGAATGATTTCAAGCAGCACTTGCTATTTGTCGCGATACTAAATCTCTACCAGAATGAACAAAACCATGCAGTTGCCCCTTTTCCTGAACAGTTCAGGTATGAAGTGAATCGTCTAACTGATCAATGTAATCCTGAAATACGTCAACTTATTCTTGACAAATTTAATATACATTCCCCCAGATTCATAATTTTTATGTAAAAGACACTGAAACAGGACAATCTGTCTATCGGTAGATATTTCATTAATTTTAAATATAAGTTATTACCTGAGTGACCCTCAAAATGAACAACAAATAATGTTGATGTGAAAATTGTGTGATATTTCTGAATAAAAGCATAATTCACTAAATATAACTCTTATTTTCAATTGAATTAAACTAATTTCAGGTTTGTTGGAAAGCGAAAGTAAATCTTCATCATAGTTTCAAATTTACTTTTTTTATTTTTTACTAACCTATCGTTGGCAAAAATTGTCATTTCGACCAGCGTGAGTTCCAGGTTGTCTCTGCTGAGCCCTATTTTTGAGAACGTAAATGCTGGAATTAAATTCACTGTTTAGTTCTTGATCCTGAATAAAAAGAACTGAGAAGATCACCTTCGTTTTGTTAATGTATCTATTTGTTGTTCCGACGTTGGTAACAGTGATAACCGTATCTCTGATGCACGTGCTGATGGTTATGACTTCAGTCTCTCATTTGTCGTAATGAAGAGAATCACTTTTAAGAATGTCAGCTTTGCTAACAAAAGCATTGTCATTATGGTCTAAAATTTTAAATAAACATGATCTGACAATAATTAGAGAATCTTTTACTGCCGGCAATATCATATATGAAATACCTCACCTTCATTTGATGAATAGCACCTATTTTATCATATCTCAGTATTACTGAACAGAAAAGCGAATGTTTGTCCAAATTGTTCAATATTTCATTTTTGTTCTGCAGAAAAATTTTGGAATTCAATCAGTAATTACGAAACAAAAGTAAAGAAGAATTGTAAAAAGTTTCTGATACCTTTCGGTAACCTTGCGTTAAATTTACAAAAATTGTGACTAAATTTTCCAGTATTCATATATCTTGAATTTACCAAACATAAAACAAAATTTTTCTAAACGTAAACTAATTTTCCGAAATATATGATTATCTTACGCCATACTGCCATTCTATGGAAAAAGGCAGTGACTACAACATCAAGGAGCACAGAAGATCGATGAAAAACTTCACACATTAAATTTAATTTTGGTCGTAGTTTGTGGCTTTTTCCCTAGAACTTGAATCCGGGAGATTAGGGTACTTTTATACGGACAAAGGTGAATGCTGCTGAAAAATATTAACAATTTATTAAATGGCAGTATCAAAGGTTACAACGCAAAACAAATTTCATTAGTCACAAAAAGAAATTCAAATCAAAATTCTAGTACAAAAGTGAATTTCCTGCGACAGGTTAGAATTACGATGATCGATCAGCGTTAAGCACGTTACCATGTTCTTATTCAGTTCAAATGATCACAATTAGGATTTCCACTTTGTGTAGCAAAATTTCAGCACTTCTTTAAATAAAAACATGTTTCTAATGATTTTCTTTCGACTTGTCCCAACAGCTTTGTGTAAAAGTACTTGTTTTTTTCAAGAAATAGGAACTAGCCAGAAGTATCATTCACATTAAAAAACAGTCTAAACATTCTCAAGATTTTCAATTTAAGCTAAAATGATAATTTATTCCCTGAAGTTACGAAACTCATAATTTTGTTGTTTATTTCGCT
Organism: Andricus quercusramuli; assembly: GCA_932178445.1. Classification (NCBI taxonomy): domain Eukaryota; kingdom Metazoa; phylum Arthropoda; class Insecta; order Hymenoptera; family Cynipidae; genus Andricus; species Andricus quercusramuli. Next base: position 604,224 of record CAKNXH010000033.1, on the reverse strand, counting down.
TGAGGGTTGATGTCAGAAAGCATTCCTTATCATAATAAACGCCGGAGGTCACAAATGTCGTCCCTCATTGTATAAACAAGTTTGGCTGTTGGTTTAATATTACATGAGATTCCGCATGGATTCCATGCTCCTTTGGATCAAATTTACGGTAGAAGATTGCGGAATTTGAGGACTGCAAGATGTGCCAAATTTCGCTAGATTCCATTGAATATCGAGGGGCGTTGTGTTGTTGAGAAATCCTTTTCTAAAATCACTTATTCTGCAATAGAGTACGTTGAAAAAACAAAATTATAGAAATTAAAATTGGAACTGTATGAGAAATTATTTGATCAGGATCCTGAAAGAATATAATTGATTTCGTGCCGACTGATGGAGCCTTCGAATTGGGAATTATCAAAATGTGCTTAGAGCAATTCTTATTTTCATAGCTTTTAGATTTTCGCGCATGTCGAATTTTTTATGATTTTAGAAGTCTGAAATGTCCCTCTAATTTTGCTTTGCTTTTTTATCAATGTTAGAATGTATGTTTACCATCAGAAAAGTCTCAAACTTCTGAAAAAATGTGTGCGTTGTTCCTGTGGATTTAGAAATTATTTGTTTGAAAAAGGGGACAATTAAGTATCATTCATCGCCTATAGAACTTTAATCATAGTGGTGAAATAATTGGGTGAACTCGCAAGCAAATGAGACAAATTTCCATAGAAATAGATTAATCTTCATCCACAAAAAATTTCATAAAAAAAAATAGTTGAATGTTTATTAAAAAGACAAAATTTTGAATAAATAGTTGAATTTTCAACCACATAGTTACATTTTCAACCAAATAGTCGACTTAAAAATGATAATTTTTAGCCAAACAGTTGCGCTTAAGAACAAATAGCTGAACTTTCAAGTGAGAGGGACGAATTTTTAACAGAATAGACTAAACGATAACCAAAAAAATTTAATTTTCAAATAATTGAATTTTCAACAAAAGCAATAAATTTTCAATAGAATGTTAAATTTTTAAATGCAATGGTTACAGTTTCAACGGAATAATGAGATTGAAAATATTAATAATTCGCCAAACAGTTGCACATGCATCCAAATAGATAAACTTTCAAGTGAACGGAACAAATTTTTCAGAAAATAGATTGAAATTTAACCCAAAAAAATTTCTTCTTCAAATGAATATTTAAATGTTTAATAAAAACACTAAATTTTCTATACATGGTTGAATTTTCAATCAGAAAGGACAAATTCCCTTTAAAAAAGACCAATATTCAACAAACGAGTTACATTTTCAATTATGAAGTATGGATATTCAATGAAATAGTTCAATTTGGAACAAAATCATTACATTTTAAACAAAATGGTAGAATTTTCAACTAAAATGCTGCATCTTCAGAAAAAAAAGAGATTTGTACAAATAATTTGAAATTTAAACCAATGAACTGAATTTTCAATTAAAAAAATTAATTCTTAAAGAAAAATATAATCAGGGTTGTTAAAACCGAAAAAATTACATTTTAACATAAATAAGAAACTGTCGAATTTTAGCAATAAAGATGAATTCTCAACAAAAAATGTCATAGATATTATTTAAAGAAAAATAGGGTTTCATTCAAAATAAAAAACAGTTGCACTTTTAATCAATGGGGATACAATTTCAACCAAAGAAGATGGGTTTTCAAACAAGACTGATTTTCCATCCAAAAGAGGAAAAAAAAACGTCATTAACATTTTCAAGCCAGAATGACAAATTTTCTGTAAAAACGGTTGAATGTTCAACTCGAAAATATGGATTTTCAACATGAAAAGTAGATTTTCAACCATACAGATGAATTTTGAACTATAAATAATGAATTTTTAGGCCAAATTGAATTCGTTAATTTTGTAGTTAGAAGAATTGATTATCAACACAAATTTTTTTTTTCAACAAAATAGTTCAATTTTCAATCAAAGCCATGGGTCTTCACTTGGTGAAATGAATTTTCAACGAAGTAATTAAACATTCTTCTTAGTATTTGAATTTTTCACAAAAAGCGATCAATTTTCAACCAAGAATGAAATAGGTAAATTTTCAGGTGGGAAATGAATTTTCATAAAAAAATAATCGAATTTTTCAACAAAGTAGTCAAATCTTCAGCAAAAAATGAATGTTCAACAAAGCAGTTCAACTTCTAATCCAGTAGTTGAATTTTCCACCAAACAAGATGTATTTGCAAATTTTCAAAAACATAGTTTCATGTTCATTTAATAGAGTAGATCTTTACCAAATTAGTTCTCCTTCCTACGAAGTTGTTCAATGTTCAACCAAGAATTGAGAATTCTCAATTAAAAATTCAATTTCGAACTGAAAACTACTAATTTTCAACAACAAATTTTAATCTTGCAACAATAAAATTAATTTTGAACAAAGTCGTTCAACTTTGAAGCTAGGAGTTTTTCAACTAAAAACATCACTTTTGAGCAAAACATGGATTGGTCTAATTCTCTGTAATAAAAGTTAATTTCCAGCTGAAGAAAAAACAAACTTTCAACCTAATAGTTGAATCTTCAACCAAATAGTTATAATAATTCAGTTTGCATTCAAGCGAGAAAAAAAAAGATGACATGAAGTTTCTCTAAAGGAGAAAGAGTGTGAATTCTATATTGATATGCTTACTTGTAAAATAAAATCACTAATTTTCATGTTTTCAAGCATTTCAAACAATTTTTATTGACATTCAAATTTCCCATGTACTATTTCACATTCTGGGTTAACTGCTGGGAGTGTGACGCAGTTTTATGATGGCCCTTAATGCCCCGATCGGCTTTAAAAGGGATTACAATTTTATTATTTTCGCCACCTTATCAAGGATTAAAAAACAGTGGACAGAAACGGCATTATTAGGGATTGCAATTTTCTAATACTTTTTAATGGTAGCCTTCTTACCTGAATTACTTAATCCATCAATCAAGAAGGCTACGCAAATAACGAATATTGTTCCTCTACGTAGCCCGATTAGTGAGACAGCCAGACCGGCAATCTTTAGGTCTGGGTTCAAATCCCAACTCGGCTAGAAATAATTTTTTCTCACAAACCAAAATGAAAGCCATTTTCATTTTAGACTAGCAGATCAAAAACTTGGAATGCATCGAAAAAACGACATATTTTGCCTAATATACCTTGCAGTTTCCTTATCTGCTCGATTTTTCTCTATTAAATAAGGAATTCACACTAGTAGATCGAAACCATCTTTTCATCGAGAACCTAAAATGTCAACATCCTAGTCAAGAAAACATTAACAAAAAAGAAAAAAATTATAATAAAAGTTTCGCGAAAACGGGATCTCACGACGTGTAGCCTCGTAGGTGGAAGCGAATTAGGACTGACGTTATCTTTTATCGTTTATAACATCTTGAAACTTCTTGAGCGGCACAATAAAAACACTTTTGTTTGAGGTGGTGATATTTGCGAAAACTGCACGAATAAACCGACTCAGCAATTTAAAAGAAGAGTTCATATGATAAGGTATGTACTTCTCTTTTACGAAAGACTAAATCCGGATTGTGGCATCTGAGCGATTTTTAAATTTAAGATTGTATGTTTCTCTTTAGGGCAATATGTTATTTCTGTTGTGAAATTTAGGCTTAAGAAGTGCTACACATATAAAAATGATAGAGACAAAGGTTCTTACCTGATACCACAGAACATGAAACCTTAAAAATTAATTAGGATTTGCTGTATTGAATAATTGCAAAAAAATAACTAAACAAAAACCAGAAATCTATTTTCTGAAGATAACTAGAGTTCTTCAACTTTTATAGGATTGACTGCGCGATTCTGGAACGTCCTTTCATAAAACTTGGCTGAGAGTCGTAAAATGCAAAACCATATGACTTTTTGAATGACTTTTTGAAAAATCATGAAAAACTGGAATTTTTCACCTTTGTCAAGGACCATAGACAAAACTATCCAACCGAACTATATACCTTTATTAGTAAAATATTTGCAGGAACCTATAAAAGGTAAAAATTGCTTTTTGTTTTTTTTTGGCATCTATATCAACTTATATGATATCGATTGGTACCAAACTATAACTAGAGTTACAAAGTGATCATTTCTAATGCTATATTTAGGGAATTTATGATAAATTGATTTGTTTCATAAATTTTAGTGTTTTTATTCAATTACGGAATTTCGTGGTTTCCTTTGCGCATGGCAACAGCCAAGTATATTAGACAGATAACAGTCATTTTTTAACTGTATGAGTTTTTAGTAATATTCCCTGGTGCTACTTTGTAGAATTGGGTTATATCCATAATAGCCTTATTTTCTGGATGTATCTGCATAAAGAAATTTGATTTTCCATCTTTGCGCATGACTGCACTAACTGAAGTCAAATCTAGTGTGGTTCTATTCTTTATTGCTATTTCAAAGGGATTTATAATATTTGCAATGGCTTTAAATTTTTGGTATATTCTGTCATAAAAAATTGAACTTTTTAAATTTCTCCAGGGGCAACCGAATCTATTGGTACGGTTCATATAAAATTGTAATGGCAAGTGCGCAGTGCAATCTTCTGCTACTATGTTACAAGTTACAATAATTTATGATATCACCAGCTTGTAAATTTGCACACAGTTTATCATATGAAATTGAATTTACTAATGGCAATGTCTGCTTATACCACAAAATTCTGCTTTTTTATGTATCGAAATTTTGGTTCGGATAGTCTGCTTTTCTAGCTTCAGTTTTAAGTACTGAAGAAATCGGGCGCTTCGCACTAAAATTATGATAAATGTCTCTAATGAAATACTAATCGGTCAAAAACGTATATACAACCCACATACAATTTGTAAATTAAAATGTATCATTGTTGCGTAGCAGCACTTTGTTTTATTGTGAAAACATTATCCAGAAGAAAATGGATTATATGCATTGAAGTTCATTAATTTCATATCTCCATCGCCAGTTAATTACCGTCATGATTATTTGATTTTAAATCTTTCTGTTGCAAACTTTTTCCCAAAAGTCGCAAAATCCCACCAAAAATCCGCGATCAAAAAACTTGACTAATTATAATTAAAAGTAGTTGTGAAATCAAAGCCGGCCAAGTGAAATGAAAAAATAATAATTAGCATTAATTGATTACGAGTATTGAAAAAGTACATTGTGTAACAAGTGTGGTATAGTTCCATATTGTGCATGCGGGAAATATGCCACAATGCAAACGGAAAACCGCTCAAAAGTATGGCATATTTTGTGTTTGCGTGATGAAAAATTAGTATGTTTAATATTCTTCCAGAATTCAAAATTCAGAAAAAATGTGGAAAAATTCTTCATAAAAAAAATTGGAAAATGATATGAATTTGGCGGGATTGAATGTACTGAGCAGTCATGGAAAATGTTATTAACGAAATGTAAGGACCTTTAAAACAATTTTTAGGGTTATTCGGAGCAAAAAAAAATCCATGAAATCCTGCGAGGTTTTCATTGTTTTACAATTTCGTTCATAAATAATTTTTTGTAAATGTTTTTCTCAAAGAATCAAGCAGACAGAAAAACCATTTATATGGTCCAGGCCCATTCACGAAATTCATTCTGGTTTCCTAAACTATGAAGTAAATGAGTGTCTATAAAATCCACCAAAAGCTATTTCCCCATTTGTTTTGTGCAAGGTCCTCTAAATTCTAAAACCACATTTGAAATATACTTATTCTTCAATTCTCTTAGCCAATTGAGGGCATGTACCAAAGTATCGCTTTTTTATATAGACATGATTTTAAAAATGTGAACATTGTTTTCAAATTTTGGGAAGTTTTTCAAAATATGTAAGAGAGCGTCTGTCTGGTCCATTATTTATCTAGTTCTTATTAGTTCTTATTAGTTCATTAGTTCTCATTTTGTTTTAATAGTGCAATTTTATTAATTTGTAATTTATAATGTAATTGAGAACAGGCTTTCGAGACCTTGCTGAAATAGATTTATTTAAATTTCATTATTGAAACAAAACGAAAATTCAAATGAGCCAGATAGCCGTGTCCTTACATACAGGTAACTTGATTCATTTCTTAAAATACTAGGACATCATATTAATTTTTTTCATTGTAATGCTGCAAAATATAATAACATGTAATAATTGGTCACGTGACAATCTTTGACATGCCTTCAATGTTAATTATTATAGTTTTATTTGACTTGGCCAACTTTGGTTTCAGAACTTCATTTGAATTTGTACTTGGCTAAGTTTTTCCTTCGTGGCTTTTCTTATTGACATCATTTTAGCTATCGTATTAGTTGAGTTAATAAATGATAACAATAGTAACTCCTTGAGGAATTTGAAGCTGATGCTCAGTAAACAGGTTCAGAAGGTGATGGTTATAACTAGATTATCATAATTAGTAAATTAGTTTAAAAAGATAATTTAGTCTGAATACTACTAATCTTAAAAACCAGCTTCAAAGTAAGTACTATTGGTTCAGTATGGATGTGTTACCTCAGGGTTGATTATGTAACTTCCTCACTATACTTCCACTTTCACCTGACTGAAAAACGATTTTAGAGAACTATAGATAAAAAATTGAATATGTCAGTGGAAGTGAAGTGAGAAAGTTTGTTACCCTAAGGAGATAGGGTGGCATCTTAGATTCAGCTAACTTTGTAAGAGAGGCTTTTCAAAATTGGGTACTTTCTACATGAAGATGTTTGCTGATGATAAAAAGCAAATTTTTTCACATTTTTCCGGAAAGAATCATGAAAACATTAATACATGATGTGTAATATACGAAAAATAAATTAAAATGTTTACAATCTGTCATACATTATACCTTTCATCATCGTGACGATAAAAGCTGTCTTAAATTTTGAGCTAAATTTTGTTCTCCCATTTGCTAGATAGTAATCTTACAACGATGCACTAGATAGTCCCTTGAGGTTCTGCAAAATATACTTTACTTGTTAAATTTGTCCTATTCAGAGACTATCATCATTAACTAATTTTGCTAAAAAGATGTGTAAAATCACCCTATGATTCTAGCTGTAGTAGAAGAATTTCGAAAATCAAGTTATGCTCGATGTTATAGACGAACCAAACTTCAGAAACTGGATCAAGAGAATTCAGATTCATTCAAAAGACATACGATTTTCTAAGTTTCAAACTCATTTATGAGTTTGTGAGAAATTTGATGTCCTCTATTTCGAGCTACAGATTCCGAAATGTTACCAAAGTTCCTATAACTGTTCTCGCCAAGCCACTGCATTGCAAAATCTCGCTACATACGGTACAGCTGTGGCATCTCGATCTTGATCGTGGGGACAAATCTCAACCGTAAGTACGCCGCGAAAGCATTATGATTATGGGCCGTTGATGTGGGCCTTTAGTTACCACAAATAGCGACAAGTACGGCAGTTAAGCGTATAAATTTCAGTCGTTAATCTCAGGCAAACTTCGGCTTTGCTGCTAATCTCTCTCGCTCGTCTCGAAAGGAGAACAACTCCCATTCCGGTCTGGTAGTGTAAGCCGAGCAACTATTTCGATTCTGGCATTACGCCTTCCACTTCAGATCTCATGATCCACGCTTTTGTAGAAGCGTAACGTTTTTGTGTGATATTGGAAATGGTAGTCGACTATTTCGCCATCTGGTTCCAAATTTCAGAACTAGAGAGAGTAGGTGGATTTTCAAAGATGCATTTTAATTTTTGTATGAAATAGATTTTATGATCGTTTTGGGAAGCTTAAAACAATCCTTGAATAGTATAAATGATTCGTCATCGTTTAAAAAGCTTCAGATGGAATTTTGATCTCATTGAGTCAAATATTACATTTTTTGTCGAAAATGTCTTCCTAAAAAAAATTTTTTCTTCACTATTTCATCTAAGTCTAAACGCACAATAAGCTTAAATGAACTTTAGCCAATGGATATTGGAAATCAAACAAGTTATAGGCAAAAGAGATGCATTGGAACAAAATTTGAACTTTTAAGCAAATGGTTAAATCTTCAAGCCAAGAAGAAGAATTTTTTCGAAGACAGTTGAATTTTCTCAAAAAAAGTTTATTCCCAACGGAGGAGAATGACTCTTCCAACATTGAAGATGAATTTTCAATAAAACAGTCGAATTTTCAAACAAAAAGATGATTTCAACAGAATAAATATTTGAATTTTCCACTTATAAAAATGCTTTTTCAAACAAATGGTTAAATTGTCACAAAATAGTTGATTTTTCTACTGAACAGTTGAATTTAGTTCAATTTTATTTAGGCAAACAGAAAATGAATTATTTAAAAAATAGATGAATTTTCATCAAAGATGTTAAGTTGGTACAAAGAAAAATGTATTTTTAATAGAATAGTTACACCAATAAAAATGATACTCAATCAGACATCTGTATTTACAGCCAGGTAGTTCGAATTTTAATTACTGTTCATTTTTATTCAGAAAAGATCAATTGTTTACCATCAAAGATGAATTTGCAATCCAAGAGGACAACTTTTTAAGGAAAATGTTGAATTTTCACCTGAAAAAGATTAATTTGACAGAACAGTTTATTTTTTATGAAAATAATCAAAGTTTCAACAACATAGATGACTTTATAACCTGATACCTTAACTTGTCGTTTACAAAGGTGAATTTGCGACCAAAAACATCAAATTTCTAAGAAAAGAAAAACGTTCCACATAACCAAATATTTTTACCAAATGGATGAATCTGCAAATAAAAAAGAATCATGTTTAACCAAAAATAGAATAGTTAAATTTTTAGCCTAAAAAATTTCTTTTTACCAAAAAAAAAAAAGAAAGGAATTTTCAACCAATTGTATTTAGCGAAAAAAGATGAATTCTTGATAAAATAGTTGAATCTTTAGCTGAATAATTAAATTCTTAACAAAGAAAATTATTTCTCTGTCCAAACAGATGTATTTTAACATCATGCATGATTTTTTAACAAATTTGGTGCATTTTAAGCGCAATAGGAGGAATCACCTACAAAACAGTTGAATTTTCCAACACAAAATATGATTTTTGAACTAAAAAGTTTATTTTCTACCAAATGGTTAAATTCTCAAATAAAAAGTCTCGAAATATGGGAGAAAGAAGAATTATTGAAAGGAGAAAAAACAGAGGAATAGAAGAAAGAGTGTGAAATCTAAAAAATTGAATTTTTTTCCAAATTATTGAGTTTTTATTAAACTTTTTCTTTAATTTGGCAACTTTTTTGGTTTTATTTCAGACTTATAAGCAAAACTCAACATTTATTTCAATAAAAAAATAATTTTCCGCCCACTTTCGGACGAGATGGTTTTTTTTAATGAAAAATCGTAGCTAAATTGAAACCAAAAAAATTGTAAAAAAAAATAAAAAAATAAATAAAATTTGTTTTTGGCCTTTGTTTATGAAGAGGAAATATCTATTTTTTTCAAAAAAAAAAATTTGAATAATGCTAGAAAGTTGCGGTTTTTTTCTGAAATTTCCAATAATTTGTCTACTTTTCAATTGCAGTGAAGTAATAATGAATTCAAGTGAACAAAAATAATTCTTGAAACAATTTATACTATTGTTAATAATATTTTCTTTGCCTAATGCTAGAAAATTGCAATTTTTTCTGAAATTTTCAACCATTTGTCTATATTTCACTTGGAGAGACTAAATTGTTAATTATTTTCAACAAAAATGGTTTTTGGAAAAATGTATCATTGTTTCCAACTATCTTCTCTCAGATAAGTACTAGAAAGTTGTAGTTCACAAAAATGAAAGGGATTGTTCAAAATATGATTTTCTTTCATGAACCACACGAAGGGAAAAGTGGACAAAAAGTGCAAATTTCAGAAAAACCACAAGTGTCCAGAATTAGTATAAGAGAAGATAGTTATAAACAATAATAACTTGTGTGAACAATTTTTTCTTGTGTTAAGTTTAATTAATTGTTTTGTCACTTTTAGTGAGAGATAGACAAAAAGGTGAAAATTTCAGAAAAAATAGCAATTTTCTAGCATTAGGCGAAGAGAATATTATTAGCAATAGTGATAAATTGTTCACACAATCATTTTTTTGACTTGAATTAATTATCACTTCACTCTAATTGAAAGGTAGACAAACCTTTGAAAATTTCAGAAAAAACCGCAACTTTGTAGCATTATTCGAATTAAATATCTTTGAGAATAATAATAAATTGTTCAAACAATTGATTTTGATTACTTTAGTTAATCATTTACCTCTCTCTTAATTGGAAATTGGACAATGAGTGAAACTTTTTTGGAAAAACTGCTATTTTCTGGCATTATTCTTAGAGATCATTATTAATAATAATGATAAATTGTTAAATCAATTATGTTTGTTGACGCAAAGTACAAATTTTCAGAAAAAACTGCGACTTTCTATATCTGTTCTATGAAAAAATTGCTAAAAAAATAATACATTGCTCAAACAATTTATGTGAATGTCTTATTAACAGTATAAAGTAGTCTTTCATGCATTGAAAATAATTTGCATTTGAGAAAAACGCAAAAAAATTATAATTAGTTCCAGAAACTCGGAAAAATCCATTTTTTCACTTACGGGGTTTTCTTGGGACCTTATAGAACAGACTCACGCGGGTGATATTTGAAAATATGCGTTAAACTTCATGGGTCTTGGACGACCTCTAAATATCATTTCAAAAAAATTAATTCATTTTTGTGTGCAATCGAACAAATGTCTGGGCAATATGCATACAAATTCAAGGAGAAAAATATCCAATGCATTTTTGGAAGGCCCTAATAGACAGTCACTGAAATACGCGTTTGGTGCAATCATGTGAGCCATTGCTCGTTCGTGCATTAATTTTGCATATATGGTGGTTCGCGAGCCCCCTTGAACTCATGGTCAGCCCAGTTGTATTTTACGTCATCGCAAACAGCCAACGAGCTAATATTTCACTGTTACACGGACGGACCTAAGCCACCCGTATGACCCCGGTTAAAGGTTCAACTGGTTCTTTTATACACCACGCTTTTACGAACCTTGGTTTATCAGTTTCACCCTTGGGTGCAAAAAAATACATGTTCACTAGTTTTATGAAAGAAATCGTTTTTAATTGATCCAAATATTGCAATAATTTAGAAAATTTTGTATTGGCATTAGGGTCTAGTGAGTATATGTAATTAGATGAATCAAATTTTAACAAGAAGGAGGCATTTGGCAAACGTCCCCTGGAGCCCTGAAAAATCGAATTCTGACTTTCAAATGCTGTATCTGGGTGTTAAATTTTATTGCGCATCTTTTTCACTGAAAAAAAAAAGTTCTACTTATTTTAGTTCTCAATTTGAAGCAAAAAACTGCCTATAGAATTTAGAACAAGTGAAAACTTCCAGCTACAAAAATTTGGAGGAAGGTATAATGAAGCTTTTGAAAAAGTTTCAGAATGAAATATTGAATAATTTAAGAGCAGTAATGATTTGAGTTTATGACAGCGCTCGAGTTTACGAATTTACTTTAGGCTTCAGGATTGACCGCTGAGCCCCGGTGTGTTGATAGTGAGTGAGCTAGTGAGCTTATAAAATGATATTTTTCTTAGTGACATACAAATTTCATAAACGTGAGTTTACAAATCACTTGTGAATTCAATTTAATTTTTATTGCATTTTTTTGCTTTTTATATTTGATTTTAAATGTATCCCCGAAAAAACGATATTCTAATATTAAGATTGTCATATTCTTAGTAATATTCTTAATGAAGTAAGCGAAATTTTTACTTTAAGAGTATCTTCTAGCCAAAGGGGATGAAAAATGGAAGAAGTGAAAACATGGCTAGAAGACCACCAACTTGGTGATCTCGTCCGCTTATTTGAATGTAAGTATTAAGGCCATGTGACGAGTGGGTCACGTGACCGAATTCTTACCTGACCGACACTTTTTTTATTTGTAAACTTATGTTCACACGATTAGACGCATCGAGTTGAAAATTTGGGATAATAAAGAAGAAGCACTAAGAAATGCGGCTCTGGTCCTAAATTTTAATTACATATTATGAAAAAAGTTTTTTTTTTATAATTTTTTTCTTCTTTTCTCATAATTATTAAAATTTAGGACCGGAGCCGCATTTCTTAGTGCTTCTCATTTATCATCCCAAATTTTCAACTGGATGTGGCTATTCGTATGAACATAAGTTTACATTTTAGGGTTGACCCAGAAACCTATTCCCTGAGAAAGGCATTAAAATCCAAACTCAAAAGAACAAATATCAAGGTCTAAGGCTTAATGTCTCTGTTTGTTAAATTTTGTGAGTAAAATTTTAGAAACACAATATCATCAAGTCAATCTGTGCAAAAATTCTATTTTTGAACAAAAAGGCTCAGAAACATTATGAATCCAAAAAGCAGTTATTTTGAAAAAACATATTCGAAAAGTTCAAAATATGCAATCTAACGAGCCGATCAAAACGTTGTTTGGAAACATATTTGAGGCCTTTCTATGCAATTCTTTTTGCATATTTTGAACTTTTCGAATATGTTTTTTCAAAATAACTGCTTTTTGGATTCATAATGTTTCTGAGCCTTTTTGTTCAAAAATAGAATTTTTGCACAGATTGACTTGATGATATTGTGTTTCTAAAATTTTACTCACAAAAAATAAGTTTACAAATAAAAAAAGTGTCGGTATAAGGTAGAAATCCGGGCACGTGACCCACTCGTCACATCGCCTTAAAAATTATTTTTTTTTTAAGTTATTGTGTGTAATCACTTCGTTTGGAGTTATTTTTTTCCTTGTTTTTTGTATTTAATCTCTTTTCCAGTGGTGTAGTCCTAAAAGAAAAAGTGACCTGGCGGTACAAAGGTAAGGGTTATAAGTGGAAATAGATTTACGAACTTAGATTTCATTTATAACTTAAGCGCAATAAGAAAATCCAACTATATTTTTGAGCAAAAGTTCATTTTTTTCAACTGGAAAGGCCACTATTTTATATTCTTGTTTCAGAACTTATCTCGTTTGGTTACAAATTTTATTATTTGGTTCAAAATTCGATTATTTTGATGAAAATGCAACTACGTTGTTAAAAAAGTAATATTTTTATTCAATATTCAACTACTTTGTTAAAAATTTATTTTTTTTAATTAAAGGTGTTCATCTTTCTGGTTGAAAAGTTAACTATTTTAATGGAAATTCATATCATGTTTGGTTCGAAGTAAACTTTCTTAACTGACTAATTTTTTATATTTGAAAAGTGAACTATTTGCTTTCAAATGAACTTTTATGTTCCAAATTCTATTGTTTTGTAGAAAATTCATCTTTTCAGCTTAAAAATTCAACAGTTTGGTAGATAGTTGAACTATTTGGTTGAAAATTAAAGTTTTTGGTTGAAAAATCATATTTTGGGTTGAAAAGGTAACTTTTTGAAGATAATTCCTCTTTTTGACGTTGAAATTGAAATTTTTTTTTTGGATTCATGTATTTTGTTGGAAAGTGGAGTTTTTGGTTAGAAAATTAATCTTGTTTGTTCAAAATACAAGTTTTTGGTTGAAAATTCAACTATTTGGTAGAAAATTTATATATTTTGTTGAAAAGTCATCTGTTTTGGTACAAAATTATTCATGTGCGTTGAGAGCTCAACTTTTTGGTTGAGAATTCTACTATCTTCTTGAAAATTCATCTCTCTTGATTGAAAATGATCTTTTTTGTTACATAATAAGTTTTTTCCGATTTCAAGTCCACTGTTTACTAAATCTTCCTTCGCTGAAAATTCAACTACTTTTTTAGAAATTGAACTATTTTTGTAAAAAATCTAATTATTTTTGGAACATCGAAGTATTTCATTGAAGTCATCCTTCTTGTTCAAAAATTCATCTTTTATGGTAGAGAAGTTATCCTTCTTGGTTGAAAATTCATCTTTATTGGTTGAAAAGTAACTTTTTCGTGGAAAATTCAACTTTTTTGGAAAAATCCATCTTTTTGGCTTGCAAATTTTATTATTTGGTAGAATCTTTGACTATTTTTGAGAAAACTCGTCTGTTTTATTGGAAAATTCATCTATTTGGTTGGTAATGAAACTGTTTGGTTGAAAATTATTCATATTTTTTTCTTCGAAAATGCGTCTTTTTGTGTTGACAATTCATCTCTGTTTGTTATTAAATTCAATATGTTAGCTATATTGATTTTATTTAAAAGACTTTCTAAACGTAAAATCCGTCTTTAGCCAAAGGCTGCGTTACTATGAGGCCCCCCCCCCCCGGGTACAAAAGTGTACAAAAGGCTAACTTATACGTAATTGTCATGTATAAGTTGTGCAGTGCCTACAATTGTCAATTAACTGAAACTTTCTGTTATTTACAGTGAAATAAAATTACATTTTATAAGACCACTACAATATATATATATATAGATCTATAACTATAGATATATAAATTATATATTTTAATTTGTGTGTTGCGTGTAACGTAAAATATCAATGTAATAATATTAATAATAATTTATATTGTATTATTTACTAAAAACAAATATATGTGAATACAAATTCTTCAGATCTTGCTATAGTCTAAGGTTTACTGTACCTTATTATCTTATAGATAAGAATATATATTCCTAATGTGTGAGGGCCTCCATTGTACATTAAGAATATAATGACGCCTATTTAAGTTGCAATTATTCTTGAACTTAGTGGGAAATTCTTACAATTAGACAAGAATATATATTCTTAAGGTAAGAGGGCCTTCATCGTACATTACGAATATATTATTGACGCCTATTTAAGTGGCAAGTATTCTTAAACTTAGTGGGAAATTATTAATATTAGAATATCGTTTTTTCGTTGTAGGACACTTTAACGTACGTTTTCCACTTTGTCTAAAAAAATATTTTAAATTCGAACAGATCAGTTAGTCCTTTATCCTTCTGTGGAAATTACGTATGTAAGCTAAAAAGTGATTAAATAAACAAAGTACTGATTTTTCAATTTATAATCAATTGGAACAATAGAAAAAATAATTAAGTATATTTTTGGAAATCTAAAGTAGTTGTATTAAATTATATTATGCAGAAGGAAAATAGTGTGCAAAACTATTATTCTTCTACACTGTTAGAAACTTCTTGAAGTTTCAGTCAGTTTTCAATGACTTATTTCACTGAAATTTCATAAACTTGGCTTTTTGAATTAATTTGAGACCATTTTCATTAATTTTCAGTGACACAAAACTAAATTTCGAAGCAAAAGTTATTAAAATTTCATAAAATTGACTCTGAAACCTGTTTCAATTGCTTGTAAAAAGAATATTATTGGTGGCTGAATAAATTTCACTGTGGCTTACGTAAATTTTATAAACATGCATTGAAACTGTAGTGACATTTTTTATTGAATTCAATAAACCTAAATGAAAATATGAACAAAATTTGGAAAGAAATTCATGAAATTAAATTCAGAAGTTTTTTATGTGATATATATTCCATATTTCGATCACTAAGTGAAAAGAAAGAAATTTACATTGAAGAATAGATGTAATGTTAAATTCTTCGGGTAACGAACGTCTGGGAATATGATGTAGATGAATATTGTGACAAAAGACAAGGACAACTTCCAGGCAATTGAGGAAGATGCCACATATACAAAATATGTGCATAATTGTTCTTATGTACCAATGAGTACTTTTGTATTAATCTCGTAATGAATTTTCCATTTGGACAATTTTTTACTTATGTCTTTTATTCGCAGATCACTCTTGATATCTTATTTCTGTACTAATTTATAAATAACTGATAATGATTTTTGGAACGATTTCTTATATTTTGTGTTTCTTCTTAGATCTGTAACAATTGTTTGTAACATGTGCATTTTATGATGTTTTGGGTTAGCTCGAGAGGTTCGTTGAAAATTATGTCACTTGTCCTGGCGAACGAAAAGCTATAAACATAAAAATTGCCTTTCCTCTCTTTCTCCACCCCCCCTTCGCCCCGTCTCTCTCTCTCTATTTCTTTCCAAAAAGTGGGATGAAATGACTCCTAAAATCTGGCTTGCCTTGAGAGTTTTCGAGTTAAAAAAGAAGATTAGTTTGCCTCGGTACTTTAAATACTTTACCACGTAATTCTCGTTAGTGATATTTTCATTAAGAATAATTGTTATTTTTCAATATAAATTGAAACAAAATTTCCACAATTTTTCGTGACTGTGTTCTTTAAACAGCGTTTCAATTAGTGTCCGGATGTAATATGTAAATAATATTTGGATAGTGATACATACATCGTACACAGGAAGTTAATTGATTACCATTTCCTTCTCTTCTGAATTTTGAATAATTCTCTTCATTTTCAATACTTTTTTAATCGTATTATAAATGATGATTTTCGTTCTCATATCTTGGTCAATTTTTCACTTATGAATGCAAAATTAGATTCCGTAATCTTTTTAAAAAGGGATATGTGATGTGCGTATATGTGTATGTGAGTGTACAGTGTGCACACGCATAGATATTTTTTTTATTTACAGGTATTAGGTTTTCATTTTTTCAATTAGCATAAGAATATATTTATCATACCTTGTAGTTTTCTATAAATAATCCCTGATAAGGGGGTCTGAATTGGCCCAGAAACATGTTGGTTCCTTGATAGTATAAAAAAGACGGATAAAGGAAAAAGTGAGAGGTTTTGAATTTTTTTGAACAAATGAGGAGAACAAATATAACCGAAGTTCATAATGAGTTTGTAGAAACACGTCCTGAAAAAAAAATTAAAACCCTATTTTTTCTAAGTGAAGGCATTAAGCTGTAGTACTTGGATTTTGATTTTTATCTCCTGTACAATAAGACTCAATGTTTTGACTTTAAAGATTAACATCTATAAATCGCTGTCTCAAAGAACAACATTCTGTTTTTTGAAAGTGCCTGTATGGAATATTTTTCGCTAAAATGATATACAAATTTTATACATATTTTGTTCATATAATTTAAAATATGATTTAATTAAGCATACTATTAATAATTTCTAATTGTCCAGCTTATAAAAATTAAGTGGATGGTTGTGAAATAACGGTAATTTAGGTCATATATGCTTTATGACATCAGTATTTATTGACCAAGCAAATATTCATCCACCAAATACGTGTCAAAACTTTGACATACCTCCGTCACGTACATGAGGTTGAGCAATATAATTATTTTATTTATTCAAGATAAGCGTAGCAATGCCTGATAGAACTATATTAGAATATTTTTGTATTTCAATATTTCTAAAAAGAAATATGTAATGGGAATAAGAAATTAAATTATTGCACATATAATGAAACTGATTTCATGAATAGCTGTTATTGTTTTTATCAATCACAATGGTTTGTATTTTCACAAAATGTCTAGGATCACCAAAAATATGTGCACTACTCTCACCGAATTTCGTTAAATCTAGCAGCCTTTACAAGCTGTGAATGTTTTTGTAGCACTGAAATCTCATTTTTAATAATTAAATATATCTACTCACTTCAAATGTCATTTGCTACTACATTATATGATACCTGTTATTGATTTTCATCAGCATCAAAATGTCTATAATTTAAATTGGAAATTATTGTCTCCAATAAACCATTCTGGAATAATTTAGCTTTTGGCGCGTTAAAACTAAAGATATTTAGCTTCGAATGTTGAAATTCACAAATATTTGTTTTGAAGTGTCTTCATTAGTATATGTTTAATCAGGAACATTACCAATATTTTAATGTTCAGTTTCTTATGCTGTTCCTACTATTCAGTTGAAACTCTTTTAAAATGTACAGTTTCAAATGCTTTTTACATTCTCATTCTAATGAGAATGTATTAGTTTTGTGTAAAATTTGACATTGTCGGTTTTATATCAAATCTTCACGTTTTGAAACCTCCTAAGTCAGAAAAAACGATTTTTACGAATGTGTCTGTCTGTATGTCTGTCTGTATGTCTGTCTGTCTGTCTGTCTGTCTGTCTGTAGTATCGTGTAGGCACGATAACTTTCGAAAAATTGATCAGATTGGATTGTGATTTGGCACACTTTTTTATGGCCGAAAAAGAAAGAACGATTTTGTTGACCAGCTATTTCGGATGAAAATTCAAAAAGTGAGCATATTTTGGAAATTTTATAAAACACTTCTTTCAAGATTTGAAAATTCTATGTACGGTTATTAGTAGTACGCAAAAAGAGAAACAAAATATCTCAATGACTTTTTCTGATAAAAGAAATAACCGGAGTTTTAGCATTTTCATAACAACTTTATGAATTTTTGAAAAAATCGAAAATTCAAATTTTGATCGCACAAAAGTAATGAGAAATAAAAAATTCCAATTTTTGCAACACCCACCTCAAAATTTGACCTTTTCATCCTTCCAAATGGTGCCTAACGGACCTTAGTGAGCAGACTGTCTGCGAAATAATTTTCACGCATGCGCAGTTTGAAGATGTCTTACTTTAGGAACTGGTGAAAAAACAGCGCATGCGCACTTTCAAAATGGGGTACTTTAGACAGTGGCATAGGTAAGTTTTAACACTGGTGTTGGTATCTTCTTGGAATAAATTTAGATTTAACGTGAACAAATCTTTTAATGATTGAAGTTTGATTATTAGGGTTTCGTAGCCCCTCCCCTTGCCCCCAAACCCTGGGCAAAAGACCATAAGCACCAACATTTTTTTTCAATAATTTTTTCCCAACACATTTTTTTATATATAAACTTAATCAGTGTTGGAGGTTTCCAATTTTTTAATATTTTCTGAAATCCTGGAAAATTAATTGGAATACCTTTGAAGATTTCAAAGTCTTTTTGAATCATTAGAATCCTAGGGAATCTTATCAAATCTGTCGAAATTCATTCAAAACCATTATAATTGTTTTAAATATCCTAAAACCACATAGGTTCTAATTGAAATCCTTTCAAATCTGCCGGAAATTTTAACCCTATTGTGAAATTTCTGAAAATCTATTGGCATATTAAAAAATATTTTAGAATCTTTGAAATCCCTTAATTCTGTTCCGAGAAAAATATTTAGGATCATGGGAAATTCATTAAATTATCGTATCAAGTGCCTTCACACTCTTAGAATTACGAAAAATTTTACATATGTTATTAAATGCCTTCAAAAACTTTTGAAATAATTCATAGTCTCAAAAGTCCACTGTATTTCTTCGGAATCTTTCTCAGCATACAAAACTTGTATACATTCCATAAAATTCTTTCGAATCTTCAGAAATAAATGGAATTTCTTTTGAATCGCATATTAACCATAATATTTGAAATTGGCTTCAAATCTTTGAAACTCTACAAAATGCTTAAAAATCCCTTAATTCTTGTGAAATTCTCTGTGATTTATGAAAATATTATAACAGGATTAGAATTTTCTATATGTGTCAAAATCCGATAAAAATCACTTTGAATCATCCCATAAGAATCCTTAGAAATCTTCAACATTCTCTGATGTCCCTTGAAATCTTTTTGAAGTTTAGGAAATTCTTAGCAATCTCATGAACATATCTTCCATCTCGGAAACGCTATAACATCTTACAAAAAATTTGAAATTGCTCAAAATCTTTAGAAGCTTTCAAAATTTCTCAAAATAATTAAGAACGTTGGAAATTGTATGAATTCCCTTGAAAGCTGCCGAAATCTTTTTCAATCCTTTTATTCCCTTGGAATCTATCGAAATACTTTTAACTCTCTGGACTCTTCTGAACGCTAATGTTGACGTGTAAATAATGATGCGTCCGTTTGTTCAATTCTAAATTCAATTTCAAATACTTTAGATTTACAAGAGTTCTAATTCTTCAATGCTTCGATTTCGTAATTGAGTAATTATTATCCAACTTGAACATTTTTTTATGTAATAAAGTTTCAATTTTTCAATTTTTGTAAATCAGAATGATGTATTTTCGCCGAGAAACGAGCATAAACTTGTTCTTGTGTTAGAGGGCACCATAAAACATTTATTCGGAGAATGTGATTGCTAATAAGAAATTCATAACGCGCATAGCGCGAGAATCATGGTTGGTATTATAAAATAATATTAAATTTATAGAAAGATACACAAAGCAATTGGTTAAATGTATTAGGCATAGTTCTCTATGTATAAGAAATTTTACGATGGCCTCCCCCCCCCCCCTTAATTACTTATCTGGATCCACGCTTATGACGTCAGAACTTATCGGCCAAGCAAATATTTATTGTACCGAAATCAAAATGAGTTAAAAGACTCTGCCAATTAGAGAACATAGAACATTTTCACAAATCATTATTTTTCAATAGGAATACGTTATGAAAATTTAAGACATGTAGTTATTTCATGTATGATACTGTTAAATTCATAAATGCCTATTCTTAGAACAATTATATTTTCTTGATTAGAAGAAAAATTGAAAACAACATTTCGTTTTGTAAATGAAGAGGATTTCTATCTTCCCTGAAATTGTGTTACTACATATTTTGAGGAATGAAAATTGGCAAAAAAGAATATTGAATACTTTTAAACGATTTTTTTCATTTAGCAGAATTTTAAAACAATTTTAGAAGAAATTCTAATAATTCAAAAAGAATGTCAGAAGGTTTAGGAGTGTTAAAAACATTCAAAAACAATTCAAAACTTTGAAGAATTCCTAAAGGTAACAAGAAAGTTGATAGAAACAAAAACCATTTGGTTTGAAATTTACTTTTTTCTTGAAAATTCAAATTTTTGGGTGGAAAAATTTAACTTTTTTTTTAAATTTGACCCATTTGGATGTATTTTCGTATTTTTCATTTAAAATTGAAATCTTTCTTAGTTTAAGTGTTGAATGTTAAGTCTTTCTTCCATAATTATTATCTTAAATTGAAGAATGAACAACATGGCTGAAAGTTAAACTTTGTTAAAATTTAACTTTTCGGTAGAACATACATCATTTTAGTTAGAAGTTAATCTCTTTGATTGTACATTTAACTATTTTGTTAAAAAATCACATATTTTGTTGAAACTTAGCCTGTTTCGGTTAAGGATTACACTAGATTTTGTATGATTCGTATTTTTCGTGAATTCAACTATTTTTGATTCTGAATCAAAATTTTTTTGACTGAAATATTAACTATTACATTTTTAAAGTTAATGGTAAGGTTTTTGTCTAGGAAATTTCATTACATTGATATCGATTTCATTCTCTCATCTTGTTTGGGTCATAATTCAAACTTTCGGTTGAACGTTGAACTAGTTCGTTGAACATTCACTCTGTTGTCTGAAAATTCATAATTTTAGTTTAAAATCTGACTATTACGTTGAAAATTCGTTTTTTTGTAGAGAATTAATTTTCTTTTTTGGATAATTTATCTATTTTTATTCAAAATTTAACTATTAGGTTGAAAATCAATTCCACTCTTTTCAAGTTAAATTTGAAATATCTTTCAGTTCAAATATCAAACATGAAATTTTTACGTTCAGAATTAATCTTCTTCGTTGAAAATTAAACTTCTTTGTGCAAAGTTGAACTTCAGAAAAAATGTATTTTCTTGTTCAAAGATTCATAATTTTGGTTGAAAATTCATATTTTGTTGAAAAATGTCACCACTCCAAAGAAAATATGTCCTTTATATAGAAAATTAAGTTTTTTAGTTGAAAATTGATCTATTTGGTTGAAACATAAAAAATTTTTTTTCAAATCAATTAATTGGGTAAAAAGTCTGGTTAAGGTTTCCCTGTACAAGTGCCCATTCCCATTCTTTTTAGCCCTGTTGAAAAGGCTTCTTGTATCCTAGTTCAGTTCCTCAAGTCTAGGATTTCACCAGGTTGCGTACCTTATTTTCTTGATACGAAATAGACAATTGTTATGAGAAGTTTTTTTCATAGCTTCACCTTCTCGAACGATATCAGCTGAAGATTCTCTTTCTTCAATAGGCTTTAATAGTTCGGTGTAGCGACCAGAAAACTGCTAAGACTTCCATACAAGTATCCTAGTCAATAGCTTTAGGTTTCCTGTACCTTTGAGCCCCAGGTCTGTCGGCTGTCAAAGAGAAGGAGTTCTATCTACCATCCTATAGGGACGTATTTGATGATACATGCTATTCCTTAAACACTCCGCTAATACTTATGGAACATAAGGTCACATTAACTGCCTCGTGACATCTGGATGTCACGGACGTTGGTGTATTACCCCGTATCAATGCAGCCAAACCACTATATAAGAGGTAATCTAATCAGAACTCACCCCTGTGGTTAGTTTCCTTAACACCAAAAGTCCGAGTGATGTGCGTTAGCATCACATCCGATTATCAGTTGCCATCCTTCAACACAGCAGTTATCCAACAGATTAATCCAATCCTCAGATAATAACGGCTCCTGGCAGTCAAATATTAAGTGCGATAAGCAAATCACTCAAGGTGGGCGCATGCATCTTAAATGGTGCTCGATCTTTATTGTTACCACGTCTCTAGAAAAAAACGGTGGTAATACAATGAATTTAATATCACTTCTGACATCAAATGTTGCCGTAGGTGTCTTGTAAGTCAAAGGTTCTTGTATTAGGTCAGACATGTTATTTACTCTGTCAAACATCTGTTCGAGATAGGGGACGCTCCTTGAGCAGGTAAATGTTGGTCTGGATAAGATGAAGATTGAAAGGGGGACATGCAGTGTCGAGAGCTCTGTCTTCGGACGTATCTCTGTTTTTGAGAGGATATTCACATTGATCCTCGTGGACCCATAGTGAGGCCTGTAGTTGATCTTCTTGGGAATCGCGAAAACTCCTGGATTTGCAGTTATTACAAGTTGGGTAGCTTGACTACGACCTATAACCTATAACCTATAACACCTATAACCTACACCTATGACAACAATAACACCCATAACCTTCTTTACTTCAATTTTCAAGATCAGATTTTGGACTTCTCTCCTCTTAATTATTGCCGTTGGTTCCACGAATACACCAGGAATCCAGATCAGCAACTATACTGGCCTTGGTATGTCCACGCTATCTGTCACCTTGTTCTAAACTTCCGCCCAAGGTTGTAATCCGTTAACAGCTTCAATGTACCAAATGTCCGCTTATGTATACCGCTTTGTTCGGAAAGATAGTGATAAAAGCATTATTCATTATGTGTTTGATTTTGGAGATTACTAATTTTGTTCCTACAAGTAGCGTGGGAAATATTTGGTAACTTTCCACCAAGACCTGTCTGTATAAAGAAGACAATTTTACTCTGAGATGAAAGCCCGGTATTCCCTAGTGCACGTCTTGGCTCAGGCAGCTGTTTTAGGAATCGAGAGTCACTTGACTTTGGCTGCTTAGTTGAATTCATGCTGATACTTCCACCCTAATAACCATGAACTCTTACCGAGCAAGGTTGTCTGCACTGCGGCTTCCAAGTCGCTGCTATCTGCGGGAGTTTGCAGGCCTCCTCATCGCGGTTAAGTTTGAATTCGCCTTCTCCTGAGGCAGGGAAAATCAATTCACAACCATAAATACTAGTCGAATTTACGCATCCTATAGAGGAGGTATATCATCTCCTATAATTTTAGATCCTTTGACACACAAAACTATGAATGTTTGGAAGAATTGATATATTGAAAAAGTTATTTTATATTATAAAAAATAAGTTTTTTCATATCAAGCGATAGTTCAGCGAGCAGGAAATTTACAGAATATCTCTCTTATTTTACTATAAATCTAAAAAATATCAAGAAAAAAATTGAAGTTTGGCTTTTTGCGGAAATTCACTTTAGTTTTTTATAAATATGTACGCCATTTTTTTTATGTTTAGAAGTTTTTGAGTTCCTCCGAAGAATTTAAAGTGTGTATATTGTATTGTATTGCATCGTATTGTATTTTTTGTTTATTTATAAAAAAAAATTAAGCTAAGAAAATTTGACTTTTGAAGTATAGCGATTTTTGAGAAATGTTTTGATTCAATGAAAAATGCCCAGAAAAGTCAAAGCAACTATAAAAAAAAATATCCAACAGCAATGCAAATGTTGAAAAACTTATAGAATTTGTTATAAACAGATAAGTGAATGAAAATGGTTTCGTGGGGATTGCTGGCGATTCGTCACTTGATTCGCACTAAGTTTGAACAATTAATGGACAAAAAAAGTTTTTATAATAGTTGAATTATTGAATGTTAATATATAATTTGTTATTCGCAACGCAATTTTTATGAACAAATATCCATATCAGGTATTTTGGATGAAATAAATAATTTCTTGTCTATTGAATCTATCATATATTACTTGGAAATAGAACCCAAGCTTCATATTTGGCACCAAATAAGGGTGAATAATTGTTTCAACTACGTAATTAACAAATACACTATTCGGCTATTTTTGCAGGTACAAACTCGATTTTTTCAGTGCAATTTACTGTAAGCTACTTAGTTCTAAATTTTTGAGAACATTTTGATGACAGGAAACAATTTATTGTTGTGAAGATCAATTGTTCAAACGAATTTCTATCATTCTATGTATTTATGAGGAAAATACCGCTTTTTCACGAAATCGACAGCCAGTTATTCAGCAATGATTTTTTGCTATGAATCGATAACATTTGATAATTGTTCAACCGAACTTAATTAACAGGAACATTATTTGGTTATTTTTCAGCATTTCAATTTGTTTTTTATTTTGTGTAATTAACTGATTATAACACGTTTTAAAACTTTTTTGATAGTTCGTCCACGATCCACTATTTTTATTTATTTGGAAATGTGTTAGTAACAGTTCATTGCACACAAAAAAAAAACAAGTTTAAATGCTGAAAAATAGCCAAATAATGCATTTGTTAATTACGTTCGGTTAAACATTCATCAAATTTATCGATTTATAGCAAAAAATTATTGCTCAATAACTGGCTGTTAATTCTGTGAAGAACAGCGAAACTTTATTTATAAATACATCAAATGATAAAAATGTGCTTAAAAAGTTATTCTTTACAATAGTGATTCGTTTACTGTCATTAAAATGTTTTTGAAAATTCAGAACTTAGTCATTTACAGTTAATTAATATATGATCGATTCCATAGGAAAAACTTTATTTATCCCATCAAAAATACCTGATATGAATATTTGTTAAGAAAAATTGCTTTTAAAATAACAAATTATTCATGAACTTTTATTATTTCAACTAAAAAACTCTTTTTGCATACAAATTATTCAAATCTAATGGGAATGAAGTGACGAATTGGCGCCAATCCCCACGAAACCATCTTCATTCACTTATTTACTTATAACAAATTCAATAAATTTTTTAACATTCACATTGCTATTGGACATCTTTTTTGGATAGTTGTGAGCTTTCACATCTCTAGGTATTTTGATTGAATCAAAGCATTTTTAAAAAACCGGTATACTTTAAAAGTCAAAATTGTTTATTTTTTTCATTTTTTGTTATTAAATAAATAAAAAAATAAAATAAAAATCTGCTACAACAGTTCGATGCAAAATTTCATTAGCTTTCTTTGCAAGAAAGTTAAAATCAGATAATAATCCTCCTTTAAAAATCAATTTGTCCACGGACGTTTTTTTTCCCCACTGTGCGTCGCCAGGGTCAGACTGCTGAAAGTCACATAGAAGCTTCCTGTTGAATAAGTTAGCATTTGGATTTTATTTTATTTCGATTTGATATGAACCGCTTCTTCAAATGGTGAGATTTTATTCTTTCAAAGTGTCGATTTATATTGACAATTTTTCGCTGAAATGAAGAAAAAATGCTGTCGAGCAAGTATTGACCATATCAAAAAACATGAAAAAGTGTGAAAAACCTCCGCCACGTGAATGAGTTAAGCGTCTCATATATAAATTTATCTTTATATTCGTTTTTTTTAATTATTCAATATAAACGCAATCAAGGTTAACAAAGCTAAGTTTCTTCAACATATCGTTTTCTAATATTTATATGTTATCATAAAAAGAAATGTAATTATTATTCGAAATTTAAGGCTTATTTCAAACGTATTTTGATACAAAAAAAATTATTTACTCGAGAATCATTCAGTTTGATTTGGTGAGAAGGCGACTTGATATTCGAACATATTTGTCATACGTTTACACTTGTTAGTCCTACCAAATGCTAGATGATTTTAAAAGAAAAATGTTAATTTATAATAGATATTTTTTTACTGTTTTGTTTTAGGATCCTTCTTGAATTATTATCTTTGGGAGGTAACATTTTCCGAAATTTCTACATTCATTTAATTAAACCTTCCTCAATTCAAAAATGTCTAATACAATATTCTAAGAAATTTCCTAGATTTGCGTGTGTGAGTGTCAGTGTGTGTGTGTGTGTGTGCGTTTGTGTGTGGATGTGGGGATGTCACACTTTTTTGTGAACACGATGACTAGAAAACGGTTGCAGTTAAATTGATGAAATTTGGAGGGCCTAATCATCTCACTAATATCTTCAAGCTGACCAAAGGATTACTTAGAATATTTATTGCATTTTTTTTACTCCATAATATTTTGAAAATGGATTTTTCATAGTTGAAATTTCTTCGTTAGCTTAATTCAAAGTTGATACAACAATATACAATATTCCTTGGTTCGGGATCAATCGATTGACCTATAATATTAATACAGTTTATTAAAAAGCAAGGAAGTTATGGTAATTTATATATTTTAAAGATTGGTTTTTTATAGTGAAACGTTTTTCATTAACATAATTCAGAATTGATGCAAGAACAAGAAGATGTGTTGATTCGAGACTAATCGATTGACCTATAATATTGTTACATTTTATTGAAGAGTGAGGAAGCTATGGTAATGCATGATATTTCAAAATTCGGTTTTTTATAGTAAAACTTCTTTTTCCAGCATAATTCAAAGTTGATGCCAGAATATAATAGATTCTTTGGTTCGAAGCCAATTGATTGAACTACAATGTTATAACATTTTTCAAAGAGTAGGGTCATTATGGTAATTTATTTATTTTGAAAACCGGTTTTTTATATTAAAACTTTTTTTACTAACATAACTCAAAGTTGATGCAAGAACATAAAAGATGTGTTGATTTGAGTCGAATCGAATGACTTATATTGATTCACTGATTCATTGCTATTTACATAGTTCGAGAGAGCGAGGACAGCTTAAAAGCTGATAAAATTACACCCCGTGTAGTACAACGACCCCCATCCGAGTATAACCGAGCCAAGCACTGCTTAACTTCGGTGAACGGACGAGAAGCCTCAAAAATTGGCATATGTCCAAGCGGACAATTGACCTATAATATCAAGACATTTTATTGAAAAGTGAGGAAGCTATGGTAATGCATAATATTAGAGAATACGGTTTTTATAGTAAAAATTTTTTTCAACATAATTCAGAGTTGATGCAAGAATATAAATGATTCCTTGATTCAAAACAAATCGATTGACCTATAATATCGATACATTTTAATAAAGAGTAGGGAAGTTATGGTAATTTATATATTCAAACTGATTGACCTCTGATGTTCATACATTTTATTGAAGAGTGAAGAAGCTATTATAATGCATAATATTTGAAAAAACGGTTTTTTTGAATAAAACATTTTTCTTCAACATAATTCAAAGTTGATGCGAGGATATAAATGATTCATCGCTTTGAGGCAAATCGATTGATCTATAATATGAATACACTTTATTGAAGATTGAGGAAAAATATAAAGAAATCATAAAAAAAAGAAAAAGAAATCATAAATCTGGGAAAGGGATAGGGTGCGACAGAACATTTCCCTTTCCTTTTCCAGCTAGAAAAATTATCATTTCGAATACAAAATTTGATTCTGTCTTATTTGCCTTTGCATTTCACTTTTTTTTTATCATTTTGTGATCTTATATTTCTTGTAGATTTCTTCTCTTAAATTGAGCAAAATGACGATTTCGTTTTGTCTATTATTGAAAAAATAACTTATGGTTCCTCTATGAGGAAGCAAATACATATTCTAACGGGAAGCAAAGTGCTCGTGAAATGAGCACAATATAATTATAAATACAAACAAAGTAGAAATACTAAACATGGAATTCACAGCTAGTTTATTTAATTTGTCCGAATTCAAATTTATTAACCTCTTGAGGAATGTTCAAAAAATGATTTTCATCCGATAAATTATAATTTAGACCACCAAATTATATTGTATTGTGCAAAAAAATGCTTCAAGAAATTTTAGCCAATAAGTGAGAAGCTTTTAAGTATTTTTTGAATAATTATATAATAGTTATTTTTCGGGATAAATGATTCAGTTAAGGAATTTCAAGAATGATTGTTCTTATTCAACACATTGTGTAATTACATGAATAGATTTAATTTCTTTAAGGAATTTTTTCACCATAAATTGTAAAAAGATATAATTTTATGAAATTTTTGACTCAATTATTGAATATCGAGAATGATATATTTTTTGGCGATATTTGGAAATTATTTCAAAAATTATAATCTGTTTGACAATTCTTTTTCTGTAAATCATGATGAAGTGCTGAGGGATTGATCACCAAAAATTGGGAGTCAAATTCTTCGGACCACCCTAATGTAGTTATTAGGCAATAAAATTAGGATGCTCATTTGTAAAATCATGTATATAAAAATCTTGACGAATAAAAATTCTCTTTACAGTTCAATTTGGAATCTTATACTATTCTTAAAAGATACAATTAGAAATTATTTAATTTTAAATGCTAATGATTTGAATAATTTGCCGACATACATAAAATATTTCAACCCTTTTTGAAATAATGTTAACTGAGATTATGTTTTTAATTCCTACATCTATATGTCAATTAATTAATACTCAATCAATTTCATGGAAATATTAAACAACAAAATGTTTTCCTTATTCAAGATAAGCATAATACATACTGATAAAACTAATAAGAAAATGATGAATAATTTCACTTTCCAGTATATTTTTTGAAGAAATATGTTATCACTTTTAAAAAAATTAATCATTCCATATAATATAAATAATTCAATGAATGGCTATTCTTGGGAAATTTAATTTTTCCGATTAGGGAAAGTAAACAAAACTGGAAAGAATACTTTGAAGGGCCTAAATTTTCCCCATAATCTTCTTATAAATTATGGTAAAGTAAAAGACGCTTTTGTATGATATAAAGCAGTCTGAACATTTATGTTAGGGCATTTTCTGGGCCATAGGGTTTTCAAAAAAGAAGCTAAAAAGCGAATTTTCCAAAAAAGGCTATCTTTTATTTTTTCTTGACTCTTTTTTCATTTATTTTAATATAAGAAAGATGTCCTGTGAATTTCGTCCCCGCTAAACTATGTCATCATACAGAAAAACTACTTTTTATGATATAACATGAATGTCTTTGGTTGATAATGTAATTATTCCATTAAAAATTTATCTTTTATGGTAGAAAATTATTTTCTTCGTGCCCAATAAATTTATTTGGTTGATATTCTTACTATTTGGTCGAAATAAACTTTTCTGTTAAAGATTTATATTATTGGTTTAAAACATTAAACTATTTTGTAGAAAATTCGTCAACCATGATGATAAATTAATACTTTTTGGTGAAAAATGCAACTCGTCGAAAATTAATCTTTTTCGTTTAGGCATTCAACTGTTATTTTTTAAATACGTCTTTTCTGCATGCCTTTAACTGATTTTTATTTGAAATTGACATTTTTTATGTTCGAATATCAATCATGCATTGCATTTTTTATTGCGAATTAATCTTTTTTTGGATAAAAATTCAACGATTTCGTTAAAAATAAAATCTGTTTTTAAAATTTCGATGTGACATATCTGGAACCTTTAAAAATCTTTTAGAATATCCTTAGGAATCTCAGGAAAATTATATCTATATAATAACAATGAGAATTGAGTTATATCTCTAAACATTTTGATTAAACCATGCTCTAGAGCAAGAACTAGCAGAACTAGAACTAGCAGCAATTGTTACTGATTGTTAAATATTATTGTCATTTATTAAATTTTTCAAAAACTCGGTCGCAATTTGCGATACAAATTTGGATCTGATATTTGTTTATCGCAACCGAAAAACAGCCTGGTGCTGAATCACATGGAAATTTTCATTACGTATGTAACTTCTTCAATCATGAAAGATTCTAAATTCCAGTCAGCTCGAAACATTTCGAATTTTCGATAAGTTAAAGTAACTTGAAATTCATTAGGATCCTCTTAATAATACTAAAATTGATGATAAACTTAACTCTTATTATTGGACATGATTATTTCACGTTATGGCAACGGCCATACCACGCTGAAAAACAGAGTTCTCGTTAGATCACTGAAGTTAAGCAGTGTTGAGCGCGGTTAGTACTTGGATGGGTGACCGTTCGGGAATACTACCAACTGCGTGCTGTTGGCGTGTCGTGGGTGTGGTGAGCCCACACTTGTAGTTATTTACTACAAGAAGCTATCCATCTAGAAACACTACCCGAATCGGGTGGTGTCACGCCTACCCCGAAAGGGAAATGGCTTAACGGTATACATACATACATGGTAATGAAAAACACACATGAATCAGTTTTATGAAATGATAATCAGAAATCTATTTAATTACAGCAATATCATATATACTATTTTTTATCTCATCTTCTATCCTTGAATCTCAGGTAATTTTGTCATATCAAGGTGTTGAGTGATAGTCAAGAGAATTTTTAGCAAAGCTTTTGTTGATTTAGCTCTCTGTTCTGGATTGAAAATAATTTTAAACTCACAGTTCACCTGAGTAATACGACAGATGTTAGTATATATAGCAGTGAATATATTCCACATTTCTCAGTCCCCGTTTAGAGAGTCTATCCAGAAGAAATGAAGATCGCTAGCAGCATTTTAAGCCTAACCTTTGTGGTTTATCTGGATTTTATTGGTAAGTGAAATTAAAGTGACCACATCCCGTGTTCTCATATCACAGTTAGGGAATGTTCTTCAATTACATGAGTATCATTTTTGGAATGGTACACCCCCTTCACCAATTCTGTGAGGATTCTCAAGATTTCTATGACCTTCGCCAAAACTTCTTACGTAAAATTTTATATATTTGACTCAATATATTTACTATTTCGATCTTAAACGTGACCTGAGAGAATTTTTAAAGATTTCAAGGGATAATACAAGTTTTAAGGCGTTTCAAACGACTCCAGTGTGTTTTTCGAAACACTTTGAAATAAGCCACGGAATTCCAAAAAATATCATAGAATTTATTGTGTTACGGAAGCCTTCTCACAAATTTTCAGGGAAGATTCCAAAGTACATTCACGGATTCAACGTAATCACTAGTAAAATTCTTGACTAACATCGATCAGTGTCTGAATTCATATTTTTTTACGAAATTTGGAGGATATTATGAGATTTAATTTAGATTGCGAAAATTTGAAGAGATTTAAATCAAAAATTTTAAAGATTCAGAAGGCTCAAAAAATGTTTTCATTATCTTAAAGAATTAAGAGGATTTCCAATGCATTTTAAAATATATGAAAGGATTCTGATATATTTTTAGGAATTTGAAGAGATTCGCAAAGTTTCCCCAGGAACTGAAATGTTTCAATTAAAAGAGATTTTTAACGATTTTAAGGGTTCCCCTAAGAACTCGAAGTATTTCAAGAATTTTCACAGGTTTCAATGTGTTTGAAGGGATATTAAGATATTTGAAAATAATATCAGGGGATCCCAAAAAATTTTCAAATAATTGATAAGATTTTCAGAATAATTTATGGAATTTCGAAGGACTGCAACGATTTTCAAAGATTTCGCAAGATTTCATTAAAAATGTGCAACAGATTCAAATATTGGTTTAATTCCTCGACTCTTTATTAATTGAAATTATGTAATATAAAATGTTACCTAATACAGAATGAAGAAAAAAGTTGATGATATGTCCATAATAGTATAAAAATGGATTTTAACAGTCGAAACAGTTGATACCTAGCAAATTAAAAAAAGATGAAGAAAAGGAACTTACGTCAGATATTCTTGCGACCCCAGCCCCCTCAATCAAGTGATCGATCGTAAGACTTTCTAAACACCCTTCACCCCAAAAGAGCCTTATGTAATTGAAAGACGCGCCCTTATTAGTAGACTCATGAAATGTCGAGCACACGGGTATAAACCCAGTAATAATACAATCGCCATATACTCGAACGTGAGAAAAAATCATTCATTTGTAATTTATTTGATCTTAATGAGCAGTTTATTCTGTTTCTTTGCACAAAAACGTTATATACATATATACTTTTATTTCAAATCATTATCTCATTTGGGAAAATGCTTAGGCTGCTCATCATCCATACCAGGACCACCAAATTTTGGTCCATCCAAGTGGGTCCATTGGGTGACTATAGAAACACATGGTCGTGAGGTGAGAATCAAGAAAAATTTTTTATCTGACAAGGTGTTGGCTATTGAGCTTCCTGGCCAGTTGCCTTTTAGGGCCATCCCTGGGGAAATTAAGCGTGTAACTGATGACGCTAAAGATTTGGAATTTGTTGCACAAGTAAATCCCAAAACTGGAAAATGGATCGCTGTTGGTCTGATGAAACCAGCTTACAATTTGATTTTACCACCTCTTCCTCCAATTAAACCGCGTGATCGTCCTGATACAAACGGAGGTTCTCAAAGTCACTGATGTACATCCACGTCGACAGAGAATGACTGAAGCGGGATTTAAGGGACACTGCGTCATCAGCGATCCACCTCCATTCGGTTTTGTTTACATAAAAATTCGTACAATCTATCAGCAAGGATTTTAGTCATTATAAAGATTATGTATTTGAATAACCGTAAACAATGAAATAATGTTCATTGAAAAATTGTGTAATATTCCTGAATAAAAACCGAATTTTTTGAAAATCACTCTCACTTATAATTTATTTATTCAGAAATCCAGAAATCCGGAAAATTTGGCACTTCTCGTTCCGGACAATTGACTCTACATCCCTTGGAGCGTCTATAGATATACGTTGTTCCTGGGTGGGGCGAACACCCCGATAGTATGTGTTCTAGGTACTCAGCGTGTGCATGACATGCTCTGCACATATCACTGGGAACTTCTTGACATGAAATGCGGTCACAGTATGCTAAGATGGAGTAATGCATCCTCACTTCTGAAGGAACGCTCCTTCGCCAATCATCTCGTGGTTCCTGACCATCTTTAGAAGAGGATCTCTGCCAGTCGCAACGATGTAAGCTGTACTTAGAACAATTCGGTTATGAAGATACTGGAGATTTAGAAATCCGCGCCCGCCTTGACGGTGTGAAATGTATAATCGCGGAACTGGCTTTGATGCATGCCTAGGTATGTATAGTTGTCTCCAGTGTTAAGATGTCTAATAACACTTATATCCACAAGCTCAGGGTCCTTGGGAACGCCAGTAATCTTTCTTTTCTTTAGATGAATTTTGGCACACTTGTCCAAACCAAAGTCCATCCCAATCTCTTCTCTGTAGGGAGAATTTTGTAGTACGAGAGATAGAGGCAGAAGTGTGATGCGAAAAAGCAAAGGGCTCATGGTATCACCCTGAAAGACGCCCCTCTGGATGGTGACGTTGTTCGTTGTCAGACGATAATTCCTAAATGCGATGGTATATCTAGTTTTCCAAATATGCATCAATCTCTCTATGCATCTCACTATGTGTGGATGTACCTTCAAGCTTTCCGACAGACAGATGATAAGTTTATGAGAGGTTGTATGAGAGGCTACGCCTTTTTTCTAGCCACGTTCTTCGTACATCTCTCGCAATACAGGCTTAATTCGTCGAACAATCCTGTTGTTTAGGACAGCTATAAAGATCTTATGCAGTGTGTTCAAACAAGTTATTGGCCTGTAATTCTCTGGGTTGGACAAATTGCCTTTTTTCGGCAGGAGTATAGTGCGTCCTAACACCAGCCACTGCGAAATGGGCGTCTCCTACTTTAAATATGAGGTGAATATGCGGGCCAAATGTTAGTGTATAAAAGTAAACTTCTTCCACCAAAAGTTCTTAATACAATCCGGTCCAGCAACGGAAAAGTTCTTCGTGCCTCTAAGTGCTTTTTTCACCTCTTCGGCAGTGACTGATGGGCACTCCTCCTCAGATTTTATGAGGCTGTCGCAAAACTCTTTGAAGCGGATGATATTGTCAGTATCTTCTTTCAACTCTAGTGTTTTCGGGATCTTGTACACCTCTCTCCAAAAAGTTTCTACCTCCTTGGGCTTGGGTGGATTTTGTACAAAAACAGGGAGATCGCTGAAGAGGCGCGATGGGTCAGCGAGAAACTGTTGATTCTCCCTGATCCATCTCTCCCTCTTCTGTATTCAAAAATATGCTGTTTGATTGTTAGCAGCTATGACTTGTTTAGTATGTGATTCAAGATCCTTAGTTCTTGGCCGAACTTTCGAACCCTTTCCGTGAGCGGTCTACCAGATGTTATTTAGTCAATCACACATTGAATACGGGACGCATTCTGTCTTGCCCATCCAATTTTCTTGTTCAGTTGATGCAAGCGTCTTCTGGTCTTTTGATCCATCGTCGGTTTGAGCCTTCGATTTGAATCAGCCAAAGCTCTCGCAGCACCATAAACTGAGCAAATGATGGTCCAGAGGTCGGACTCTTGCGAGATATCTCCACGAAGGGAGGCATCCAATTCAGCCAGATCTTGAGGCTTAAGAGGTGCCTGCTTTCTGCGGTTGGTCTTAATGTCGCTTCATCTTCGTCTGCAACTTGATCAAGCAGCGTATGGGGAAGCGCTTCACGTACATATCCATTTTTCCTGAGGTAGTCTTCTTGATTTCGCAGATGAACCATGGTATCTGGTTTAATTGAATATTGTGATGCATGTTGGACAAACCGACACTGTGGAGTGAATATTCCTGCGAATTCTTTTATTCCAATTGTCAAAACTTCAGAAGTTATTTTCGAGGAAGGAAAAGTAATAATGATGAAGGAAGCTGTTGCTGTTTCAATTTGAGAGGAGAAGGCTAGAATTCACGTGAAAACATGAAAAACTAAGAATATTTTCACGACTTTTCGTTTGAACTTCAAACCTTGTTTCGGCTCACTTTCTCAAGGAAATCCGAATTTTCAGCGAATTCATCGCTCCTTTTGGCCTCCCTGCTTTCGAAGACCAATGATATTTGTATTTTCATAAAATGTGTCCACGTGAAACAGAGTGCAGGTGGGGGATGTTCGTCAAAATTCAATGGCTGTCCACATGATTGAGGGGGGGGGGGTCCGAAAGTGGTAAAAAATTGTCCACGTAGTATATGGATGGCCCCTTAAGATTATAGGGTTAAATATCTAGATAAGGATCTTCAATAGTCCTTTTTTTAATCGGTGAACAATAAAATTAATGGGAGGAGCTCCGTTTTCGAAAAAATGGGAAAAAGAAACACTTGTAATTGAATCTGTGTGAACCAATATTTATTTACCTCTTGAGGAATGTTCAAGGAATCATTTCTATCCAATGAATTATCATTCGGAATCTCCAGGTCTAGTTTATTGTTCACGGGAAATGCCTCAAGAATGCCAAATAGCAGTTTTATGTAGAATACATGTTAAAGACGATATTTTTTAGAAAATTTTCAATATGAATTATCTTTACTCAATGAGTGACAATCTTCCAATTATTTTCCTGATGATGATTAGTTATTATTTTCTGATGATACAGTTGTTGAATTTTAACAATAATATTCCTTATTCAACATATTTGGTAATTATTTAAAGAGCATGAATATATTGGAAGAACGTGTCCTTTGCAAATCGTAGAAAGTTTTAAATTGCTAGAATTATTCTCACAATTAACGGATGTTATGACTTATATAATTCATAATATCAATTATAATATTCCCAATGAAAATTTGGCAGTT
This sequence comes from Andricus quercusramuli, assembly GCA_932178445.1. NCBI lineage: Eukaryota > Metazoa > Arthropoda > Insecta > Hymenoptera > Cynipidae > Andricus > Andricus quercusramuli. The sequence goes on along the minus strand of CAKNXH010000033.1, from coordinate 568,540 downwards.
ATTCAAACAATTATAATCTGTTTAAATCACATTCTTCCCTTTCAGTCTTCAGAAAATTCGCGGGGAATCAAATACCAAAAATTAAAAGTAAAATTTTCTGACTACCCTAATGTAGTTAATAGGCTATAAAATTAGGATGCTCATTTGTTAAATCGTGTATGTAATAAACTTGTTAACTTAAAATTGTTCTTTCAATTTAATTTGGAATCCTATACTTTTTTCCGAAGATTCAATCAGAAATTATTTAATTTCACATGCTGAAATTTTAAATAATTTGCCGACATACATACAATATTTTCATCATTCTGAAATAATTCCAACTGAGGTCATTCATACCTTATCACGACAGCAGTTATCGGTTAAGCAAATATTCATCGCACAAAAAGCACAAAGTGTAGAAAACATCCGGCAAGTATATGAGTTCCAGCAATATTTTTTTTTCTCAAGATAAGCTTAATATACGATGATGCAAATAATTAAAAAATGTAGAATATTGTCATGTATCAGTATTTTCAAATAGAAATATATCATAGCATCATACAATTGTGAAGAAAACTAACTTTAGCTGCTTGAATGAAAATTGTTTCTTTGTATTGCATTTTCATGTTTTCAGATCAGAAAATCAAGGAATTTCAAAATATTTCTGAAAATTAAACAGGTTTTAGGTTAGTTTAAAGGATTTGAAGGGTTGTGAGAGGGTTCACAGAGTTTAATGCTTTTATCTTGTACGTCAGACAAGATCTTGATTTTTTAAAAGTGTTTAGAAGATTTCATGAGACTTTGAAAAGTTTGATCAGATTTCCAGATATATATACGTAACTAGATTTCAACGAATTTCAAAGGATTTCATGCAAAATCAAAGTGTTTTCACGGATTTTAAAGGATGTGAGAAGATATCAATGAGATTTCAAAGATTTTAAGGGATTTGAAAAAATTTCAGAAGTTTCACGGGAATTTGGGGAGATTCGCGAAGATTAAAAGGATTTTATGCGATAATAACTGAGTTTAAGAGAGGTAAAAGGCTTTTCATCATTATGTGGAATTCGGAGGCATTCCAATAATTAAAAAAATGATTTAATGGATTTCATTATATTTTCAAGTATTTGAGGACTGTGGGAAAGGTTCTGTGAGATTTTAAAGATTCCAGTGAGTTTTAAAGAAATTGAAAAGATTTGAAGGTTTCTCCTAAGATTTCGAAATATATATAACTGAATTTCAACGATTTTATCCAGTTTCTACAGATTTTAATGGATCATAATCGATTCATTTTCGACTTCAAATATTTCAAGATGATTAAAAGATTTTCACCATTTCTACTTGGTTTTAAGATATATTCAGAGATAGAAAATAAAAAAATAGCCACTGTATTCAAAAGCATTTTATGGGATACCGATGTATTTATAGAAATTTTGAAGGATATAAGGGGACTTCAATGATTTCCAAAAAATTGACATGTTTCAAATTTGAAGGAATTCCAAAGATTGGAAGGGTTTTCCTAAGATTTCGAACTATTTTACGGAATTTCAAGGAGCTTACTCGATTTCTAGAGATTTTGAAGGATTAAAATGGATATTTATTAGAGTTTGAAGATTCCAAGCGATTTTAATGGGATATTTGAAGGTTTTGATGGGCTCTAAGAAATATGAAAAGATATCAGAAAAATTCACTTGATTTTAAAGGATTTTATGCGATATCGAAATATTTGCACGAATTCTCAAATATTTCAGAAGATTTTGATGATACTTGAAAAATTTGAAAGGAATTGAAGAGATTTTGAAAGGTTCCAGGTGATATTGGAGGATTTGTAGAAATTTCAAAGAACGTTTCGAAATTTCATCAGTTTTTAAGGAATATAAAGGCGTTTCAGTGGTTTTAAAGGAGGAATATATTAAGGAATCAAACAAATAATGATGTAATGTGTGTCATACGTCAGTGCATTTTTCTCTATGAATTGAACTTCTCTTTTTCCTAAATTAATTATTTTACCTTAGTTCATACCACGTTTACATTTTTTAGCTACTATATTTTTGAGAAGAAATCAGAATTTCAAATAATTGAAAAATTTGAATGACAGAAAAAATGTTGTTGCAAGATATAGCAAAAAAGATAAGTTAAAAAATAAAATTCCGAGGAAATAGAGTTTGTCAGTCAATATTTTAACCAGTGAGTGAAAATTGTATTCAACATTTAGAAAGTTGATAATACAGCACGAGTCATAATCTTATTTCAGAATATAATATAAACTTTTTTCCCCAAACCACAACACAAATATAAATGTAAATTTTGTAAATGAAGCATCATATTCCAGAGCCTTTTCGTTCATGATTAAATGCAAAAGTCAAAGGACCTGTAAAAATTTGGACACAAATAAAAAATACTGCGAAACAAAAAGCAATCAAATTCTAGACACAAGTGAATATTTTGAAATTTTTACACCCTTAACAGATTTGAACATACCAAATTCGTTCACGATCGAATGCTACGCTGACGCTTCATTTATGATGGGAGACCCTACAGAACACACCTCTGATGGTTTGGATTCCTAAGAGTTCCTGTCGATCAATATTAATCATGTGATGATTCTTCCACCGAAAGAAGCATACATTTTGATTCAAATCAGATCAGGAGTATAAACGTTTCGTTATAGCTTAATGGTTCGCAATTCATCAATTCCACAATTTACGTTAACGTACATCATACACTTAATATACCTAAAGAGGTGTAGGCACAGTCCCTTACAAATCATGGCACACTTCGGACCAAAAGATTTCATTCATAAAATTGTTATTGCTCGGCAGTTCGAAAATTTTACTTGGTGAAGTTTAAGAAGAAAATGAACGAGTCCATGACAATTGTCATACGCGATTAGCTAATTGGTCTGTAACTGGTTCATCATGAATTTACGGTGTCGCACTAGAACTTGGGTTATCAAATTGTTGCAACTCGGGGCTTTTAGGAAAACAAAGTTGTTTGCGCAAAGTTCTAACATCAATGAAAACCCTAAATAAAAACTTCCTAGTTTTTGTTCTTTGCCGATGGAGTTCACTCTTGTCAAAAACTAAAACTTCTACTTCCGCAATGTACCAACTCACGTCATGTACAATTGATGAAGCCATTGAAGCAGCAGCCCTGTATCCGATGCCGTATCTGTCACAGACTTTTGAAAATTTTGGACAGTTCATTCTTGTCTGATCTGTGAATTTATCCCAATATGAGCCGCATGCATCCTCAACGTCTTCTTCGGTGGGCTAGTAATCGTCTGCTACATTGTCATCCATAATCAAGCCACAGTAAGAACTTTCACCTTCAATTTCCACCTTCTGATGTTCCCTTTGTGTAACTTCTTCACTTTGATCTTAAAGTACATCAGTCATCAAACACTTTGATTTTACTTCATGATGATCTGATTGTTCCGAATCAATTTTCGGAAGACACGTAAATGATTTTCTCACTTGCCTGGAAGATCGCTGATCTAAGAGAAACACTCTGGCAGCTTCAGTAAAATCTGTTCACAAGTGCATGGACCATTATCACACTTACAAGCCGCAATATCAAATAACTTTTATTTATTTTCACGAAACGCATTCCTGCTTCTGTAAGAATTGGGATGGAAGTTTCATTCCATATGTCCTGCAGCCTTCTCACAAATGAACGTAAAATATTAGAAAAACTTGGGTATCTTTTAGATTCTTTTTCAGTTCGAATTTTTTTGCATTCGAAAAAATAGTATCTCATTACATCAAGGTGTGTAGGTAATCTCCGGTTATTTAACTTACTATATTTTTCAATGATTGGACATACGTTTAACGAATCTATTTTTCAAACTGAAACTACTAACAAATCACATTCGATGTTTACTGAATTCAATGCGAAAAAGAAATGATGTTTAAAATTCCAGTTTTCCAGCTCTCTTATAACATACTAGCGAGTAGACAGTCAAAACTGAACTGTATTATTTTGTTGAAAAAGCGGTTAGGGAAAACAAAATGTAAAGAAAACCCCGGTGAGCCGGAGTGCACTGATGAAATGTAAACAAAACCTTGATGCACTCAAACATTGCAGTGAATCATGTTTGTTTCAATTCTGGGGATTAGCGAGCGGACCATTAACGCATAAAAATACCATCTTATATTAAAAAATTGAAAATGTTAGATTTTGCTTATTGTTCAAATTACAAATGACTTCGGTTCATAAATTGAACAGGATGTCCAAATTGAAAATAATGTCAAAAATCAGCATAAAAGTAATACTTTGATAATTCAGTGATATTATAACAAGCTGATATATGTTTCGATCATTGAATCAGAGGATATACTATTATTGTCAACATTCCTTATATATTATTGTTGCAACATATTGCAATTAAATTCTGATTAACGTATATCACACATTATATGGTTAAATATTCCACAAATTAACTATGAATCTGAGAAAATATGGGAAGAGTCGACTTTTCTCAATTTTTTGAAACTTCAACGTCAATTAGAGAGGCCAACAAATATTTCTGTGGAATTATTGCTATACAGGTATAAATTGACTTGCTGCGAACTATTTTTATTGATAATTCAAATCTCGAGAAAAAATTGTTTGCTGTTGGAATTTGAAGAAGTTCTTTTTTTTTGTGATTTTGAGCTATATGTACGATGGGGAGACAGAAGATAATTTTTCTGTATGAAAATTCAGGGGAGTTTTTTTGACTCCCAAAAGAAAGGGTTCATTGCTTTTATTACTTGAGCCTTTAATTTTGGCCTGGTAAGTACAAGGTTCTTGTTCTAAGGCAAAAGAGGTATTTTCTGCTATTGAACTTCTGCTTGAAATAGGATAGGAGCTGGGTTAAAAGGTCTGATTTGGAACTGCTATCCTCTGAAGTAGTGATGATGATTTCACCAATACACCAGGATTACAAATGAGCAGCTTGTCTGTCCCTGGAAGGTCTTTTCTGTAGATCACTTTTATCTAAGCTCCCACGAGAGTTTGTAATCTTCCAAATGCTGCAATAAGCCAACTATACAAAACAACTCGTCCTAATAAATGGTATTAAGAGCCTTGACCAGGTCGTCATCAAGTTTGGTTATTGGAAATTTTTAGCGTCTACGGCCTCTTTCAGTTAACTTCGAAGGGGCTAGCTATAAGAGATTGTTGGACCTCTCACCCGGACCTTCTTCTACATCCAGATTTTATTTGTTGTGCCGCTATTAGAATGGGGCCCCCTTGGAATTTCGATTTAGCTGATTGTTGCGTTCGATTATATAATCAATCATGGTCTCAAACTCTTCTTAGCAGCTCCCGATAATTTAGCTGGTAATGCTTTTACTGATTGATTTCACCCATTGGCATCAGCATCGCGTGAAAGGCTACATAAGTTCCTAGCTCCCACTACGCCAGGGTTACTTGCAAATGAACTCCACTTAGAGATATCGAAGTATGCATCAAGGCTTCCTCGATAATTTTTATCTTTTCAGGAGAAGATGCTTTCTTCAGAGGGGTCGTTGCCGACACCCCCTGAGCGTTTTGTTCTTTATTCTGGGAAGAACTCATTTTATTCTCACGATTAGCTAGGAAAATATTTCATCAATGTTTACAACGCCTTTCTTGTTGAGATAAAGAAATTTTACTGTGAGGGGTCGCCCGGTATCCCAGATACACCCCAAATGTTACCAAAGCCTGCTAACATTCAGTGCTTGACACGATGGTTCACGTCTTGGCTTAGGCAGCTGTTTTAGGAATCCAGAGCCATTCTGACTTTTGCTATTTAGTCTAATGCACGCTGATACTTCAACCCTAATAACCACGAATTCTTCCCCATCAAGGTCGTCGCTATCCGTGGGAGTTTTTAGGTCTCCTCACTGCCGCCAGGTTCAAACTGATCTTCTGATGAGGCAGGAATACCAATTCAAACATATTTCTCATATGCTTACACTTGTCGACTATTCCTCCTGCCAAATACTAGTTGAGTTCAGAAGAAAAATGAATAATTTCTGGTCAATATTTTTCCAGCTCTTTGTATTACGATTCTTATTAAACTCTCTTTGGGACCTGATTTGGTAATTGAGCATTGATGTCATCAGGTCATCAGCAGTTTTATGTGAAACACATGCTAAAGTCAGTCTTTTTTGGAACATTTTAACATGAATTATCTTTAGTAAATAAACGACAAGCTTTCAAGTAATTTCTAAATAATTAATTGGTATTTTCCTCTGTAAATCGTAAAAATTTCTGAGTTTCTGGAATTTTTTGACACAATTGAGTGATGATGAAAATAATATATTTTTTGGCAATATATGGAAAATAATTAAACAATTATAATCTGTTCACACCATCTTTTTCTTTAAAAAGCTTAAGGAAATACGGAGGGATTGATCAACAAAAATCGGAAGTAAAATGTTCGGAAACCCTAATGTGGTTATTTGGCTGTAAGGTTAGGATTTTGCTGTGTAAAATTATATACATAAGAAACTTCACAGTTGAAAATTGTCCTCCCAATTTGATTTGGAATTTTATACTTTTCTTCAAAAATTCAATAATAAATTATTTAATTTCATATGCTAATAATTTGAATCATTCGCCGACATACATACAATATTTTTATCATTTTGAAATGATGGTAATTGTGGTCGTGTACAACTTCTTACGTCAAAAGTTATTGGCCAAGCCAATATTTATCGCACCACAAGCACGAGTGTACTAAACCATATACAGAATTGAAAATAAACAACAGTATATGAATTTAAGCGATATTAATGTTTTCCTAATTGAAGATAAGCATAATACGTGATTTTGTCATGTCAAGGTGTTAACTGATAGTCAAGCGAAGATTTATCGAAGGTTTTGTTCATTTGGCTTTCTGTTCTAGATTGAAGATGACTTTATTGCCTCTACTTTATCATCCACCCCCTACCTCAGATTTACAACTAACAGTTCGCCTTAGTAATATGGCAGAGGTTGGTATATATAGCAGTGAATTTATTTCAATTTTCTCAGAAACCGTTTACATAATCTATCCGGAAGAAATGAAAATCGCTAGCTGCATCTTAATTCTAACATTCGCGGGTTATCTGGATTTTATTGGTAAGTATAATTAGAGTGACCATATATCCAGATTTTTTGGATCTGTCCTCTTTGTGAAGCTTGTGACTCAGTCTCCATTCGTCGCCTGAAACTGGACCTTTACGTTGACAGTGTGTGTGCATTTTACGTATTTGATCTTAATGGAACAGCAATTTTAATTTTTGACACAAAAACGTTATATGTCTTTTTCTTTCTAAAATGATTATTTTTCTTGGGAAATTGCTCAGGTTGCTCATCATCGATGCCAGGACCATCGAATTTTGGTTCATCCAATTGGATGCAGTGGGTGAATGTAGAAACACATGGTCATCAGGTGAGAATAAGAAAAAATATTTTGTCTGGCAAGATAATTGCTATTGAGCTTCCAGATCAGCTGCCTTTTAGAGCCATCCCAGGGGAAATTAAGCGTGTAACTGATGACGCTAAGAAGTTGCACTTTGTTGCACAAGTAGATCCTAAGACTGGAAAATGGATCGCAGTTGGTCTAATGAAACCAGCTTACGATTTGATTCTACCACCTCGTCCTCAAATCAAGCCACGTAATCGCCCTCAAGCAAACGAAGAGTCTTGAAGTCACTGACATACATCCAGGCCAAAAGACAAGGACTAAGATGGAATAAAATTGACACTGCGTCATTAACGATCCAGCTCCATTCAGTTTTGTTTACCTGAGAATCTGTAGAATAACAGATCCTAAACATCAGCAACACAGAATGTTTATTTAAATATAGTGTAACATTTCTGAATAAAAACAGAATTTACTGCAAATCACTCAGACTCATGATATAATCAAATTAATATTAGGTTGTTGGTAAAGCAAATGTTAACTATCAACATAGATTTTAATTTTGTTGTTTCACAGTTCCCTAACTTTCAAGAACGGTTAGTACTCGAACGGTCAACCAAAAAAAGTTGATGCGTATTTGTTGATCTAGAAAAAGCCTCGGATAAAGTATGAGGTTACAAAAAAACTAAGTGATTAGTTTGATATTAGGTAGGTATTAGACAAGGATGCGTTACGACCTTTTTGCTGATCATGGAACTCATGCAAAAATGTCTATGAATGGCTCTTTTAGTCGAAGAGGGTTGATCTCGGGACTGTGAAAGTGCATGGATTAGTGTTTGCAGATGATAACAGTGTTGCGGAACAATCCACTTAGTATTTTTCAAAAATGCTGAGTGGACTAAATGCTGGCATGAATACCATAGATCTAAAGATAAACATAAATAAATAAGAAATTATTGTATTCGGAAGAAGTTATGGATAGATGGAGATATCTCCAGGCGTATAAACAAGGTTGGGAAGTTTATAAGCAGTGTGAAAGGTACCCATTGCTAAAGGCAATGTGTACGCAAGATGCACTGAACATCTAGAACAATGGCCGCAGCTCATAATACGGTTTTATCAAACACCTGTAGCTTTAAAAGAAATAGAAACCTTCTAGACTATCTGGAAGCAGGCACCTAAAAACCTATGAAAGGGCAGATGTTAGCTGTGAGAAAGCATCCAGAATCGACAAGTGTCACCTTCAACGCTTGTGGCGTCATCATTGACAAAAGATTCAAAAAATCGTATGCAATTAATTCATAACATCCAACTGTCATCAGGCACTTAATTTAGTCCGTGGCTGATAATGATAAATCGGGCTCACACGAAAAAAGTTATTAAAAAAAATAATAAGTCGGAAATTTGTCCGTGTACATTTATCGAGGTTCCGGCTTAAACTGTAGGTCCCATCACCATGCACTTGGTTGCAACCATTCCATAGATGGTAGGGTGAAAACATAGGCTTTGCCCAAATGTCAAATTAGGCACGCTGCTCTGATCAGATTACTTGACTGCATAACAAAAATGTGTCTGTGATGGATAATATATACCGGGAGACCTTCGTGCACATTATTCAGTAATTCAACTCTGAGAAAAATGCCTTCGACATGTTGGGTTGTAAACATCTCAAGCATGAGACACAAATGAAAGTTTTCATTGTTCTTCATAATAAAAATACAATTTGTTCGTTCTTTGATTTCCAATAATCAAACAAGCAATTTTTCGCTAATGGTTCAACTGCACGGAAAAAATTTGTACTTGAGGAATTACTGAACTAGTTACGTTGTGGCGGATATGAGAAAAATTCGGTGAATTAACAATAACTGTTCTGTAAATCATTTCGAACTGTTGTGTCATAATTACAGAACTGATAATAACTACTAAAAATCGGTGCCGTAAAAGTTCAAAATGATTATTACGAATAAGTTGAAGAGAAACTACATCTGTGCTGTGAGAACCACGGTTCTCGGTCGCTTAAAATTACAGAACTCTACTGTGTTTTGGAATACACGGACGTGGCGGCGCGCTACACATGTATGTGTCGCAAACACAGTTGCGATACGACAGTACATTTGCGTCAGTGTGTGTCAGTGATGTGCGTCCGGGCATCGCATCAGCGAGATTCAATAAAGGATCACTAATCAAAATTACAAAAACAAAAAATCAATGGAATCACCATGTACATTTCGCATTGGTCCCAGTTTTTTTTATATCTTAAAATAATTACTTTGAAAATTGGTCAACAATCGCTAACGTGAGGTTTGAAAATTTTGTACGACTTTGGTGATGAAGTTAACTCTTGTTATTCAACACATCGTTGTATCTGAATTTAAAATTCACTAAAACCAAAAATTTATAATAGTTCGTTATTTTGACATCGTCGAAGCTTGAAAATGCTTGAACGTTTTAAATAATTCATTCAAATTGTTCTAAACCTTTACTACACAAAATGAACAATTTTACTGATATAATAGAAATAAAGTTATCGCATAGTAGTTAGACTTAATTTTGTCAGTAATGTATGGAAGTGGTTTTGAAGGAGTAGACTTATACAATTTCAGTAAAATGTACATACAATTGACAGGGTTATTAGATCAGGAACTGTTTTAATATTTAAATAACCTATATATCCCAGATTTTTTCTATTTTTCTTCTTCAGAGTTATTCATCTCGAAAAATATTAGAAACCCATATAGAATTAGTGAAATAGAATTAGTGAATAAAAATCTGATAAAATTCAAAGAATTTAAGGTGAATTTAAAAGCCTTCAAATTTAATTAAAAAAATTGAAAATTCAAATAAAATCCACTGAATTCAGTGGTTATTAAAGGGATTTAGAAGAATTTAAAAAAACACTGGGAAATGGGTGTAGATCTGAATTTAATAATGTGGTTAACCCTTGGAATCTTTGTTTTAATTTTTTTTAAAAGAAAAGTCACCAAAGTGATATACTATAATATTAAATAAATGAATATAATAATATTCAATGAATGAAATATTATAAAAATCTTGAAATTAAGGTGTCGGATTATGTTGCACGTAGCAAGTATCACTTTGTGAATGTAAAAAATAATCTGCTATTTGTAATAATTTTATGTAAATTCAAAACAGTTGTGACATTTATATTTAATTTACTGGAATATTTTTCACTGTTATTAGAGGAACTTCTTTAAATCATATACAATGTTCTCGAATCAAATAAGATTTTCTGTGAAATCTATAGGAGAATGTATCCTTCACCTTCCTGGAGAATAAACCTAGTTTTTTTCTCTACAGAAAGGTTAATTAGTGCGCGCATATAGTGGATTTTTCCAGTATTATTTATTCAATAGGTTTAAGTACGTATGTAAATAAATGTATTAACAAGAGTTTTCCATACAAAATTTGTTTTATTTCATATCTTATACCTTTTGGAAAGTAGAGGAATTGGTTTTAACTGATTTTTAAATTCAGTGTCTTGATACGCTACTTTCTAAAAATCATTTCCAATTCCCAAAAATTAAATTTTTTGTATTAAAAATATTTTCGAAACTGGAAATTATATTTCACTTCAAGTAAAATAATAATGATTGTTTTCTTAATCTTAAACTAAATTTTCTTTTATTCAACACAAATATATTTTTTTTACAAGTCCATTACTATAGAAAGAAATATATTTTCACATTAAAAATGGATCCTGCTATACTGAACATTAATAGAAACTTTTATAATTATATCGCCTCACATTTAAACTTTTGAAATTAAAACATTTAATACATGAATTATTATGATTACGTTTAAAATTAAACAACCTTTTAAAAGAATTCAATTTTCTAAGTTTACAATTTCAAATTTAAAAAGTGTGAAATTCGGAATTATAAAATCAGGGTGTCTAGCAACCCGGGAAATCCGGGAATTTTTCTGGAATCTTGTTTATCTTAAAAAATACGGGAAAATAATGGAAATTCCTAAGCAGATCTGGGAAATATGTGGTCACAAATTTAGGTAGAAATTTTCATTTTCTGTGTGGAATTATTATAAAGTTATACGATTCAATGGTAAAAGCGCGTGACGATTTGGTCATGGTCGATTTATTGGTAACCAATCAGAAGCTGTGAAACTTTTGAAATTTACTAACTAAAAGCAGGGGCAGGTAATCAATCCGTCTACTGATGCCAGAATAAAAGTGAAAGATTTTTTTGATTTTTTTCTAGTATATTCCTGATCGTATTATCGTCCTAAGTTTTGAATGATAAACTATTGGCATTGAAGCTCAAAATTGTTTTTATTTTCCATGCCAGAAATGGAAGAATGAATCAATACATTTTTAAATTTTGAAAGTTCTATAATTTTGAAGACATTTTTTATTAGAAACATTAAAAATTAAATATTTTTGAATTGATGCTTTAAAATTAAATGTTATTTATAAATTAAAAATTTCACTTTCAGTTTCAAAATTCAACAAAATGAAACTATTAAAATTCTTACCTTAAAAGGTTAAACTTTGCACTCAACGATTCAAGACTTTATATTTGAAACAATTCACTTTCAAATTGTTTAATTTTGAATATTTGATTTATACGTAATTGCTTATTTTAAATAATGAACCCAATACTGCTAGTTATTTTGAAAATGCCTTTTTTAATTAAAAAATTTCAATTCGCAATGGGTTAAAAATGGAATATTTAAAACTGAAACAATATTTGAACGCGTATAATTTGAAATTAAATAAAAGAGTTTAATTATGGGTCTACTCACTTTAAATTATTTAAAAATTCAAAATAGTTTATAAAGTTTCAATCGAACGTTTACACTTGTTTAACTACTAAATTTGCCACTTTCCGGTTTTCCGGGTTTAAAAAAATCCTGGAAATTTACCAAAGTTTTAATTAGAAGTTTTTTTCCAAGTTTTACTTTTTATTCATATTAGTATTTACTTCAGTCATTGTTACACTATTTTTAATCTACGCATATATGTTGGAATTTTTACCTATACATTTTTTTAAACATTTTCTTATAATTTTTGTATGTTTCGTTTTGAGCGATATGGTAAAACATACAACATTTCGACATCAAATATTTAATACTAAGTTCAAATATTTTTGACCAAAAATGTTGACCAAAAATGTTGGGTCCGGCACTGGTCGTTTCTCACAAGCGGTGAGAATTTTCTTGGTTAGTATATAAGGACCACTTCGGCCAATATCCTCAGCGTGCGATATTCTGCGTTAGGGAAGTGCGTTGCGTGCACTATACCATGTATATATATACGTTAGGTTAGGCTATAGAATCATATTATGTTTGTGTGCGTACAATAAGTTAAGAATGTGTCTCTCGTGTGTGTCCTCCGTCCGTCCTTGCTTCCTTCATTCTGATATACAAAGTAGTAGTATATAAATCGGAATTTTTTTTCGTGTTGGAAACGACGGCGCGGTGATGTAGAAATCACAGAACTCTGCCGTGTTTTTGATTTGAGAGGCGTTCTGTGGAATATCCAGTCCTCCACTTTGTTTTTAACGGACTTTAGTTTCGCAAATTTTAAAGCTTCCTGTTGCTAAAATTACTGTCCCATTTAAGAATTATTCCTGCATTATACTTAATTCTCATAGAAAAAGTTCTGTAGAATTTAAAATAACGTAGGTCTGTAATTATTACGGATTTTTTCTCATATCCGCCACATCGGAACTAATTCTGTAATTCCTCAAGTACAAATTTTTTCCGTGTGGTCCATGAGACCAAGACTTTTCCGAAAAAATTTTGATTTTTGATCAATATGGTTTGAATACTTGAAAAATGGAACCAATTAACGGATTTCAAGGAAACACAGTGCTGTGGAGGTTTTTGTGTTTCTGGTTACAAGCCTGAGCTCGAAAATAAATGAATTTTGGGTTCTTATCACAAATTATAGTTTGGTGATTATATTTTCAGTAATTTTTCAATATTCAGTAGCCCCAAGTTCATGAAAAAAATATTTTGGTAGTAAATATAAAATAGTGTCTTTCGGTTCTCCTTGAAAAACAATATATTTTACACCAAGACAAATCCGTGACATCATCAGGTCAAGACTTACCGAATTCGTCTAAAATCGGTCTATTATAAGACTCAGAATTGGCAATTTACAGCTTGATATCTGTGGATGGATGTTTCAAAAAAAAAGATTTTATTTTGTGATAGTTTTTAATTGCATCAAAAATTTTTTGCTCAAATGAAATCAAAATTTCGCAATTTTTTTTAAACATTCAAGTCAAAGTTATGCAATTTCGCTTGCTATTAATAAATTTAAATTATCTATCTTGTAAGACGTTTTCATATCATTTTGAAATAATGGTAATTCAAGGTATATATAGATAAAATTTATGATGTTAGACGTTATCGGGAAGCAAATATTCATCTAACCCAAAAACAACTAGTGACACTGCAAGTAATCTCCACCACGTGCATGACTTTAAGCAATATCTATATTTTATTTATTCAGGATAAATGTTTGCGAATTGTCTAGTTCGAATTGGAGTGAAGACAGCAGACATTCAAACATATTTTTGATACATTTAGACTTGTCAGCCTGTTCTCTTGCCGAATGCTAGATGATATGAAAAAAAAAGAATAATTTCAGATTGATATTTTTTTAATTTTTTGTTTTATGATACTCTCTAGAATTTCTTTAGGACCTCATTTGATAACTGAGCATAAGGATGGTCGGTTACCTGCATGTTGTAGCCAGGCTAACTTTGAAGGATTTGACCAATCGAATTAGCTGTTGGTACACTTGTTTAGGGTCACAAATTGAAGGTCAACTTCACTAACCAGTTACTTCCTACTAGAAGTAAAAAAATTTGACAAAAAAATTTGAAAAAATTTTAAAATTTTTTTTCAAAGACTCTGGTTCATGAATTAAGTAATTGCAAATTATTTCCACTAAAGATAAGCCACTAAAGATGAGCCTCAAATTAGTTATTCGAGTAGTCTAGATATTTCCTCATTCAATAACTGAAAACTAATTGCTTGGTAGACAAATTTATTCAGGACTGTATTAAATAATGTTGAAAAAGTTATGAACATATAAAACATAAAAAATTAAGATGTTGAAATAAACGACGCGACGGTGTTACATTTTAAACTCTGTTGAAACAACAAGAAGACAATATTGACAAACTAATAACATGAGTTCCGTTTTCGATAGTCGAAATTCTTCTTGGTTATATATTTTCTTTATTCCCCACAGAAAGTTGTAATTATCCAGCAAACTTCGTGAAAATTATTTGCCTTGAATAAGCATCAGCTCAAATAAGTATGAAATATAATGTCTAAAGACGGTTATTCTAATGTAATATTTTTTTTCCTCATGCAAAAAATACTTTCTGATTTTTCTAAATGAAAATTAGTCAAATTCAATGAACTGCTAGTGAAATTTACTTATTTCTGCATATAACAATTTTTAACAGTTCATTGAAATGGGAAAAAAGAAAAATTGAAACGTTCAATCAATCGATGCGATGGTGTGAATGGCTTAACTCTATTAATACAATAAGGAAGTGATATCGTTAAAATGTAACCATAAAGTGGCCTGTTTCCGAAAGAAAAACATTCCCTCCTGCTTGTTTGGGAAAAGTTAAGATAAATGAAATTTTTCACAATCTTGAAGATCCGTTTTCCATTTTCGGAATTGCTTTTGATTGAACATTTTTTTAATGTCCCATAGAAAGGTGCCATTATATAGAAAAATATGTTAAATAACTGTCCCTGAATGAGGACGAACCTGAGTATCCGAAGCAGTTTATTTTTATCATATAGCGCTTTTCCTTGCGCAGAAGATACTTTATTACTTCTCTAAATTGTTCGAACAAAAACTGACCGTGAAGCTAAAAGAACCCCCACAAGAGGCGCGCTCGTCGCTGATGCCCTGTAAGATGTGATGCCACACGTTCATTTTCTTTTTGTGAGCAATCCACTTCGCAATGTGTTATTTTGTGAGTTTGGAGTAATAAAAAATGGAAGAATGTAAAGAAGAGGGTGCGGTCCTTCGTCATCAACATCATCGTTATCAAAGAATGAACTGGTCGCCCCAAGAAAGCGCAAAAAGATCTTGAAACGTATCTTGAAACTAGAAAAGAAAGAGGACAGTCATTATAGGAAAAAACACACAAGTCCAAGTATCGAAAACGCTATTCCTTTTCAGAATCTGTATCATTCACTTACAGCAAGATGTTGCTTCCTGCGTTTGCAGACCCAAAGGAATGTCTACAGGCTCATACATGCATATCAATTTTTTACCAGTTTATCACATTTTATATCTAAAGGACTCATACCCATCAAGAAATGATTAAGCTCATGCTTGTAAAATTACATGAATAACTGTTAATAGAGGCTCATACTCCTTAAAATTATTTATATTGACTGTAGACATATGAGACCTCATCTTATGATCTAATTGGCAATAATCAACGTCAATGTTTTCTTATTGTTCTGATTATGTATAGGTCCTCATTAGGAATCATCAGTTTCGGAAGTTAAGTTCTTGCATTTGCCACCTCATAGTGAGGCAGCAGCAATGAATCCCGTCTTTACCGACAGTGGAATTCATTAAGATAAGAATGCTCTGGAGAACGAATCGGCGACGCCTCAAACACCAGGTCTTGGAAATATAAATCTTGCTGATCCAATTGGCAACGTTTTACCTGCAAATTTTACTGAGGCCATGGACAAGCGTATAGCAGTAGAAAGGGCCTTAGCTCCGTAAATGAGCGACGACTTCACAGCTCGTTTGAACGAAATTCTTAAGTTAGGTTTACTGGCGAAAGAACTTTCTATCTTGTTCAAAAAATACCCGCCTCCTAGTAACTGCATGAAGCTTGACCCTCCTGAATTAAATACAGTTTTCAATTTGTGTAAACTTTCAGAAGCGTCTATTGAGAGACATAAGAAAATTGTTCGAAAACAAGAAAAGTTGAAAGCTTCTATAGCCGCATCCTGTAAAGTGTAACGCTATTTCTATGATTTTTGTTTGGAACAATGCTGAGGATACTGCTCTCTTAGAATCCTTGGGCAATTCTGGTCGGATTATTATTGATCTTCCAGGTGAAAACAATAAATTATGAGGAGAGTAATTCTTGCTCTCTATCAACCACTTTTTTAATGCTCGTTGAGTCCAACCAGCCCATATGGAGTCCTGTTTGGGAAGGACCTTGTTGAAAACGTCTGAGCAGCTCAAGCTGCAGAACGAACGTCAACTGCGTTCAATCCTAAGATGGCTGTTCCTAAAAACAATCCAAAAAACTTGAGGAGCCAGGCCCAGCGACAAACAAGGAATTCGGCAATGTCAGGCGGGCATGAGAAACAATCAATTAATCGCCGATTATACAAGAGGAATCAACGATTTCAGCCGAAACCATCATAGCATGTAATGCTGCTGGTAGATTAAGGCATTTTGTTGAGGGATGAAAAGCTATAAAATCAGACTCAACAATCTTATCTTGGGTTAGGGGATACAAAATCACTTTTCTGTCAACTTCTCATCAAACGTTTGTTTGACGTACTGTTTGGTCTACTGCGGGAAGGCACCAAATGTTTTTTCAAAATTTCCAACTTACGAAGGGTGCAGAAGAACGTCTCTGACACAACTGAAAACTCTACTACTGCTGATCAAAGTGAGCACAGTTCCATCAGTTCTTTGTGAATATAAATCGATAGTACTCTAAATGTAGCAGGAGCCAATAAAAAAAGAGCTGCTGAATTGTGACTGAATCTAATTGCTTCGAACGTGTGAAAATGATATTTTCTTCAGAAGGAGCTTCAAGAAAACTCGTGAGAGCATATTTCGGAATACGGAAGGTTTCGAGAAAATGAGAGAACCTTCACAATATCAGATCTGCTCTAGATTGAATAATAGTGCAGGAGAAAAAGATAGCGGACCTGACAACGACTCACAACACCAGAACGAAAGTAGGAGAAGCAAGCCTCAGAAGTGGTTACCGGAACGGAGTCACCGTCATCATGTCGAAGGCGAAAAAACTCAGAAAGCTGCAATAACATTGGTAAACTGACTGGTCGGAGGAGCAAATTCTATATCCAAACTTCGACTTAACTATGATCCAGAGGAAGAGAAGTTCCACTCCTATCAATTATTACTGATAATTATATATGATTGTCATTTATTAAATTTTACACAAACTTGGGTGCTATCCTGCATCCAAGATTTATTTTATCGGCAACCCGAAAAAAAACCTGGTACCAAATCTCATGAAATTTTTTTTCACTCAATGGTACTTCTTTGAACATGGAAGTTTTGAATTTTCAGGTAGATAGGTGAACGTTTATGTTTCAGCCTGCTGGCCTTAAAAAATTGACTTTCTTACACTTCCATTTTTTACAGAATTTTCTTAAAATTAACCCTTAAAAACTAACATCCATCCATTCCTCATTTTTAAGACCGCACGCTCTTATCGCCTTGCCTTCCTCTCTTCGCCTCGCCTCGCTCGCATGTACCTACTTTCTCGCATTGCCTCGCTCGCCAACCTCTGTTTTCGCGGCTCATACCTACTACTTATCTACTATTTACAATATTTACAACTTATTTATATTTACTTCCTCTCCTATTTACAATCTTTCCTTCTCCATTCCTCTTCCTCCTTCCTTCTCTTCCTTTCCATCTTACCGAATACTCCCTTCACCCATGCTACTGCCCTTTTTTCCCCCTTTTCATGCATCAATACCACCATGCTTATCCCACTCCTTTCCACCTCTACGCACTCCTCCAACCAGTGCTCCACTCTTGCATCCCGCTTCCCACACAGTTCGCACATCCTCTTCCCCCGAGAGAGCCAGACCCTATTGAAATCCTCCATGCACCCACACCTCATCCTCGCCATAAGCTCCTGACTTTCTTTCTCTCCTTTCTTACATAAATATTGCGCTATCGCCCTTGGCATAATCCACACATGGTTCCCGTTGAACCTTGAATCTCTCATTCTCTCTTCCCCTTCTCTCTTCTCTCTCCATGCCGTTGTTCTTAGCCAACTAATATACCTTTCGCCCTTCCTCGTGCAGTCCATTCATTCTAAAGTACCTTTCCCTCTCAGCCTCCATCTTCCCACCCCCTCCCCTGTTCTCCTTCTCCCACCAACACTCCCTAACCAGCCTACTTCCCCCCTCTTCCAGAAATTTCTCCTCATATTTACACGCCCGGCTACCTGCTAGAATCCCTACACTCGTTCTCCCCGTCTCCCTCCTGGCAATATAATTAGGCGTGTTCCTTGCCAACCCCAGGGTCCACTTTACATACCTCTCCTGCGTTCTATTTACCCCTTCACTTCCCTTCCACCCCCACACCTCTACTCCATACAATAGCACACTCATCACTAGTGAATCAAACAATTTCATTCTCCTTCCGAAATCATCTACGAATAACTTCTTTCTCGACCCCCACACCTGCCTCATCACCACATTTGCCCTCCTCACTTTTTCTTTTATGTGACCATCCACTCCGCCATTCCTCCGAAACACGAAGGCGCGGTACACAAAATCTTTTACCTTCCTGTACCTCCTTTCCCTTCCACTTCCACTCATTTCCCTTATTCCTCCCCCCTCCTTTTCTGAACACCATAACCTTGGACTTCTCCGCATTCAGCTCTAACCCCTTTCTATCCAGGTATCCTCTCAACCCCTTTATCATCTCCTTTAAGGCCTCCTCGCTACTTGCCAGCAACACTATGTGATCTGCATACGCTAGTGACCAAATTCTAATCCCTCCTATCCTGACTCCTCCTACCACCCCGGCCTCCAGCTTACTTTCCATATCCGCAATAAAGATCGCAAGAAGCGCTAGGCTAAGTGGACACTATTGCCTTAACCGCCTATTCATTCAGAATCCCTCCGAAATCCCCTCCCCTTCTCTTACCTTGTTTTTGGTCTCTTCATATGTCTCCCTTACCCTTACAATTAGGCCTCCCTTTACTCTCCTATCCTTCATCGCCTTCCACAACCTCCCCTTATCCACCGACGGGAAAGCGCCTTTAAGATCCACAAAAAACGCGTACACTCTCGTCCCCTTCTTCGCTAATTCTCTATCCACCACGTGCTGCAGAAAGTAGATATTGTCGATAGTACTCCTACCCGCCCTAAATCCCGCCTGCGTCTTCGGCAATATTCCTTTCCCCTCGACATCCTTCTGCAGTCTCTCTGCCACCACCATCGCATATACTTTATAGGCCTTATTCATCAGCGTAATCCCTCTATAATTTTCCTGCCTATCTCTATCTCCTTTCTTATACAGTGGTACTAGTAACCCTTCTCTCCACCCTCCTGGGAATCCATCGCCCCTCCGTACTTTCTTCACTACCTCCTTCAGCCTCTCCCTAACCTCTTGCGTACTAAACAGCCATGCTTCGTTCTCAAACCCACCCAGCCCTGCTGCTTTTGACCTTTTCAACTTCCTTATCTTTTCCTCTATCTCCTCGTCGTTCAACTTCTCCATTTCTGCCTCCCCCGTTCTTCTACTTCCCCCATCCCTCTTCCTTGAATCTGAGCCCTGGAATAATTCTTTGAAAAATTCCCTCCACTCCTCATTCCCTATCTTCTCACTAACCCCCACCCTACGCTTCCTAAACCTATTTATTATCTTCCAGACGTCCTCCTCTGTCTTAACATTTACTAACTCTTCTTCCAGATCTTTTTTCCTTTCCTGTTCTTTCTTCTTACACATTACTCTAAACCCCTTCCTCATTTCTGGGTACTCCTCCCTTCCCTTGCCATCTTCGCATTAAAATCCCCACCCAGTACCACCATACCCTCCTCACTTCCGCCTAGCAAGTCTTCCACCCTTTCTTCAATTCTTTCCATCCCATCCTTATTGTACACTGTCAAAAACTTACACGCTATCCCTCATAATGTTACTTCTTTGAACATGGGAGTTTTGAATTTTCAGGTATCTCGAAACTGTTCGACTTTCCGAAACTTTAGAGTAACTCGAAATTATTTATAATCATCTCAAAAATACTAATTTTCGATGAATTCAAATCTATTTGTGTAACAGCATTATCTAACGTTGTGACAGCAGAAGTACACATAACAACAATGACGCTTTAAATAAGTGTGTTCTGATAATAATGGGGAAACTATTTAATGACAGCAATGTCATTCATCAGGGAAATAAGGTATACCGAGATATCCCATTCAATCTTATTTATCTCTCAGGTTGTCCTAGAGATCTCCCAGGGAAAACCAGTCCACAGTAAATCCCAGAGATATTATTTATCTGAAGCAGGATCTAAGCGGAACTGCGTCATTAACGATCCAGCACCATTCGGTTTTCTTCACATGAGAATCTGTAGCATCTATCGGCAGGGATTTCAGTAATTTATATATATCACGAATTTGATGAACATGAGCAGATTGTAAACAACAAACAATGCTTATTTAAAAATTGTTTAATATTCCTGAATAAAAACACAATTTATTGAGAATTACTTTGACTTATAATTTAGGTAGGAATTTTTCTGAAAGTGCATTTGTTATGAGAAACCCAAAAATCTCCCTCTCATGGATATCCGTTATTTTTCTCAATTTTCCAACTATTTGAGCCATATTAATAAAAAATAGCATATTTTCTCATTTCGACATCAAATTCGCGGTAATATACAAAAAAGCCTAGTTTTGAGTCTCATGGAAATGTGATAAGTCGTGGAAATTTCCACATATTTAGGCTATGTTACTCGAAAATTGCAACCTTTTTTATTTTGACTTGAAATTTATTGTCAAAAACCTGAAAACAGCATGGTTCAGAGTCTCATCAAAATCTGTTAATTTATTTAATTCACCGCAGAGTTCGTACATTTTGATGAAAATGCAATTCAAAATTTTGAATTTCAATTTTTGATCATAAACCCGACATGAAATAAAATATTATTTTGAGAAATATATGGAAAATATCAAGTTCAAATTTTTCTTATTGGGAACTTGAAATTTTAGGAGTTGGAAAATTTTGGTTTCAAGATTTCGGAAATTTGAACTTTTATTAATGTTTGCTCTCGAAATATTTTAAATAAGAAGAATATTTTAGGAAGATTCAATTATCTCTTTAGCAATTTGAAATTTCGAAAACTTTCTAGTTCGGTGATTATACTTTCCTTCTTGTCAACATTCGGGAATTTGAGTTTTTGGCAAAATTAGGTTATTTCATATAATTTTAGTTTCTATGAAATATAAATCTATGAATGTTTAGAGAAAGAATTGATATCATTCATGTATTATTTTGTATTATGAAATAATAATTTTTCAATTAAAGAATAGCATAGCGAGGACGGAACTCATAGGATATTTCTTATATTCCGATAAATCTAATCAAATATCAAGATAAGAAAAAGGTGGCCTTTTTTAGAGAATTGCATTTTTAGTTTTCTTGAAAAATGAACGCCACTTATGTAATGCTTAAAATTTTTAAAGTTTTGGTGAGGTTTTTGAAAGAGTGTTGATACGTACTACAAACTTGCACAAAGGAAATAGAAGTATTTTAATTTTTTTCAAGATACTTCTATTTCAATTATTTGTTGTAAGCTTTTTATAATTCACTTCAATATATATAAGTAGCCCTGAGTTCATTTAAAACATTCAGAAATCAAAATTTTACCATTTTTTCAAAGATATTATTATAAGATATTAAAAATCTTTGCAAGCCCCATAAAGTTTACCACGTATTTCCCTTCAAACAATGTTTCAGCAATTTGTATCAAAAATCGTAAATATTAGGTGAATTGATTTCTCCTTACAATAAGCTATCATATATACAAATAAATAATTAATCACCTAATGAATATCATTCTCATAAGTCTGTTTCATAGGGTCCCAAAAAAACCATTGAGATAAAATTGGCTTTTGTGAGTTTTTCGCCTTAATTATATTTTCTTATGGTTTTTCCAATAAAAATTATGTCGAGTACAAAAAAACCACTTTTTACGGACAATTAGATGTTTGAATAAATGGTTTGAACAACTTATCATCGTTTTTAGCGATTTTCTCTAAGAGCAGAGTCAGACACTCGAAATTTTTTTTCAAATTTTTCAACTTATTTTCAACTTTTCTCTCAGGACAAGAGAAAATCTATTTATTTCAACATGTATAATTACGTAAACTATTTGTTATTAGTTATAATTATATTCTTCTAGAACATTGCTAGAAAGTTGCAGTTTTTTCTACAATTTTGCATTTATTGTTCAATTAATATGTAGATAACGATAATAATTGATTCAAGTTTATAAGCATGACTGTTTAAACAATTAATTATCCCTTAATATATTTTATTTCAGATACGAGACTTTCAAGTTTGCTTTGGCTTTTCGTTCATGAAGAAATATTAAACAAATATTCAGGAGAATAATGTTTTGAACAGGTTCTTTTTTGTGAATATATTATTCTGAAATAAAACAGATATTTGAAATATTTTTCAAATTTTTTATATAGATCATATTGAATGTAAATTTTCCTTAAAGTATTTACTGGAAGTTCTTTTGTTGAAATAATTATTAATATTAATATTTATTGTCCGCTTCTAATCAAAAATGCAATATATGTTTACCAACACTTCGCAATTTTTCAAATAATTCTAATTTATTTGAACAAGTTTTTCTCTGTATATCGCAAAAAATTGTTTGAACGATTAGAAAATACGTTAAAGGAAAAATAATACTTTTGCATTTGCTAGCTGTTTCATTTGTCCTGAAAAATCAAACTTTTCATGATTACATTGAAAAAAATATTGTTTAAACAAATACTAATGAACTGTTTCTAGGATTGGAAACAAATTAAAAAGTACTTGATATGGAAATTATTTATTAAATATTTCCAAACAGGTGACTTTTATTTACATAAAGTTAAAAACAAATATGTACTTTTTCTCATTTTTTCTAAAACCGAGGTTTTTCTTTCCCGTAAAATGAAAAAATTGGGAGGGACCGATCACCAGAAATCGACAGTCGAATTTTTGGCCTACCCTAATCTGAATATTTAACTGGACAATGAGGATGTTAATCTGTGAAGTCATGGTCTAAAAATTCCACAGCTGAAAATTTGAATTCCGATTCAATTGAGAATTTTATACTTGTCTTTAAAGCTTCAAATAAAAATTATTTAACTTCAGATGCCAAAAAATTAAGTAATTCGCCGACATATATACATAATATTCTATTTGTTTCGAAATAATGGCAATTGAGATTATGTATACTTTATTACGTCAGCAGTTATCGCTTAAGCAAATATTCATCGGACCAGAAGTAAAAAGTGTGAAACAAACTCTACCAAGTATATTTGTTTCAGAAATATTAATATTCTAAATCCAAGATGAACATAATACACATTGATAGAATTAATTATTAGAAAACAGAGAATATTTTTACGTATCAGTATTTTTTTAAAGAAATATATATGTTATGACAGTGAAAAAATTCAATTATTCCATATAGTACTACTAATTTGATGATTGGCAATTCCTAGAAAAATTTCAATCTATTGTGTAAGAAAACACCAAAAAGTGAAATACACGTTTCGTTAAAGAAATTTTTCCGAATCCTCAATTTGAGTATAGCGATAAAGAATAATTTTAATTGAAATTTTATTTAAAATTTTCTGCTTAGTATTTGAACATCGTAGTAATTTTTTTCTCCCTTTTAGCTTGAGTGTTTTTTTAAATTATTATTATTAACTGAAAAAACTCTTGTTCTACTGTCATAGTGCGATACCATCACACTAAATTTTGACTTTCTTGGGACAGAAGAATTTTTTGGTACCATACATTTATTATTCTTGGTCAGCATCCTATATCTCGGTAGCAAGTTTTTATTTTTTTAAACAATTGAAAATATTATTTTCAATTTGTACTAAAAGCCGATTTTCAAAACTATGGTTTCCCCCCCCCCCCCCCCTCCATCTCTCTTCATCAATACATTCTCAAAGTTTCTGTATTTTTGCAAACTTTGATTTCAAAAACTATGTTAGTTGTACCAATAACTTTTTACATACAGGAATGTTTTGCATCGCAGATGTTTTTGGTGATATTTTACTTCTTCATTGATAAACATTTTTTTCAAATAAAATACTCGTTTCAGAGTAGTAAATGTATTTAATAGATACTTAACACAATATAGTGCATATCATTATTATTGATATTCACATTAATATTTAAAATACAATTGATCATCTAGGTAAAAAATAGTTTATTTTTTAAATAGAGACAGAAAATAGAAAAAGCAAGAAAGAAGGTTTGAAAATGTGTCCTGCTACCTGCTCTTGTAAACAATTTTTTTCACGATGAGATGCAAAACAACATGATAATTGTCCCCTATGGAGATGTTATATATTCCAGAAGCCCTTACTTCGACATTTGACGTACGGAAAAAACATAAATTATGAATATTGCTTGAATATAATAATTTTCATGAAGCATTATCATTTAATAAAGCCAACGTCATTAATATTTTAACCGAGGGTGAGAAGACGAAATTTTTGGAATTATGTGGGTAACATCTACTTTAGGGAATTGTTACTCTTTTAATATCAATACAAATCATTTTCTTGCAGGTTGACATTAAAAAAACAGAGCTAATTGTTGGCCTTCATTGACAAAAAATAATGATCATAATAAGAAATTAAGACACATGACGAATCTTATATTTGTAACTTCGCAGAAACGTCCATATCAAGAATAAAACTTCTTTTATTGCTTAGGAATCACGTAATATTTATTCGTATCTTTGGTTCAGATATAAAGAGTATGACTTGGCCTTGATTTTATAAATTCAATAAAAATTTAGGGAACAATTAACTTGATTTTTCGATGAGTTGAATGCCAGATTTCGATACGAAGATTTTTCTGGAAAGATTTTGGACTTTGAAGCTATACATTTTTTTAATCGTCCAAGAAAATATTTTTTCTTTCCTGCGGAATGATTTCTTTTCATCTACGGAATAATATATTTCCACAATAGATTGTTCGTCAACAACAATTTCTGTTGTTATGAGGAATTGTTATGAATAAATACTTTTTACCCGCAATTTTTAACAAATAAACTTTTTCTTTTTTGCAGAGTAATTTATTTTCATCTGAAAAATCCTAACACGATAGATTGCCACTTAAGAACATTATTATCACTTATTTGTATCTTGAAAATTAAAAAATAGGTGAAAATACAGAAGATGCTGGTTTCATCCATTAATTTGTTGATGACCATTGAAAAAAGAAAAACTAATTAATTTATAATGAAAATTTCCATTTATCGAGAATAAAAATTCTATTTGTATTCGAGGAAATATCAAATGAGCGAAGTTGGTAGCACAGATACAAAAAATCACACTTTTTTGGTACCTCTTAACTCAAATAACAAATTATTAATTTTTTTAATCAGCCACGACACAGCGTTCTAATATTTTGAATACTAGGCTCAAAAATACGACCTCTGGAACTTTCTGAACTAAAACCCGGCGGTATACCCTAGTATAGGGTTACATAAAAAAGCCAATGTTGCAATAATTTTGTTTCATTTAAATACAAATGAAAAAAAAAACATCAAAAAATTCACTTGAAAGAATAACCTTTACTTGACATAATATACCATAATGTGTTTCTGCAAACATGGAATTTGTTCACTCTCTAATATCTTATCAAGTCACTCAGTCACTAAAAGATCAAAAGAGTTGCTTGTGAATTCTTCAAAATGCACAATCTGATATTCGAACACATGAACTGTAGTTTTCAACAAATATGGAGCAATATCCGAGGGTTAGTGAAAAAACCTATGCACTTATGGGTATTGCATAGGTTCCTAATACCATATAAATATATTAAATTAATTTTTCATTGAAAGAGAAAAAATCTCATGAACAATTTTGGAAATATTATCTTCATGACAAAAATATTCTGTTTGATTTTTTCTTATTATTTAATATTATCTTCAAGGTGAGGCCTTAATATGAAAAAATATAAAAAAGGACATCCAGCTCTCGGTGGGTCATTTGGATCTCAGCAATGCATGGGACAAATTGCTTACCCTCAAGGCATACGAATATCCGTCTGAAAGATCTTCCATTTTATTTAACGTAAATTGAGCTAAAATAAAAATTTTGTTAACTACTGTTTTATCTAGAAGCAATTGACGCTTTAATTTTTTTCAACTGTATTTTATTAAAAATATTTGGCTACAAGATCTACAAAAAAAGAATAAAGCCATGAGGCACTAAAACATATCTAATTAATGACTGTTACATATTCTCGCTATTTATTGAAATATTCGAAAAGTTTGTTGCGATCTCATGAAAATTCTGTGAACATAATTTTACTTCTTTAATCATGAAAGTATTAAATTTTCGGGTAACTCAAAACTGTTCATATGTTTTCAAAACTTTCGACTATCTCGAAGTGCTTAAAGATCAGTTCATAAATTTTGATCGATTTCTGGTGCGTGTGCATCTTAAAAATACCAAATTCGTTGCTAAATCTAAATTAAAATGTTCTAGTGAATCATCTTACATTGTGAGAATAAAGGCACACACACCATCCATGACCATTTGAATAAATCTGATGATAATCAGAGAGTTGTATACTGACAGCAATATTAGAGTTATATCATTTCTTAATTTAATTTGTTAACTGCGACGTAATTTTTTCATGCTAAGGTGCTGATGCATAATGAAGCGAATCCTTCACAAAGATTTTATTGATTTGGTTTTATGTTCTAAATGAAAATAGACGCAAAGCACTTTATTGCCTCTACCATAAAAACTATCCACCTCAAGACTTTTCATGAAATACGTTTTCATTTTTTCTTGAAAATTCTGACTCTCCTCCCACTCCCTTCCAAGCGTTATGTATTTTCTTAACGACCCCATGATAAGTAATTCTAGAAAATTGAGGATTGACTAGTAAAGCTTAGTAATTTTTTAGATGCTTGTACTTATAGTAGTAAGTATGTTTTAGATACGATTCCAATTCATCGTTTACATTTAGGGCATTGTAACAGATATTCTCGATAAACAGAATTTTTAGAAAAACTCTTTTAAGTTTTTCTATGGAGAATAATTCCAACGTCATTCCAGTCAATAGCCTCAGGTACCTTTTGTGTTGAACCCTACATTTTATTTCATGAGAAAAATTTTACATGCTTTGATTTATTTTTTTACTTTTACGTGATTTTGTCATGAAAAGTTGTTAACAGGTAGTAAACAGAATTTCTTTCAAGGTTTCCATTAATTTGTTCCCCTCTTATGCTTTGAAAGTAACGTCGACAACTTCATATCATTTACCACACATTCTAACCCGATGGCTAATTGTATTGATTCAAAAAGATTGATTTGTACTTTTTAGTACAATTCATAGTGCATTTGAATAATACAACAGTGGCTAGTATATATAGAGCGGAATACATTTTAAATTCCTCACTTCCCTTTCACAAAAGCTATCAAGAAGAAACGAAGATCACTAGCTGCATTTCAGTTTTGACTTTTCGCTTTATCTAACTTCTGTTGGTAAGAATAATTGACGTGAAGCAGAATTTTTTAGTTCCATAATAGAAAAACTATTGTGTGTTCATTGTATTGTTCTTCCTTTAAATTTGTTGTCAACCGAAAAATATTCGTTTAATTTCATGTATTACCATGATTATTCAGCTTATTCCTGTATAAGTGGTGGACATGATATGTTCGTGACCAGTAAACCAGAATAGACTCAATAATAACATCAATATGAACTCGATTGTAAGAACATTGTTTGTATCATGAATCTGGTTCACATGAAAAGTTACTCTAATACTATGTTTTCCATGCGAAAGTGTTATAATTCTCTATTTTCTCTTTCATTGTAAAAACGCTCTAAGAAATTCCGCAGATTGTTCATCATTGGTGCCAGGATCATCGGTTCTTGGTCAATTTCGGTTAAACCCTCCCCAATGGGTCAATACGGAAACACATGGCTACCAGGTGAAAGTGAAGAGAAATCCCTTTAATGAAAGTCTGGTCGCTATTGAGCTTCGACCTGAACAGAAGCCTCTAAAAGTCCACTGAGGGGGGCTTAGGCGTTACACTGATAACAAACAGGATTTGGACTTTGTTGCACAATTAGATCCACATACTGGAAAGTGGATAACAGTTGCACCTATGTCTGCAGAATTCGCTGCAAATGTACCACGCCTTTCTGGAAATGATCAACGAGATCGTCTTGAAAGAAACTACACTATCCCTGGCAACAGACAGACAAGACTGTATCAGTAACACTCTGCTTTATCTGTTTAATAGTTTGCCTACATTTTTTGTTTCTCAATGATTGAGATATCAAGCTACAAATCTGATAAACCAAATAAGAGGCACTGAAGAACGTTGGTATGGTCTTAAATTTCAAGAAATCTAAGATAAGAATGTTTGACAATTTTTCTAATTCTGAAAACTTAGATGATGATGTTGAAAAAAGTATTGGTAAGGTAGGCATTGGGTAAGGATCAGATGGGATACAATTCAGATCCTACACATTCTGATTTGTACTGATTCGATTCTCTGTGTCTATCGACAGGGATTTCAGTAATTTCAAATATCATGCATATTATGAATGCCCTTCAAAATAAACAACAAACAATTTTTGTATGAAAATTGTGTAACAATTCTGAATTAACATCAACAAATTTAATTCTGAATAAAAACATACTTTCTGAACATTACTCTTATTGGTATTCCTATTAGCAATACTTGCTATCGTGCAAAATGCTTCTTTTATACGTTTTATAAATTATGATGGAGTGATAATAATTGATGTTTTAATAGATAATTTTATTTCCCCTAAATTTAGAAAATATCTAGGCATACTGAATAGAAGTTCTGTAACTGGTAACACAAAATACAGCGTCGTTATTTGTTTGAAGATATACTCTTGTATTTCTTGGTTGACTAGAAATACATTTGCGCCTATATCTCAGTTCGATTCTGAATGTATTCAACGGTTTTCTTTTTTCGCACGGCAGTATCTTTTCTTTTTATGACTTGCTCGAAAGTAGGAGTCGGTAGGTTAAGGTAATTTCTTTAATACTTACAAAGTATTTTATTTTTTATTATGAGTTTAGTAACAGTGTTAAGCCTACATTTAAAGTCTAATGTATTTCTTGATGGGTATGGCTTAGGTCTGTTCTTTGCGGAAACAAAGAAAATCACTTTTAAAAATGTCAGCTCAGTCAATGAATTGCATAAAGGAAGAACAGCGAGCTGTAATCCGATTCCTGTAATCAAAAGTCGTCACATAGGCCGACATTTTTTAAAGAAAATTCCGACAGTTTGACATTAGTTGTCTAGCCTTCGTGTGGGATATTTGGTGTTGATAGGAAAACCATGAGACGGTTTGTTCAAAAAATTTGAAGTTAGTTCATTGCAAATATGTAACTAAAAGAAAAGACTGTAAATGAAATTAATAAAATATAAAAATAAATTAAATAAGAGATTAAACTTTTATGTTCCTTTTGTCGCATTAATTGATTTTGTCAGAAATTACAGTTAAAACTCTATTTTCTTAGCCCAACGTTTCCACCTGAAGAAACATTGATTTAGTTTTGCTATAAAATCTATTTAAGTCAGATATCGATTATAATTTTCAAAAGTTTTTGAATTTCAAACTTAGTCTATTCACTTTTGCATTCAGTGCATTTATAATGGTATTGAAAGGTATGAATACTTAACATCAATGAGAACGAACTGAATTTTAACAAAAAATGTTTGATTTATAAATCTAAAAATGTTTTTAATTTTAGAGCCCAAATAAGAAAAATGTATCATATTGCTTAGCATCTTGGAAGTTAAATTGTAGGATAGAAATCTAGGATATTAGGGTTGAATATCTAGATTTTACGGGTACAATTCGGGCTTCAATTTTCAAAATACTATTTTCTAAACCTCCTTAACATCTGGATTCTATATCTTGAAATCTACGAATCTTTACTGTGAATGATGAATTAATTTTTCCCTTGGTATCTGTATTGACAATTTTCTGTACAATTTAAAACATAAATTATCTGAAAAAAAAATTCTTAAAAACTATTCAGCTTCATACGCTAAGAGCTTGAAATTGTTTAAATAAGTAATAAATGTTAATCCTTTCGAAATATGTAATTGCGAGTGAACTCGTGTGTACTTTGTGACGTCAGATGTTATCGGTCGAGCAAATATTTATCTTGTCAAAAACACGAAGTGTGCGAAACCGCCGCTAAGTATATGCTTATGCATCTCTTGAGCAACTAAACAACCTTTTTTTTCGCGAATCATACAGTTTGAATATGAGAGAAGATGACAGATTTTCATTTATATTTCTCACACATCCATACTTATCACCCACTGCTTTTTTTTACTCCTTTCAAATGCCACATGAAATAAAAAAAAGAATTTATAATTTTAAAATGATATTTTCTCATTTCCAATACAGAACCTGGTACTGGAGTTCATTTCCACCCTTTTCGAGGTTAAACTCAACGCAATTGCAGTAGATCATTTCAAGAAAACTCAACTCAAACGTTTTTCTTCAGTATTAAAAAAAAAGACTTAGGCAACGAATCGCTTAATTACAACTTTTCAAGGAAAAGTAGGTTAAAAAACGGAAATAAATCTTCCCTGAAGTTTTGGATTTGCTTACCTCACAGTTTAAGTGTTCATTATAATTCAAGAATGGCTAATCTATGAAAAAATCTTTGCTTATTTCTCTTCTCGTTAGGAAATGAGGGACATAATGTTCAAATGACTTGCTTAAGAGGTCCGTCAGTAAGTCGCGAGGATTTCCGTAGCATTTTAATTATATTTTTTTTCATTGTGGGGTTAATAGCCTCAACCGAACCTCTTATGCATCTGCTGATGGACATGCCTTCACTCTGAAGCATGTCAGCTCCGTTAACGAATTGCACCAAAAAGTTGAAACAAATTTATTCCATAGAATAAAGCTTCAAGCGAAAGAAAAATTCTTTTAAATTCTTGAAATAAAAATCGCTCATTAACCAAAATTAAAATCTAAAAACGCTTATATATTTTCAGGGACGTAGGTATGAATATTGTTGAAGAATATGTAGAATGAAATTGTATGAGTAAGGGTCAGTAATTCAAATCCAACTTCTGTAAGTCAGTTATTAATGCAAATACTTGCAAACTAAACTATAGGATAGCGACCTCAGATATGTTATTTCAAAAAGCTATTAAAAAGGCAAAGTAAATTTTTACGTGGTCTTTATATTGGAAATTTTCCTTACAAGCTAAAACAATATTTTTCATTTTCTTGAAGATTTTATTAAAAATTATTCATTTTCACATGCATATGGTTTAATATTCTCCATATTATATAATTTATCATCAAGTTTTTGAAAATAAGATTAATTAAGGTGATATATACTTCATGAAGTCAATTTTTTTTTTCATTATACTGTTCCTTTCCCTGATCAGGGTTTTAAATTTCTTTGAGGAATGAGCAGTCATTAAGTTAATGAAATTAATTAATTCTCTTATATCATAAAATACTTCTTTTAACAAATGCTGATACGTAAAAATATTCTACTATCTGTACTTCGCTTAATTGAACTTGATCTCGTTTATCCTTCATAAATAAAATTATAATTTTGCTTCAACTTTTTTTGTGGAATACATATTTGCTCAGTCCATTACATCAGACGTCGTAAAGAATATATGACCTCAATTGGCATTATTTCAAAAACATCAAAATACTTGATATAAGTTAGAAAATTTTCAGAGATTGAATAACTTTAAATTGAATCTTTGAAAAAAATGACAACATTTTAGTTGGAGTTTCAAGAAAAGTATTCAGTAGAAACACCATGCAAAAATGGAATAAACCATTTGGAACAGCCATCCATAGACATTGATATGTCATGCTATATTACAGTCCCTCAAAACAATTTTTCTCGGTTTCATCAACCGCAGAAGTTATATTTTTTTAATGCAATATTTCAAATTAGATTTTTTTCAAAAAAAAAAAAAAAGATAATAAAAAGCCACAAGTTGATGACCCATCGAATGGAGAAGAAATGTCTATAAAGTGTATTTTAAAGGCTTGAGGCTCAGAATTCTCTACGAATTGTATTCATAGCTCACTAAAACGAAAATTACAACAAAAAACATGGAAAATAGAAGTAGGTCTATCTCCTTTCTCACACATACTGTTCTTCAGTTTTCCAATATTTTTGTAAAATACCATATTCCTGAAGATTTCGAAAAAGGAAACTTAACTTCAGATTTTTTTCGAATTTTGATTGTTAAGGAGAAGAGTAATCCTTTGTTGAAGAGATACATTAAAGCAATGTTTCTTAAAGGCATTAAATTATTTCCTCGCAGACTTTATTACTACGAGTACAGCTCTTTTTGTATCAGTAGAAATTATGTGTTGTAGTCTCTGTGCATCTGTTTAAATATATGTATAATACATTTTGATTATTATTAGCAAGAACCTTAAAATCATTCTTGTGTGTTTTTCCCCTCATTCTAAAAAATCTGTGCGTTTGCCAAACTTATGATGTACTTAATGAATTAATTACTTCTATCAGGCAGTCTGCAGTCTGAACAAATAGAGTAAATTTAATTAATTCTGTGGATTTTGGGGTTTCAATAAAGTTGAGGAACCTGGTGAATATAAGTAGATAGCCTTGAATATCTTCCAAATTTCTCAGTCACCGTTCACTAAATCTGTTTGGAAGAAATGAAGATCGCTAGCTGCATTCTAATTCTTACCATTGCGTTTTATCTGGGTTTTGTCGGTGAGTATTTGGACTCATAGGGTTTTTGACTTTGTCTGGTTTTTTGAAAGTAAAGGAGTGTTCAACGTTACCACCCTTATGAAGCAGAAGTATTGGCACGCATTTGATCTAGTACTTTTTTCGCGAAAAAGTATAGAATTTCCAATACTCATCCGCGAAAAAAGTATCAGATCCAATACTTACCAATACTTCTTCTTCATGAGGGCATATGCCCGGATTCCTGAGTCTTGACATGTATTTCCATTAAAACTGAATCAGTGATACGAAAAGTCATTTTTTTTGCATCGAATATATATCTTTTGTTGATGGTAAGCTCGTGACTAGTAAAATTCACTGTCATAAGCCCAACCATATCTTTGATAAGAACTTGATTTGAAAATTGAGTTTATTCCAATCACAGTTTTTTACCGCAGTAATTCCAAATGTATCGTTTTTGCTGCAACAGTATTTAATTGATACTAAAATCTGTACCAATACAAAGAAGCAAAAGACTGTGAAATTTTTTAATCATTCTCTTGCTAATTGAATTTATTTCTGCAGTTTTAGTGTGATTCCATTAAAAAATAAGTCTTATATATTCCTTTTTGTACAAAAAATTATAAATTCCTATGTTTGTCTTTAATCATCTTCCCTTTTGTGAAATTTCGTAGATTGTTCATCATCGGTACCAGGGCCATTGAATCCTGCCTCATTCAAATGGTTCCAATGGGTTGATGTGAAGACACATGGTCACCAGGTGAGAGTAAAGAAAAATCCTTTCACCAAACAATTAATGGCTATTGAGCTTGAAGGCCAGCCGCCTCTGAAAGCCGTCCCCGGGCAAATTAGACGTGTGCTTGATTACGCTAATGATTTGGACTTCGTTGCACAAGTAAATCCTGACACTGGAGACTGGATCGCAGTTGCCCCTATGACTCCAGCTCATGAAGCCTTTATACCTAATCGTCCTGTATATAAGCCAAGTAATCGACCAAAAGACAAACACTGAAACAAAATTTCGAGAATTTTACGTGAAAATCTGTAGACTCCAAATCCTTATTATGTAAATTGAATCGCCTGAGGATATCACTTTGTAGCTCTTTAAGATCATTGTGGAGTTGTTTCCCGATTCAATTGTCATATAAACGAAAAATAAATCATCATGTTTACAACGTGGCTGCACATTTTATCATTCTATTAACCTTCCATTATTTTAACGTTGAAAGCTGTCGAGAATTCTAAGCTGATAATTTTTTAATTTGTTGCATAGAAATCTGCCAACGAGGCACTACATAGCAGCGTTCTGCTCTACACATCTTTATTGTGGATATTCCGCTTCATGAATTTCACCTATTCAGAGACTTTTCTTTACAATAAAATTGGAATTACTCAAAGAGACCGGATTAAATTACATTTTGGTGCTAAAAATGCTGCAGTGCTAGTACAAACTAAAAAAAAAAATTTTGTGTGGCTAGGAACAAGGGAGATCACCTATATGTTTTGTGCTTCTGATCTCATTTATCCAATGCCTAACCAGTTTAGCTAACAGGGAATGTTGGATTGTTGGTATATAACTGACGAAAATTAATAGTAACTGTTCGATACTCTGCACTTTTAGATTGATCTTGAATACTTCAAAAATGATTTGAATATATCATTACTTTTTTTTCAACTTTTTGTGTCGTTAAGTATTTACAGCTGTTTTAGAAAAGTTCAATGAAGATGCTTTCATCCTCAAGAAATATTAACCAGTACATGCTTTGAAACCTCTTTAGGCTTCATTTTACCATTCCATTCTGTAGAATATATTATTCAATCAAATAGAATGTGGAAAGCAGAGACACCGAAATTATCTTTTATTGCTGTATCGATCAAAGACTCGAATAAACTCATTAGGTATCATGATGAACACAATTTTATTCAAGAAAAACAAATCGCGTTAAAGAATACACATCATTGTTATATATAAATTATATGCTATATAGCAACACATATTTGCAGTGCTGAATAGCAGACTTTTCTTTTGTTACTGCTAATTCTGAAAATTGTATGAGAAAAATGTTCATCAGTAAATAAGTAATCATTAACAATTACTGTTGTAATAAATACTTTAATACGTACATAACAAATGCAGCATTTTCAGCAGTCAATGTTGAATTTTCCAAGAGAATATTATTATTATGCAGTTGGGCAGAGTAATAACTGCCCACGGCACTGCGGTGAAACCTATTGTACTATACCCTAGAATATAACCATTTCTCATAAGGTCAGTATTTAACATAAAGGCATACATTGATTTGCAGAAGACATCATGAAAAGGTCTTTTGGTTCAAAAAAATTATTTCCCTGGTACGCATTCCTCAGGCACGGCAGTCCATCACATTCAGAAAGTATGTGAGGAGCTGTCTTCTCAGGAAAATCACACTTTCTGCATCGATGGTTTTCTCCAATCCTCATGTCGATAAAGTATTCCTTCAGTCAGCAGTGTTTAGTAAGCATCCCCATAATGGCATTAATCTTCCTTCTTTCCATGTTCAAAAGTTCTCTTTGTAGAAATGTACATATACCAAATTTGAAATGCATAGAATGCACCATTTTTTGGTTCCCTTTCAATATCTCGCATGTTCCTCCGAGAACCATGTACCAATGACTCCTTTGCCGACATGTACGAGATACCGCAGTAGGGTTACGGGTTAATCAGGAGCTGCCAAGCTCCCATTTTAGTAAGTGTGCTTACTTTCTCATTACCTTCAACATCTTCATAATCGGGAACCTACATCTGACTGACTGAGTTTTTACTGGAAACCTTTAGGTAGTTCTTGAAGGCAAGACCAGGCTAGTCTGGAAATAAACTCTTCAGATGTGAGAGCCTTGTGTTACAAATTTCCTCCAGGCAAAGATTAATAGCTATTATTCCAACCTGGAAAACTGCACAAAATATGCTCAGCCCTGGGCTTTTTCCCATAGATTCTAGCTTCTGTTTCCAAGGAGTCTTCAGAGCCGTATGTGAATCGAACAATACCTCCCAAAGTAAGTAATTCCTCCCTTCTCCCTTCATCATGCCATTCTTCCTTTTCAGGAAAGCTGACTCTGAAGGGTTACATAAAAGATCATTTTTTCAACAGAACATTAGCTTGCATAGCGAGATTATTATTCTCGCATAGCAAACGCGTACTATTATCATGTAGATCTTTCACTTCCACATTTATAAGGTTGCGCCTCTTCCGATTCCTTCGCTGCTGCCATCTTCCTGAAGAATAGTTGCAGTGGCGGGATGTCCAGAATGACCTCAAGAGCTGTTTTCGGTGTTGTTTTAGTAGCTGCAGTGATAGCCAAGCAGAAAACCCTTTCGGGGCTTTAAACTTGTTGAATTGCACTAATTAGTTCAGTCCTTATAAACCAGATAAGCCTTTTTTCTCACTGCGTTAACATGGAGCTTCCAGGTTGATTCAGGGTCGAATATAACTCCTAGTAGAAACATATAACTTCTCAATTATTTGCTAGTTTTAAGAATTTTACTTCCCTACAGTTAAACTCAATATTCTTAAGGTCAGAAAGATTCTTCATTCTGGTACAATGCATGAGTTCCGTCTTGTCCGGGTTGACGAACAAACTACCGTTCCTGCACTGTTGCTCTACCATGTTGAGCGCTGACTGCATGAGTTCCACTGAAGTAGCCTCACGCTTCCATGTTACCAGGATCGCAAGATCATCTGAATGGACTCAAGTGTATGAAACGCGAATTGTTTGAAACACGAATTAGGTCAGCAATGAAAAGTGCCCACTGGGTGAACGAAAAAACTCCTCCCTGCGAACATCCCGTTGAAACTATGGCATCATGGACTGCGTCCACCTGTTTACGGTGTTACTTACTCCGTGTGTTTTAGCAGAAACGTATATGTATTCAATTGGCATGTTACTAAGTGCCTTCTCTATGTCTAGGAATGCTGCAATTGCTACTTCACTTGTCCGCATTGTATTATTGATGCGGCAGGTAAACGCATAGAGATATATGTCTAAAGGAGTTAGCCTAATAGAAGGTATCATTGCTCAGCTTGGTAATGAAGATTGCCTCAAGCTTTCTCCATGCTATCGGTGTATGTTTCATTGCTAATTATGCGCGAAAGATGCTACGCAATGGGCCCATCGGAGACTGGAATACATCTTTAATGAATGCAGGTAATATTTCATCATCTCCTGCAGCTTTGAGTGGTTCGAATTGCTTGACTACACATCTAATTTTTGCAAGAGTGACAATACGATTATCTACTTTCCAATCTTCCGTTCTGGCTTAAAAAATTGGTCCTTCTGAGGGGTATAACTTGAGAGTCGCCCCCTCGTTCGTGAAATCTCATTAGCTGCTCAACGATTCTATTAGTCGTCTGAACCATTTCACCTGAAGTCGATTACATAGCAGTAGTCCACCAGATTTCGCCATTCGTAAGCTAGTAGGTCCTGGGAAATAAATTGTAGGTACGCTAAGCAAATCACCACAGATTGGCGCCTGTCTCCTAAATGGAGCTCAATCCTCATTGCCATCAAGTTTCTAGAAAAGAACCTTGGTAATTCAATCAATTTAATATCGCATCTGCCATAAAGTGCTGCTAGGTGTTTCTGCGGGACTATCATGAGTTACTGACATGCTCTTGTTACCTAATCTTCTAACTTTTGCCTTTGCTGGATAAAATCTGGACAGGAGGCAGGAAACCTAGTGTTCATTTTGACCATCAGTCATCTCCTTCATATTTTCCAAGGACAAATCAGGTGCTATGTCTGCAGGTGTAACTTTGGTGTTAGAGAGGATCGTTAGACTGATCCTCTGCAACCCTTAGCAAGGCCTGCAGTCGATCTTCTTTAGACTCTCGACCACTCACCGCCCTGCAGTTACCACAAGTTGGGTAGCTTGACAACTTGTCTTGACATCGATAGCCTCCCATCCTCCCGTTTCAATGGTTGAAGTTTGGATTTTTATCTTCATAAATACTGCTGTTAGTTTCACGAGTACACTAGGAATTAAAGCCAGCAGCTTTACTCGACTTTAGTGGTCTTTTCTTCTCGCCACTTTGATCGTAGCTCCCAACCAAGGTTGCAATCCGTTAACAGTTTAAATGAGCCAAGTGCGGGATACTGAGTCCGACTAGATGACGATAAGAGTATTATTCTCAAAGCAAAAATCTTCAAATCTTGGGATGACTTGTCGAGCTTGCACCGCATCGATATATATCTGGTCGTCATCTAGTTTGAATACTGGGAACCCCTCGGCCACGACTCACTTTCAGGTGACTATGAAGAGCCTGACTATAAGAGACTGTTAGACCTCTTAGCCGCATCATTTTCTATACGCTGATTCCATACGGTCACACTGTAAAAACTATGGTTCCAATTGAATTGGGCATCACTTTTTTAGCGTCCTGTGATAATACCAAATCTTCTTATTTTGATGCCATCGTTCGTACTATTTTACTTCGCTAACTTCAGATTGCAGAATGGTACGTACTAGAGAACTAAAATGATGCACACGGAGTATTGATTCAATTGCTTTCAACTTCACGCTTATGAGAATTCTTCATTGTTTAAATTTTCTTCTACTTTGAAATGTGATAGAGAAAATAGAAAGGGGGAGAAAGGTAGCATTATTTAAAAAAGAGGAAACTGGTGAATAAATATATAATTATTAAATACTAATAAATATAATAAATATTTACTTATATGAATATAAGATAACGGTTAAATCGAAAATGATGCATAGAATTAATTTTTGAATTGTAAAAGTTACAAAAATTTATAACGTCATTTTGAGTTATTATTCAGTATTGAAAAGTTCAAATTGCAATAATTGAAAAGTAATGAGGTGGATGTTCTTCCCAAGATCTTACTGATTGAATGGTTAATCCTGGTAATCTAGGTGTTCAAATCACATCTTCCTTGGGCAAGTAGGGTTAAGGACTGAAATTGGAGATACCCGGATGGCTTTTCAAAGGTCTGAAAAAATGTTGTTTTTTTTCAATTAAGTTTTTTCGATAGTGCCCTCTGCGTGGAGAATAACCCATATAATATAATTATATCTTTACATTACAAACAAGAAATATGATACATTATAAAATATTTTCTATTACAAATAACGAAATCTTAAACGTCAAATTTTTAAAATCAAATAGACTTTCTAACCAAGCTAAAATATTTTAGCATTTTTATTAGAGCCGTGCAGTCGTTTATTCGAATTTTTAATACAAATTCAAGAACGCTTAGAATATTGGTTTTTTCGAAATAGAGACAAATTTAACTGTACATCGAACCGCCTTGATTTCCTTCAATCATTACAATTTTTAAAATAAAAATAACTTTTTTATTGTAAAAAATGGATTCAAAATTCAAGTCGAATCTTCGAAATTCGATTTGTTCAAATAAGTCGAATTTCAAATATTAGACTTGAGTTCTGCAGTCATTTTTTCTTAGAAAAAACGGAGTTACTTTGATTTAGAAATTTTCATAGCTTAAGGACGTCAAACCTGTTTGATGTACATTAAAAATGTTTTCTATTTCAAAGAATCCAACTTTCCAGGCGTACGTGTCTAAATTTGTATTGCAAATTCGAATAAACGACTGCACACCTCTAATTTGTATAGCCACTCTTAAAGGAATACCGTTAACGAATATTTTTATCTTTGGCAACACTCAAGTTAATCGAAAGTTATTTTTTGATGTCTTTAATAAATTACGAATTAGAATTAGGTTTCAGCTAATATCGCTAATTTCTTCTCCTGCACAAGAAAAGTAAAACTTGAGTTTAGACAAATCATTCAAGACTAGGTAAAAAACAAGATTTTGCTTGCAATGCAGAGAAAGTGAGTTTTCGATTGATTTTATAAAATCAAAGAATTTAAATTCGGGTACTGGAGATTGTAATTTTGATCTACACTGCTTAATTTTGCCACTGCACGATTAGTTTGGATTTGACCTAAACTTTCGTCGCTTGCAGAATAAAATAGTGCGGATTTGCAATCAACGCAGTTCCTCTTTTTTAATTTTTGACCAAATTTTACCGGTAATGTAATATGTACATTAAACAATGATTGTGAAAACGGCCTGGTGGAGTTTTCCACTAGTGTTGTTATGTTTATCGAATTAATTATGGAGATGTGCATCGTTCCAAGGTGCACATCGAGTTACAAAAGTGAATTTGGAGAACCCGAAGATCCCGAATATGAGAAAAATTAATGTTTCTAACGTTTTGGAAAGACCCAGCATCCGATGGCACTATTTTGTTAATGTTGAATAATTATATATTTACTGTAAAATCGGAATAAAAAGTTACAAATAAAACCAAAGTAAATTTTTTTTATTCAATAAACTGTACTATTAGGTATTTTCACTTACTACTCATTTAAAAAAAAATCGGTTTGTTTTCCCGTCAGCACGTGCAACAACAAACACAATTTATTCATATTTTTAGTAATTTTCGGAATAGAAAATATGTGCCAAGTAAATTTAGTCAATGTCTAATTTG
The DNA here is from genome assembly GCA_932178445.1 of Andricus quercusramuli. NCBI lineage: Eukaryota > Metazoa > Arthropoda > Insecta > Hymenoptera > Cynipidae > Andricus > Andricus quercusramuli. Next base: position 527,925 of record CAKNXH010000033.1, on the reverse strand, counting down.
AGTAGAATACAGAAAAAGTGACGTTAATTTCAGGATTAAATTAGAAGGCTAGAAAATTTATGATACTAACCTCAATTTTTCTTTAACAATTCATGCGACCAAAATCTTAAATTAATGTTACTTTTTTAAACGAATACTGAGTGAAAATACCTAATAAATACAGTTTATTGAAGAAGAATGAATTGACTTTTGTTTTATTTTTTAATTTTGATTTCAGTTTTACAGTAAATACAAATCACTTACCTTTCTCAAAATAGCGTCATCGGGTCCTTTCAGGATTTTATCCTGGAGAAGTTCTTACTTCAAAAGATGCTTAGTGTGAACGAACTGGCTAGCTTTGACCGTAAAATTTTTCTGAATCAAAGCTTTTTGCCATAAAGCCATATAACCATCGAAACAACCCGAACGAGGCAGTGACAGTTCACGGACGTTTGACGTTTCCATGTTCTAAGTAACGTCTCTGACGTTTGACGTTTCCATGTGCTACGTAACGTCATTGAAATTTGATCTCACTTCAGTCCTGTTTTGATCCAAAAAAGTAGTACTAAAACGTCGTTTAGTGGCATCGAAATAAAGTGGCATTAGAATCGAGCCACCCGAGACTATATTTTTGGAGGACTGTTTCAGTACCGAAAACTGGCCTTGATCTGATACTTTTTTTTTACAGTGCAGCTGCTATCAAAATTCTCCCTTTTCAAAGTCCCCGTCTAACTAGTTATTGCGTCCAGTTGATTTAATAATTGGCATTTCAAACTCTTAAAGCAGCTTCCGATAATCTAGCTCATCGTGATTTTTCCGTTTGGACTAACCACAGGCATTATCATCACCAGGGATTACTGATAGGGTTATTGCTTCTTTGGTATGTTCAGCTTCACAGGAGCAGGTGTTTTCATCCGAGGAGTCTCTGTCGACTCCCATTGAGGTTTTTTTTTTTTTGAATAACTTATTTTGTTCCCACGAGTAGTTAGGGAAACAGAAGGTTCGCCTCTGCATAGACCTGGATGTAAGTATAAGACTGATTACTCGGAGAGGTCCTTCGGCATCTCCGAAAGGGCGTGAGAACACCTTTGTTTCCCTAGGTGCCAAGTGTCATGGGTAGGGTCACTACTTATGGTTTAGAGGGATAGCCACATTGAGTAAGACGGTGAATATCAGTTAGTAGACCACCAAACCAACGGAGGCCTCTTTCTTAGTCGCTTTGCGGGCCGTAGGCCATTCTTATCGCGATTTCAAACTGGATGTTGGTCCGGAAATGAACTTGACGCAGGGATACATGAAACCCATATCAGGTAGGCTTCTTCAACCTTCTACTATGCTACAATCATACATACTAGGCGAGCTAATTTACAGGGATGCCTTCATATCACCCAGGTGAGCCCGTTTATAGGGATTCTTTCATATATATCCATACACATGCAGGCCAAGGTCACATAAAATAATGTGTACCAAATATTTTCTACTATTGAAAAAAATTATCATTAGCAAATAAAAAAAATGGGAAGTTTTCCCACAGATACGAATTATTATTTCCAGTAAACCAAGCGTAACTTTAATTAGTTAATGGTCGCAATAACATTCTCCGAATTTCTCATAATGTTTTTTGATAAGTAATAACGCAAACTATTGAGAGTTCCTGACACAATTTCCGGTTGAATTATTACTATTCACCAAAGTAAAAAACTTCTTGTATTTTTTACTAATTTTTCCGTAAGTTCAGCCTTTTATAAGGAAGATATCCTGTGAGTTTTGTGCGGTCTAGATAACTTCTGTAAACACAAGAATTTATTTTTACAGAGGAAATTGTATCGTTAAAGTTTTCACGTCTAAGAAAGTTCTATAAAAAATTCCTCTTGTTTTTTTGTGATATCTTGTATTGTTTACAAGAAAAATTTGAAAATTTTATTCCTTATGGGAAAAAAATTCTCTCAGCCCTAGTAATGGCTCAGCCGGCATAAAGCTAACAGGATGCCTTCCTTCTCCACAAAAATATTTTAAAAAGTAAGAATGGTGAGATTTCCCAAAAAATATTCTTTTCGTGTTATAAAACTTTGAAGAGAACAATGAAGATTTTTCTACTGAAAAATGTAATTTTCTAATCCTAGATCAAATAAGATGAAAAAAGAGCGATATTTGGAAAATAACTTATTTTTGAATGTAGAGAATTTTATGTAAGCATTTTTCATATCTATCGCTGTCTAAGAGAAAAAGGAAAAAACTCGATTTTATTAACAAAAAATTCTCTGTCCGCGCTCTGTTCAGTGCTCATAAAACTCAAAGTATTTTTTCCTCATCAAAGCACAAACTCAAAAAAACTGGCAAAGAATACGGGATTTTTTTTTTGTTGAGAAAATGGACTCTCTCTTAATCTAGGAATTAATGTCGAATAGCATATTTAGTTTAAAAATTATAGAGGTTCAAATAATGATTTAGTTCTTTTTTTCAATCCATTATAAGCGATCTCTTAATATTTTTCAATTTATATTTCATTCCTTTTGTTTGAAACTAATTCCAGAAGGAACCAGAATGAAATGGAATAATTTTGCTTCATAGCTCTTAAAAAAAATGATAAGATTCTAATTCAAAGGGGCATGAAAATTCTCAGTGAGAAGAATATGAGTAAACAGAAATGTACTATTTTGGACAGCCATTCATAGATATTAAGCTGTTAAGTTGAAATTCAAGAAAAATATATGAAATGGTTTTGAATTGGAAACGATCCATTTCACAAAATTTCAGATTGAACTTGTATCATTCCTAAATAAAAGTGTTGAAGAATAGATAATTTTCAATTTTAAAAATTTTTAAGCAGAAGCTTCAAAATTCAAATCGTTCAAACTAATATTTTTGAATTTGGAAATCTCTTCAGGACGAAGTTGAAATTGTCTCATTTCTAATTCGAAGCATTCAGCATTGAACAATTTCATTCAATAATGTACAAAATTTCAACTCAATATAAATTTAATAAGAAAGAATTTAAATTATATAATTTCAAGAATCTCGATTAATCTCGAAAAATTTAATCATTTAAAAATGAAAATTTTGATAAATTTGAATTCGAATCGATTAAGTTTAACAATTTCAAATTTAAAACTAAATTCAATATTCCAAAGTAAAATCTTCTAAAATTCTAGAAATCTAAATTTTCAATTAATTCAAAAAAATTACGATTCAACACAAAAATTGATCAAACAAATTCTTCTGAAATCAAAAAGTGAATTCACTTTTATTTTCAACGTTCAAAATGCAAACATTTTCAATTCTAAATTTTTTCAATTGAATTAAGAGCACGTTCGATGTGAAAAGTTATTCTAAATGGGAAATATAAAAAATGTAAGAGTTTATGCTCCATAATCTTGAAACTTAAACAAATCCGAGCTTCATTCAAGATTAAAAAAACATTAGTCGCGAAGTATTGTGATATTGAAACTTTTTTGTACTCAAACCCTGAGAAACTTCTTTTAATTTAAGTAAATTCGTTCGTTTAGAAACTCACAATTTCAATTATCAATTATAATTTTCGAAATTCAATCATTTCAATTTCAATTGGAAAATTCAAACTTATGAAAGGGAAAAATTAAAAATTCAGCGTTTACCATGGAAATTCAGAATTCTTAATTTGGAAACATTAAAAATTAAAGAAATTATTCAACTGTTCGATATAAATTTTCCTAACTCAGTTTAAAAAATGTCGAACTCTCTGAGACATTTTTCAAATAAACAAAACTTCAATATTCAATGCCTAGTTGTGAAATCTGCTCATTTATTATGCGTGAATTTGTGAAGTTATTGTTTTAATTTTGCATTGTTTTTAATTAATCCTGAAGGCATTCAATTTAAAATTGTTAAATTATAAATACTTTACACTGAAAAGTGTGCAACTATCAAGTCTTTCATTCTGATACTCTACGATTTCGAAGAATTTAAGAAACTAGAATGTTAAGTGCGTTTAAAATTGAAACCAAAATATTTGAAATATTTAAGTCTGGAATTATTCAAATTGGTATTGACTGGAATTGAATTGGTTGAATTTCAAAAGGTATAATTGATTATTTGAAAATTGATAATTTACAAACGATTAGATTCACTAGAGGTATGTAATAGAAATTTTTAAGTGTCTGAGTACAAAAATTTTTTAGTATAACAATTCATTGCTACTCATTTTTTTTAGTCTTAAATGAAGTACGGATTTGTTTAGATTTCAAATTTCTGAATTACAATTTTTTTATCCGAAATATTGTCCATTTTCAAATTATTTTGTTCAAATTTCGTAAGCTATCAGCTTGAAATGATCAAGAACAAATCATGGTCTAATCGGGGTTCTCCACCTGTGAGAGCCGAGCGGCGCTCCGCAGCTAACTTCACAGTAGCCCTAATCCGTTCTCTATTTATAATATATGATTTTGAAAATTATCATCTAAATTTTATTGGCACCTCATTTTTTCCAATTCACTGAACTGCCGAAGCTCTGGAAGCCATGAAATGCACACAACCATTTCCTCAAAGCACATGTTGAAGCATTTAAACCTGGATTTTTTTACAAGTTGTGTTTAGAGATCATCCAGAATACATTTTTCTGCAACAAATCGGAAGAATAAAAATCAGTCAACCTTCTACCGGAAACTAATTTCTTTTAATATTTTATATTATTTTAGAACTACTGTCTGCCTACGGGGTTTTTCTGTGGTCCAATTTTTAAATATTATTATTACATTATTAACCAAACGCCCGACATCATTTCAGCTCGCCTTGCATTTCTTGATTTTCACGTGATTTTATCATGACATGGTATTAACAGGTAGTAAAGCGAATGTTTCGCAAGCTTTCTACTAATTTCGTTTTTCTGATATGGCCTAACAGTGACGACAACGACTTTGTTGCATCTAACACAGTGCAATCATATAGTAAATTTCACCAATTCTAAAAGATTGAGAGGTAATATATATAGCTTAGCAATATGATAAGGGTGAGTATATATAGAAGTGCATATATTCTAAATTCCTCACTTGCAGTTAACGGAATCTCTCTATGAGAAATGAGGATCGCTAGCTGCATTATAATTCTGACCTTCGCGGTTTATCTGGATTTTGTTGGTAAGTGTTATTGAGGTAAAAATTTGTTCAGATTTCTCGAATATATCCTCCTCATGAGTCTGAATAAAGTGTACTGGTTTCTAAACGTTTTTATTCTGCTTTCTAAATCTATATTGAATTTTCGTAAATTTTTTCTTTGAACGAAATATCCTTCTTTATGCTATATTCAATTTATGAGATGAGTAACATGGTGAAGATCGTCAGCTCGGATTAATTGAACCTTTTTGTTTGGATTGAATGAGTGATACGTAGTTATATTTTTTGCCTCAAATTCATATCTTCGTTATAGGTTGGCTCATGATATATGAAATACACGGATAAACATCCAATAATACCGTCCGTACAAGCTCGATTTCAAAAAAAATAATTTTGTTTCAGATATTCGATTCTAGTAAAAAGGTTATCTTATTCCTTTGTGTGTAGCAACCTTATAAGTCCCTCTTTTTGTTTCAAATACTAAAACCTCTTGGGAAATTGCGTAGGTTGTGCATCATCGGTATCAGGACCATCGAATATTGCTCCATTCGAACGGTTCCAGTGGACCAATGTGGAGACACATGGTCACCAGGTGAGGCTGAAGAAAAATCCTTTGACTAAAAAGTTGATCGCTATCGAGCTTCAAGGGCAGCAGAAGCCTCTAGAAGCCCTGCCAGGGCGAACTAGGCGCGTCATAGATTACGCTAAGAATTTGGAATTTCTTGCGCAAATAAACCCTCATACTGGAAAGTGGATCGCAGTTGCCCCTTTGCCTGAAGAATACGAGTCGATGGTACCACGTCTTCATGAAATTTAGCCACGTAATTGTGCTTGAAAAATGTGATGTCATTGAAGTCACTGATATACATCCCTACGGATAGATAAGCAATAAAACGGGATTTAAGCGTCACTGGGTCAGGGCTGATACAGTACTATACGGATTTTTTCATCTGAGAATCCTGAATGATGACAAAATTTACTGAAAATTACTTCTTTATAGAGCTAGAATGTTTTACATGTAACATGTATATGCATAGGTACTTTGGACAGATGCATGTTCGTTTTCATCTGTTGTGTATATTATAGTATATGTATCTTCAGGTTCCAAAGTGTGAAAAATGTTCGTGTACCGTATTAAAAGTATACTAGTGGAACTTGGCAACAGGTTTATCTGATCTTGAGATAGTTCACGAAATTTATTTAGATCCTTGCGGATAGTATAGTATTCACTGACGAATGTTGGACGCATCTTGGAGTCACGTAGATAAGCTCGACGCATGTGAATGAAGTCCGTATTTCACATGTTGCATATGACTTTATTCTAAAAACTTTGAACATGATGTACGAATTAGGCCTTGTTGTTTAACCCCCACCACTGCCATTCTTGGGTTCGCAACCAAACATCCTGTTTGGTATTTCAGAACAGGTAGAGGGTGGCTCTTAAAATAAGGTTTATGAAGCTAATGGTAACATTTCAATATGATAAGCAACACGATTAATTATATACTAAGGACTCTCTATATGGAAGAGTGGTCTTCATTGGGTCACAGTACAAGGTCTTTCCAATTAATCAAAAAACCAGAAGAGTGATGTGTTTTAAACTACAAGGATAAATAAAATATATGTAGAATACTACGTCAAAAGCATAAGCCATTTAAATGCATAAGAAAATAAGACAAATGAAAAAAAAACTTTTTTTGTGATTATGCTGAATAAATATACCTCTTCTTTATGAAGTATTTGCAATAAATATAGGTGGCTTCTATAATATGTATGCTTATGAATAATATTTTTAATGGACTCAGCTAGATCATCTGATGGTATAGAATGTTTAGAATCGTATTGGTAAATGTATATGGATAATTAACTTGCAAGCGGCATTCGGCTACACTGGGTACAAAACAGAGGTTCAAGTAAAATCTGCGTAACAAGTATTTGATTAAAATGATAACAGTTTTATTGCAATTGCGAAGTAAATTTGATGCTCATTTTAGAAACAACGTATGATACGATCATGTTTTTAAAATGAACAACAAACAATATCTTCTAGAAAATTGTATAATATGCCTGAATGAGAACAAAATTTGAAGAAAATTGCTCTTTATGACATTTCGTTTCAGTTTATCAAGCTTCTCAGTGGAAGTTAGGAACAGGTATATATCATGTTGACTTCTTCTGCATGATTTGGAATCTCAGACGTTGTAGTTTAAAAAAATTATGGATGATCGAAAGCCCCTCAAATGCTTCAAACAGAAATTGCATGCTGTTATATGTTGGCCTGTACTCTGATTAGAAAATATTCAATCCCTTTCATCAATCGGTCGCATCAGAAGTAGGTGGATGTTAAGAACTATGTTTATCTCCACCGTTGAAATGTTATAAATCTTTTTTTACGACTTTCTAAAGCTCTCATGTATTCTGGAAATATGGTGACAAGTTTACGGACCCACCGTAATTCAACTGTGATTCTACTAATGTATTGGCAGGAATTTTAAAAGTAGGATAATATCTTATATATCTGCTTACTTCTAATGCGAATCTTTGATCCTTGTTCGTTCTTGATAGCATTAGATCAAAATGAATTTCAGAAGGGAGTTCTTGATCGAATGTCATTCCAAGATCTACTATGGTTATCACTCTCTGCATCTTTGCATCTTGGATTATCTATCCATAGTATTATGAGGTTGGTTTGGTGCAACCTTTCAAAAATGACTGGATTTTACATTTTTGAACGTTAAGTTCTAGGTTGTTTGCTATACACCAGTCATCAAATTTATTTAAATTCTTCTGCAATGCGTAACACGAGTTGCAATCTAAGATTGATGGTGACAATTTAACATCATTAATTAATAATATAACTTGATCAATGTTAGGTTTATATAAAAGTAAAAGTTACATTTTAGATCAGTGTTAAATATTGTTGTTTTACTGTTCACTATATTTTAAGAATAGTAAATGCTAGAATGAGATTGTTCAGTGTTTCTTCCTCGCTAAAAAATCAAGAGAATCACCTGTAGGTTGTTAGATTAGCTTAATAAAGAGGGTCATTTAGTTGAGAACAGCAATTTCTTCAATTTCTCAAATGTATTTTATTTGTTGTTGTAGGGTTGACTGTCGAAAAACAGACTTCAATCAGTCTCTTGTTTTAACCGAGACAATAACTTTTCAGAATGTCAGCTGCATTGACGAATTGTGATTCACCCTTTGTGATGCTCTGACGTCGAGAAAATGAAAAATGGTTTGCATTTCTGGCAATGGCGCAGGCAAAAAACTCTTTTTCCTTCTCGAAATCATGAATTTGGTCGGACGGATACATTTCTGCAAAATTTAATGAAAGTCAATCAATTTGTTTTGGTTGCAGGTGCATGTACATGTTAAAAATGATACATTTTTTTATGATTTTGAGTCTAGACGCTCAACTTGGTTATTTTTAATTATGCCAATAAAATCACACATAGGGATGGCATCACTCTGAATGAATATGATCTGATAACAATGAGATGACTGTTAACTGACAGCAACATCATATGTTTAAAGGTTACATTACTCATAATCATAATACAATTTTATTAAAATATAAGTTTGTTGAAATAACGAAGAAGTTTTTCACCTATGTTTCAATTGTTTTTAATTAATTGTTGAACTTGTTCAGAAAAGAGGGATCTATATCATGTAACACTGAGATAAAACAATTTTCATGGAAAAATGAAATAACAAATATATATTAAATAGAGGCTTATAATTTGACCAGCTATTTCATTTAGTACCCTTTAGTTTAACACTGCCCTCTTTGAATATATATTGCTTTTTTATTCATATAACAATTCTTAATTAATATATACGATACAGCCCTAAGTACTGGTGCGAAATACTGTGTACTTATTCACTATGTGTGCATTAATTTGTTCTCATTTTATGAGCATTTTGCTCCCTCATAAGTATCAAATAAATTTGCTTTCTCATAGAGGGAGGTTTTCCCTAGGAAAAAAATTGACTCTTTCAATATTTTGGAATACTATGTTTCTGTCTTTCCGAATATTTCATTTTCAGAAAATCAGAAGACCCACGTAAATGTTAATTGATGTGTTCTGTTACATTGAGCAACTCTTCAACCTACGGTAGTTTTATATTTCGAATGGAAAACTCATATGAACAGTGTAAATCTTCTTAAAACTTTTTGAGTAGCTATTGATTAATCAATAATGGTCTTCGAAATCTGTCAAAAGATAAATCCACGCATCCCAAAGACGCGAACAATATTGCATCAAATTGATTACTGTTATATTCGCAATATAAAAAATCTTCTTACAAACAAGGAAACTAATTTCGTTGAAAAATTTAAAAACAATAATGGTAGGTAATAGTGGATCATGAAAAGTTCTTAATTTTGACGATCGATGCGTCTCGAAGACGCGAACAAATATATTACATACATTATAGTTGTCTTTCTAATATTAAGAAATTTTATCTCAAATCAATAAGATAAACAACATATTTTTTTAATTTTCAAATCGGTATTGATAGGTCATAAGTCATTCGACATGTCTGAAAGTCGCAAAAAAAAATTAAGAAGTCGAATTTGGATTTATACCAGGAAGAGTATGTTAGGATTAAATATTTTAGCTTGAGATAGATCACAGAAAAAAATTGAAGGAAGACAAAAAAGTTTTCCTGGCATTTGTCGATCTGAGAGAAGCCTTGGATAAGATAGATAAAATTGAACTGTATGAAGTTCTAAAAAAGTATTGAATTGAAATAAAAAGGTTATAATATTCTTCCTAAGTAAAAATCGACGTTTTTTGGGAAGCCCGCACCTCATAAAATAGCTTTTCTCGAAACTGTTCTCTTCTTCCAGGATTTTCCTTTCATGGTTCGATAGAGCTAAGTAATAGATCAATAAAGAACTTTTTTGTTACAAAAAAAATGCATTTAGTCTCGAACGTTTGGTGCTTCTGCTGTAAAATTAAAGTTTTGGCACGTAGGCTTTCATGCCTCGGGACCCTTTGATTGCATGATATATGCTATAATTAAATTTCTGAAAGTTATTCCATATTTCTATTAAAAAATACTGATATGTGGAAACATTATACTAGCTATTCTCAGCGTCATAAGCTTTAATTTCTCTTATCTCGAATAAATAAAAGGTTGATATTGTGCAAATTCATGAACCTGGCGGTAGTCTATTACACGCTGACTTTCTTGAGATAAATATTTGCTCGGCCACCTCAAATACCATTATTTCAAAACGATGAAAATACGTAATATAAGTTCGAAATTTTCAAAATTATGATCATGTGAAAATTGACAATTTTAAAATAAATTTTTAAAAAATTATTAATTTTTGACTAAGACTTGATGGAGTGATTTCAGAAGGAATACCATGAGTAGAATGAATTTTACCATTTGGGACTGCCATTCATAGATATTAGGTGGTAAAATGCAGATACTTTGTTGGAGAGATTCAATGTAACCATACCTCTTGAAGAAATTTTATGAACATGTCAAAGATGTTGTTATGTGACTTTACCTCTTTGTATACATTTACAGCATTGTCACAGTATTTTTTGATGAGAAGCTTGTTCATAGAAATTTTATTTCATATTTTTTTACTTTCACGTGATTTTGTCATGACATTCTGTCAACAGGTAGTAAATAAAATGTCTGGCAAGGCTCTAATAATTTATCTGTCTGTTATGGATTGGAGGTGACGTTAACTAAATTATTCCGTCTACCACACATTCTAATCCGATAGTAAATTTAAACAATTTGAAAAGATTTTGGAGTCATAGTACACCTTAGTAATGCGACATATATATCAGTGAATATATTCCAAATTTCCTGTTTGCTGTTCACGAGATCGAAAAGAAATGAAGATTGCCAGGTGCATTCTCATTATTTTCTTTGCGGCTTATCTGTAATTCGCTGGTAAGTATAAATGATATGATTTTTGTCCAGAATCCTCTAATATATCCTCTTCTTGAGGAATTCCCATTTTTCAACGCGGTTTTTAAATTTTGATGAGTTTGTTCAAGTCGAATTTTTCAATTTGCGCATGAAAAAACAACGAATCTGAGTGCAATCTAATGATTTTGAAAATCAGAGATGCGGTTTTGTCTCTGGCTACTCATTTTATTCTTATCATCTTTCTGCTACCTCTTCTAAAAATTTTCTTTTTCTTTCTGAATCTATAGTAGATGTTTGTAACCTTGGTCTTAGCAAAAACTTCTTTCCTCTGCTATACTCCATTGATGAGGGAAGTAGTCTGGTAAAGGTAGCCTTTCCTATAGTACGATATGTACGATATGTACTTTATGGGATAAGAAAATCATGTCTTATCACCTACTAGGTCTTAATGAAAAGGCCATTTTTCTTCTTCGCGCGAGACATTACAAATCTCTATTATCCATTTGAATGATTAACCCCCTTGAAAAATTGCATAGGTTGTTCATCCTCGGTACCAGGATCATGGAATGTTGGCCCAATGAAATGGTTCAATTGGGTCAATCTAGAAACACATGGCCATCAGGTGAGAGTGAAGAAAAATCCTTGGACCAAACAGTTGATAGCTATTGAGCTTCAAGGTCAGCAGCCACTAAGAGCCGTGCGGGGCCAAATTAAGCGTGTAATTGATTACGCTATTGATTTAGAATTTGTTGCGCAAGTGAATCCTGCTACTGGAAACTGGATAGCAGTTGCCCCTATAACTCCAGCTAACGAAGTCAAATTACCAAATCGTCCTATATATCCTCCACGTAATCCACCTGGTAAAATTCGTCATTTTTAAGCTCACCGATGGACATATCTGCCGATAGATAATCACTGAAACTGGATTTTAGCAGCTTTTCTTTAGTACCGATTCAGTAGCGTTATGTCGTCTGTACCTGCAAATCTACGTATAGAGTATATCGGTAAGGCTTTGATAATTTTTAATATCATGTATTTGATGAGCAGATCCTGAAAATAAACAATAAACCATGTTTTTTCAAAAATTGTCTTATATTTCTGAATGGAAACAGAATTTTGTGTGGTGTGAGAGATGATAGCATTGTCAGTCCTACCTGTAATTCATAACCTGATGGGCATATCTTCAGTCTGTCATTTGTTGAAACAAATGAAAACTGATTACCTTACGCACTTAGAAGAGCGGGGGGGGGGGGAATTCTGAGAATTATTCTGTATGGACGCCAGGTTGAATAGAATAGTAATTGAGGCCATGTATACCTTATGATGTCAGAATTTATCAACAGAGAAATTATTCATCCTATCAAGAACACAACGTGCGAGAAATCTCTGCAAATTATATGAGTTTAAAAAATATTAATTTTTTTTTTAATTCGGAAAATGTAATTGAGATAATTAAGGATAAGTACAAATAGTAGAATTTGATATTATCCTTACCTTGTTATAATTTATGCAGTAATTAAAGAAAAAATGCTGGTCAGTAAACAATTTTTTTCAATTTGCCACTAATTATACTATGGTTTATTATCTTTGATTACGTTTATATTCAATTAATACCTGGTAGATAATTGTAAATAAATTTGTTAAATTATGAAATATTAATTTGAATTCAAAGAAAAATTATTTTCAACCAAAGAGATCATTTTTCAACTAAAATGTCGCACCTCCAGCCAAAAAATACATTTTTAACAAAGTAGGTTATTTTCAACCAATTAGTGGAATTTGAAAGCAAGACTCTTAATTTGTTTCCAAAAACCACGAAATTTCAACAAAATGGATGAATTTTTAACTAAGAAAGACAAACTTTCGACAAAAATGAAATAGTTATATTTTCAGTTGAAAAATGTAATGTTTCATCAAAAAACAATTTTTCAAGAAATAGTAAAATTTGTAAGGAAAATATTTTAAAATAAAATCAAGAATCTTCAACCAGAAAACTGAATTAAAAAAAACTTCTACTTCCAACCAAGTAGTTGAATTGTGAGCCAAGGAGTTTAATTTTCTACCAACAAAATTTTAACAAAATACATGAGTTCTCCAACAAGTAGCTTAATTTTCAGCTGATTCATTTTTGTTTATAAATCTATCTTTTTTTTTAGTCGAAAATTTGAAGAAAAAATGTATCCATTTGATTGAAAATTAAACTATTCCGTTGAAAAACCGCTACTTCATGGTAGGAAAATATTGAGGTTTCTTCAAATTTGTTTCAAAATGAAAATTTTTTGGTTAATTTCTTGTTATTTTTGTGTGACTTGTGAGCCGATTCGTTTCTTATAAAGAATTGGTAAATCGCACTGTCATTGAACTATATTTTCTGTATTCAAAGTGAAAGAAAAAAAAATCCATTTAATACTTGAAGGGTGGATATTCAAAGTCGTATAACCGCCAATTTTTCAAATTTTTTTATATTTTTTATTTCGAAACTCTAAGCTGATGCCGTCATTTCAGCAAAAAGAGCAAGTCAAAATTCGCAATTGTTTTATTGTGAGAAGTTTTCGAACATTGCATTTAACATTGTATAATTAACAAAATGCGAGAGTTTTTCGCTCTCCTGTAAGAAATTGGAAATGGCGGTTATACGACTTTGAATATTCACCCTTCACTTCATGAAATTTAAGTTTGTTTAAAAATATTTTTCAGATCGACAAAATTAAAGCCAATTTAATCCTATTTAGGTGCGTAGCAAAATCTTAAAATTTGATATCATTCGAATATCTTCTATGAAGTGGTAATTGCGAACATTTTAATTTGAAAAAAATTAATTTAAGTGAATGTAAAATTTAGGAAATATCAAACAACCTCCATAGCGGACAAATTCAGATCGCTTCGAATTCAGAAGATTCTCTTTTTGTAATTGATAGGTAAAAAATAGAAAATGAAGGAATTTCTTTTGAAAAATAGGTGTGATCAATAAATAGGTAATTCATTAGTAGTATTCCATTTTTTGAATCGATTCGGACTTCTTTCGGAACTTCAGTTTTTTCATACAAATTCAGGTTTAAGCAGAATGACTTTCTGCTTGAACTTTATTGACAGTTGATTCAAGTTCTATGTTGTTGATAAATTTAATTGATTTGAAATTATTTTGTAGCATTGACGTTCTTGTCCCGGCAAATTCGATAATATTCCATATTTCTTCCTTCGTTTCTATTTCTGGTTCCTTAAAGGAAAAAAGTAATATCGCCACTACCATTTGATATGTTGCTCGTGGAGTTGCAAACTCAAGTTCACAATTCTTTCTTGAAATTTTTCATATACAATAACCTCGCAAAAAGTTAATTAATTGAAATATTCACTAAGGAGTGAAAAACAGAAAAATGCAAAAGTACAGAAAGGCAAATTAAGCGCTGGATCTATTTATTCTCATGTGTGATGCAACATGCCTGTCGTTTTGTTTCCGGACTCAAATTTCTATTTGTCACAAGTTCCAAAAAAGTGCGTTCAATTTTTCTCTGTTGAACAATTTAAACTCTGAATTAAGAGAACTTTGAGAAAAACTTGTAGTTGAGGTTGCATTATATCGCAATGAAGTGATGAGCTAATCACAGAAAAAACGAGATGATTATGTATGCCTTTCTTTCAATTAAAAATCGATCGTTCATTTTCTCAACTGGTTGCAAGAAGGATACAAATCCCCAAGCTTCAGTTAAGGTAAAAAATGATACATTTTGCTACCTTATTCTGCAGGATATTAAATTCCTTCAACAAAATTGCAAGATTTTCCCGTAAACGAACATTTACAGACTTCAAAATTTTCAATGGTATTAAGTATTTCAACGTCTTTCTCAATATTCGCTATTTTACATATGATACACTTATTTCTATTCGGAATAAATGAGAAGATGGATATTATTACATTGCAAACAACTGGATTTAAGCAGATTTCATTTTCAAATTCGTATTTCTGTACATACAGTTTTTATAAAAATATTTAAATAAAATATAATAATGTATCTTTTCTTTAATTTAAATTATAAGCATTTATTCCTCATTACACAAAAATGTATATAAAAGCCATCTTCACATTCATAATTTTCAAAAATAATTAAAAGTTGTTTAGAAGTTAATCGAGTCAACATAGTTTTTCAAACACTGAGAGGTCTCCGAGATATTTAGAGTCGAATATCTGGGTCTTCTTTTTAAAAAGATACACAACAATTGTTGGAAAAATTCCGTCATTTATTCCACAAAATTTATTATTCTGATATGAAATCTAAAATACCTTCCGTGGATTTTTGTTGAAATCGCTATTTCTCATCAAAAATTTCATTGAAAATAACCATTTTTTTAATAGCAATCCGTAGAAAGTATTTTCGAATCTATCTCAATAATTGTTTCATCTTTACGAGTGTAAACGCAAGTGCGTTTTCTCCTCAGTTAAAAATTCTGCTAGATAATAATTAATTGATATGAGTCGGTAAATACATCAGTTTTCTTAAAATGAATTTTTTATAATGCTGCAACTTATAAACAGTGCATCACACAAAAAGTGCATCAAATTTTTTTATTTAAAGAATAAGGATAACTTGATTTAATTTTTAAACATGAATTTTATCATGGGCCGTAGTATTCTGTAATTATTTATTAATACTACATATCAAATTGTCTGAAAAAAATTTCAATTACATTTATGTTATATATCACAAATTTGAAAAAATTATCCAAACAATTTCAGTTTGAATCAAGAAAAAAAATATTTTTCTAGGTAAAATCTTCCCTTGGTTAAAAAATAGTTTTCCGTGAAAAATTATATTTCTCCATAATTTAAACAAACATTTTTAGAACAATGTGTTTAATTTGTTATGCAAAGTCAGTCTTGCAGCAAGTTGTCTAATTCGCCCTCACTCGAATTCTTCTTACGCGGTCATGCTATAGCTGTAGCACATCACCAAGATTTTTCACCATGTTTTCAGCGCGAATGATTAGCCGAGTGGCTTGAGCTATTAGGAATAATTTGAAACCACAAAAAATATATGAATAATTAATTCGATACAATCCATTAATGTGGATTTTCCTCGTTCTCATTTTTCTTGATATCTGCAATTATTATTGATGAAATCACTGGTTGTGTTTTTTTCTATTAATTAGCTCAATTTATTGACTAACGAGGGCAAATTAGATTTGCAGAACAAGGATTTCTAACGTGTAAATAATAAGTGGAAAAAATAATTCAGAGAATTGAGTCCACAATGAATGATTTATTGAGCGATTTTAAGCACTTTAAAATATCATCGAGAAAAAAAAACAATGTCCTCTCTGTGACCCAGGAAGTCTATTTTTCCGCGGTGAACGCGCGTCCCCTTTTAGCAAACGCATCAGCGTTATTAATGAAAATCCGTTATCGATGACACGAGATATTATAAAGAGGTCATTTATCACTTACTTGAACCGCGAAGAGCTAAAAAGAGACTTCCGGTCGATTTAAGTGCGGAAATCCATCAGAGTTTGATAAACATCACATCCACCCGCTTCAATAAACTCATTTTTAATCCAAAAAGAAAAGAAAAACACGAGACTAACCAACAGGTATTGAATAATCCCGACCAAGTGACTCTTTCCAAAGCTTGAAGTAGAATGTTTCATGTAATTAATAACAATATAAAAATCAAATCACTTTGGCTATTTTTTGACAAAGTAAAACATAGACATCATTTTCATTACTGCAAGTCATTCTACAATCAAGACCATCTTGAGGCCAGAATTTATGAATATTTTTTTTCTTTAATTCAAACTAAATGATCGATCGCTCAATTGAAACATTTTTCAACCAGGAATGTCTGCTTTTTTATTCTGTTCATAAGCATGGAAAGACATCGCAGTGTGTCCAAAAGCACTTTTTGTAGACAAAAGTCTGTCTAAAAGCCTGTTTTCAATGGAAATTGATGTTTCTTTCCGATAAGCGCCAGACTTCCAGATAAAACAAGTAATTGCAGGAAATTTACTTAGACAAGATTTTTTTTTTTCAAGAGGACAATTGGAGACATAATATTACAAAGACAATATAAGCAAACAATTATTTTTGAACGAAAATGCTCAAACATATTATGAATTCAAAATTCAGCTGTTACGAAATAACACATTCAAAAAGTTCAAACTGAATATTTTCATCTAACAACAAAATGAACAATATTTTTAAGATTTTGGTTTCACCTGCTTTTAAGTTCTTCATATTGACTAAAGAAGTGCTCAAGTCAATGTAGTGACTATCTAGCGTTAATTTCCAGTAAGTTAGAGTAAGAAAACAAAAATTGTTTTTAATGTTTCAAACTATGAATTTTAATCAAATAATCATTGCGAATCAAGAGAGTTCAAAAATTCATTTTAAAAATTTGGAAAAATTTTTTCTAACTTTAAACTACTGGAAATTATTAAACGGAAAAAGAATTATATTTTCTTGATATAAGAAAATACTTGTTGTCTTAAGAAAATGAACTAGATTAAAGAAACTTGATTTTCTTCATTCAGGTACATTTTCTTGAAACACAACAAATTTTCTCGAATCATGAGAATATTATATCGTTCCAATTCGTAACGATATTATCTTTATTCAATAATATTTTTTTTTTTATGTGAAAAATAGTCCTTGCACTGACTTAGACTCTTCTTCAATCAATTTGAAGATCTTGAAGAAATGGTATATCTGAAAAGTCGGAACACAAATATTGTTTATTTTATCGATGAATGGAAAATATTTTTCTGGTCAAAGTGTTCTTTTGGCCACACTGTGCATCACACCGAATGCAGAGTAAATGGCTTTTAGTCAAAATGTCTGATTAGTATTTTTTTTTTTTTTTTTATTCCAAAAAAGCAGATCAAGACATCGAAAAAAAAGTCATTAGAAAAATTAACCGCTTTCACTCAAACAATTGCCAAGCTTCCCAATGTTACGTGTATTCTAATAGAATATTCCGTCTATTATTAAAATGTTCTCCTTCTCAACAACTTTTGCTCAGATTTGACTAGAAACTTACCTCCTTTTTTATACCTGAGAATTATTGAAAAAAAGTTTTTTGGTATCGGAAATCAATGCACAATAATTTTAAAGAACATTTTTGAGCAGAAAAAGGTAATGAATTCATATTAAGGGTTGTTTTGACATTTCTTGAATATTCATGGAGATAAATTGGCATTTCCAAAAAACCAAAATTACAGGATAATTTTTATTCAACAATGAGGGTTAAAGAGGACTTTACAATAAATACAAGGAACATTGCCTAGCACTTAGAGTGCTGAAATTTCGGTTGAGGGATGCTTTATGATCCCTTGAAGATTTCAACAAGGGAGTCGACATTTCCTAAATGGAAAAATCGATATTCCATAACAATCAACACCATAGGGAATTTTTGATTGAACTATTTGGGACGGAAACTAATTAGCAATGAATGTGGGAAGTATATCCTATTAGTAAATGTTGTTGAAAGTTTTCAAAGGTTTGTTTTAGTCAGGAAAATTCAACTTCATTTCTTCAACCTTTAACAGATTTTAAAGCATCCCTTGAAATAAGTTACATGACTTTGACGTCTGGATGTGTTTCTTAACTTTTTTGCTCGAAATTGATTCCTACACTTATTATAATGCAATTTTTTACCCCAGTTCTTTGATCAAAACATTTTCCATGGCTTTAGCTTGTTTGGAAATGGCGATTTCCTTACCTAAATATTCAAGGGATGTTCAAATGGAAGTGAAAATAAATTGAAATACTTTCAGGTACAGGAGGCTTCCTGCATTTATTTTTAAGTGACTACTTACACCCGATGGCCTAATAAAATAATTTGCTCTTTTTTTTTGTTATTACAGAATTTTCATTCCCTTGCTTGAATAATTATGGGATAATGAAACGACCTTCAAGATGAATATAAACATTCTTTCTGCCAGTAGATGTTTCTCATATTCATTTTCAAGTGATTTTTATACCCCATAGCGTAATTAAAAAATCTGTAATGTTTTTTTTCAATATCGATTTCCTTGCTTAAATGTTCCAGGCACGTCAAAACAACTCCTTGAATAAATTTAACGTCCTCGCTTGCTAGAGGATGTTTTCTCAATATATTTGGAAACCTTTTTTTGAACCCAATAGTTGAATGAAGAATCTCTCGTGGTTTGTATTCTTAGAAAATCTTAATGTCTTCATTATAATCATTAAAAGATGTCAAACAACCCTTAAAATATATTTCAATATTTTTTCTGGTTGTGGACGCTTCCTGCATTAATTTTGAGGGGATTTCTCACTCCAATATGTCAATACAGAAATCGCCTGTGGTTTCAGTATTTTGAAAATATCCGTTGCCCCTTCCTTGGTTTTCATTGCCCGCATTATCCATAATATTCAGTGGGGAGATTATATTGACCCTCGATGGTGAGGGCCACCATTGTGCGCCGAAACGTTTGGTTCAATTAAAAATTAATTGAATTATTCATTCTGACCCTAAAGCCAAAATCAACATCCAATATTATAAACAATTATTTTGAAAATACCTTCTAGCAGATTTTGCCCACATGTACTTTGAAGAGATTTATGACCCTAATAGTTTATTTTTAAAATCTCACGTTGTTTATATTGTTAGAAAATTTTGATTCCTTTACTTCAATTTCTAAAGGATGTTAAAACAATACTCACAATAAATTTAATTTAAACATTTCCCTGCTTCAATCTTTAGGAGATATCAAAACAACTCTTGAAATAAATTTGCCTGTCCCTGTAAGATTTTTTCACCTTTATTATGAAGTAATTTCCCACCCCAGTATTTAAATAAAAGCTAGATGAAAATGTAAAAATATTCCATTATTTTGGTTTTTAGGCAATGTCGATATCCTTGTTTGAATGTGTAGTGAATGTTCGAACATCCCTCAAATACCTTTTAGTTTCACGGGTAAAAAATTTTTCCTCTGAGTGAATCTCATCTACAAAAGGTAAGGATTCTAGCAAGATCTATAAAACTTTTTGTGAGAAGGATAACATTTCAATAATATATGTATTATTCTATTAAGATACATGTAAAAATGGTATGTTTAGACATTTTTTTGTAGAAAACATGCAGTTTTTTAGTAATTTTTCTTGAATCATTATTTTGCGGGTTCCTAGTTATAAATAAATGTACAACCTGACATTCGAGCTAAAAGCCATTCTCTGTACATTTGGTATGGCGTCCTTTCTCAATTTTTGAAAAGTTTAACCTGAATTCAGTTGACTTTGAATTTAACTGAATTTCTTTAACGACATTGCGCGATTTGTGGAAGTCAAGTCTTACTGTATAGTTTAGATTTAGAGAGTAAATTAGATAAATTGCTCTTTAACATAATTAAATCCTTTTTCTTCTAAGATGCATCCACTCGGGATTTGACCTTCACGATTTAATTTAGCTTCCATGTTAACAAAAAAAAAAAATAATTCTTGCATGTATTACGAATATGACATTAGCACAAGCAGCAATTTTTTATCATTATCGATTCTTCATCCCAGATAAAACAAAGAGAAGCAAAGAAGAAGCAGTTTCCGGTAGTAGGCAAATCACGGATGTCTCAAAGAAATCCATTAACCACTCTGTACAAAAAAAGCAAAAGTCGCAGATAAACGGTTAGCAGTGAGCTGGATGCTTTTTATCGTTTCGCCCCAGAACAAGAGTATGGACGGAAAGCCGATATTATAGAGAAAAAAAAAACCTTCTTGCGATTGCCGGAGACTCGACGGTCCACGGTATTATAATTGAATTTGTAATTTATGAAGCTTGCAAGCTTTAGACTCTAGTTTTTGTGTAGGTACACTATGCAAGAGTAGGTCACTTTTACGATCATTTTTAAGGTCATTATGAATGAATATGAGAAATAAGAGAACGTGATTTTGAGCATTCTAACCAAAGACAAGGCATTTGTAATGAAATTTTTAACAATAAGCTGCACTATTAATGGTCAAAATCAATTCATTTAAAATTCAATTTGTTATATTTTCCAATTACGTACTAATGAGTGTGCTTTAGTGACTATTGTTTCTACCAGAAGCGATGACAAATTGGAAAATCAAGTGAGATTAGGAAAAGTACTTTGAGATTGTGAATTAAAAACATTTGAAGCGAATGAACAATGGTCTTTATCTACAGTTTTCGAAAAGAAATAATTATATAAATATATATCGACGTGAATATTTGGGAATGTATAGAATATATCGGAATATTTAGGAATACAAAAAATATGAAGAATATTGGTATATGTGGGAATATGAAAGAATATGTAGAAATATGAGGCGATATTTGGAAATAATAGACAATATTTCAGAATGTATTTAAATTATATATATCAAATTATACATAAAAAGGTACATATTATTTATATATACTTAACTGACAGTTTAATGTCACAAGATATTTAAAGTGTTATTCTTTTGTCTATAAATAATCAAAATCCCTATTTGTTTATCGCAAGCTTCACAGTTTTTCTTCTATTCCCCTCTTTTTGTCGGTTTCCCACTCAAATGCGAACATAGTTGATAGAAACCAATGGAAATGTCTTAATTCTTATTGCTCAAAAGTTCATTGTTTTCAGTAGAAAAGTCTACTAATAAATTTTTTGTTACGATTTTTTATATCCTTTTTTGGTATGAAAGTGAATTATTTTGTCAAAAATTTTACAATTCTGTTCAAAAGTCACTTCTTTGTTGAAAATTCAACTGTTTTGTTGAGAATTCTTCTCTTTGCCTTCGATAGTCAACAATTCAATTGCAATTTTTTTTCTTCTTTGACTTATAAATATGTTTTTGTTGAAAATGCATACTTATTTTGTTGAACATTCACCTTTTTGGTTTGAAAATTCATCTTTTTCTGTGAAAATTTAATCTTTTTTGTTCAAAAATACAAATTTCTGGTAAACAATTGATTTGTTCTGCTTGAAAATTAACTTTTTGTTGAAAATTCAATTGTTCCGTAGAAAATTCGTATGATTGACTTAACAATTGAACGATTCGGTAGGAAATTCAACTATTTGGTAGAAAATTCATGTATTTTGTTGGAAATTTGTCTTTTTTGGAAAAAACCAATTTCGTTGGTTAAAAATTCATTTTTTTGAATGAAAATTCAACTATTTTGTTGAAAATTAAACTTTTTGGTTAAAAAATTACTTTTTCTTTTTATTTAACTGTTTTGTAGAAAATTTACCATTTTTGCTTCATAATTCAACAAAATTGGTATTTTTTCGAAAATTCGTTTTTAGTTTGTAGAATCCAACTGTTGTTTATTTTAAATTAAAGCTTGTTTTTGGAAGCATAGACTATTACATGTTTTGTTGAAAATTCATCTTTTAGGTTAAAAATGTCACACATTGGTTGAAAGGTGAACCACTTTCTTAAAAGTTCATTTTTTTCTTCAAGATTCATAATTTCAGTTGGAAATCGTATTCATTTAATTAAAAAGTAATTTTAAAAACTCAAGATTCAATTGTATTGTAGTAAATTCGTTCTTTTTCATTCAAAAATATTTCTCTTAAATGAAAATTTAATTATTACATTTTTGGTTGAAATTGATCTTTTAGTATAAAAATACAATTATTTAGTTACAAATTTTTGAAACGAAATAAATAAAAACTAAAAATTATTGAAATAAAATTTGGACTAACGTTAAATTCATTGTTCAAACTATTTAGTTGGAAATGTATGGGATTTTTTGGAAAATCCGTCTTTTCAATATAAAATATATCTTTATGGTTGCAAACCAAAGGAAAAGATGTTAACTCGCTCGGCAAACTATCAAAGTTTCGAAATCCCATATTAATTGTATTGGGATCATCATTCTCCTCAACTTGATTCGTACTCTATTTGGTCTTTATTTGGTATCTGGGAATTAGTACCTTTTCATTTGGTTTCTCCGAGACAGAACATTTTTATTTGGACACGTCGATATAAAACATTAAGTTTTTTTTAATCTAGTCGAGCATAGTTCCCCCTAATAAGATTCCTGACGTAACGAAGGTTGAAAGTGAAAGAAAAATCCTCCTGGATATATCTTCTAACGTCGACGCAGATTAATTCCACTTTTCACAAGCTCCTGTAATATTAGTTTCCTTTTTACTGGATTCATAATCTCTTTTAAGGCGAACGTTCCAAAGGATAATTGCTAGAAAGATAAATGATAGAAAGCGGAACAAATAGTTGACAGGGTCGTGCAAATTCTTAGGATTAATTGAAATTTGATGAAAATATGCTGTGTTAATTTCAAACTATTTTCGTATTGAAATTAATAAGTCAAATATGTCCTATTTTATGGACGCTGAAAATTCCAGTAGGGTAAACCGTGGCAAGACAGACGAATTTAGGCCATTGGAAATTATCGGTAAATCGCGCTTTATAAACTGAGACGAATCGAAAAAGCTCGTTTTTTTGTATACATAATTTAAAGAGTACGCAAACTTCAAATTACGGAATTTCCTGTTGTTTTTAATAACTGTTGTAAATTTTCATTTATTGTACACACAGATTTTCCTTTATTATTTCTGCCTTAACATGCACAAGAGCGGCTAATTATGCATTTGATGTTATTACGAGAAAAAATGAAGAACCGTGTAAAGAATTTTTCAAGGTCTCAAGAGTATGAAGAAATTTTTTAAACATTTTTTTGTCTAAAATAATCATTTGGAAGGAATACTAAAAAAAATGTCGTGATATTTCGAAAGATTTGAAAAATTGTAAAAGAAAAAAGAATCTTGAAGATTTGAAAACATTTTATTTTTTATTTTTGCGGAATGTTTATCAGATTTTAGGACAAAGTAGAATCATTTGGAAATATATTAGAAAGATTCAGATGCTTACAACTTTAAGCACAATTTTTAAGAAATGCAAGGAAAAATCAGAGCATTTTAAAAGATATCAAGAAGGTTAAGAAAATTAGAAAAGATTGGAAATTTTAAAAGTATTGAAATTAAAAAGTATTGAAAATAATCATTTGAACACGTCCTATTTTGTGGACGCTGAAAATTGCAGTAGGGTAAACCGTGGCAAGTCAGACGGATTAGAGCCATTGGAAATTATCGGTGAATCGCGCTTTATAAACTGAGACAAAGCGAAAAAGCTATTTTGTCTCGTTTTTTTTTTTTTTTTTTTTTTTTGAACACATAATTTAAAGTGTATGAAAACTTCCAATCACGGAATTGTTTTCAGTAACTTCCATAAATTTTCATTTCTTATACATACACATTTTTCTTTATTTTTTCTACCTGGAGTTAACATGCACAAGAGCTACTAATTATTCATTTGATTTTATTGCGAGAAAAAAATGAAGAAGCGTTCAAAGAACTTGTAAAGGTCACAAGAGCGTGATAAGTTTTCTTGCAATTTTTTTGTTTGAAAAATTTATTTTGAGGGAATATTTTTTGAAAATTCACATTATTTTAAAAGATTTTGAAAATTGTAGAAGAAAAAAGAATCTTGAAGATTTGAAAGACCTTTTTTTTAATTTTGCAGAATTTTTTTAAGACTTCAGGAAAAAGTCGAATCATTTCAAAATATATTGAAAATATTAGATGTTTACAAGTTGACGCACAATTTTTCGAAATTTAAAGACAAATTCAGATAATTTTGAGAGATATTTAGAAGGTTAGTAAAATAAGAAAAGATTCAAAATATTCTAAAACAAAATGTAAATTTCTGAAGATTTCGCATAAAAAGTTTTAAGCCTCAAGACTATTGAGAGGTGTTTAGCGAATACAGATTTCTTCTTGAGATGTTTTGGAAAATCTGGAATGAAATTTTATATTAAAATATAATTTTTTAAGATTTGAAGAATTTCAAAACATGTAATATGATTTCCTAAAATAACGAAAGAGGGTGTAGAGGATTCGAAAGCAAAATTATTCAATCATGCAAGATCACAAAATATCAAAATGTTTTGAAAATTTAAAATATATTGAAATTAATAATTTGAATATGTCCCATTTTATGGACGCTGAAAATTTCAGTAGGGTAAACCGTTGCAAGACAGACGGAATAGCGCGCTTCATAAACTGAGACAAATCAAAAAAGCTATTTTGTCTAGTTTTTTTTGTACACATAATTTAAAGAGTATGGGAACTTCCAATCACGATATTTCCTTTCGTTTTCAAGTAGCTTTCATAAATTTTCATTTCTTATGCACATACGTTTTTCTATATTATTTCTACCTTAACATGCACAAGAGCTACTAATTATAAATTTGCTGTTATTGCGAGAAAAAAATGGAGAAGAGTTCAAAGCATTTTTGAAGGTCTCAAGAGCAGGACCAAATTTTCTTCACATTTTTTTGTTTCAAAAATTCATTTTGAAAAAATATTCTTTAAAACTTCAAAATATTTTTGAAAATTCGAAAAATTTTTAAATAAGAAAGTATTTTGAAGGTTTTCAAGAACTTTTTTTTTTATTTTTACAGAATTTTTTGAAGATTTCAGGAAAAAGTCGAAACATTTCTAAATAGATTAAATGAATTAGATGTTCACAAGTTTACGCACAATTTTTAGAAATGTAAGGAAAAATTCAGACCACGGTGAGAGATATTTAGAAGGTTAAGAAAATTAGAAAAGATTCTGAAGTAGTTGAAAATTTAAAAAGATTGAAAACATTCTGAAATCAAATGTAAATTTTCGAAGATTTCACATAACAAGTTTTTAAGCCTCTCAAGGCTTTTGAGAGGTTTCAAGAGAATACAAATTTTTTGTTTAGAGATTTTGAGAAATCCGGAATGATATTTTATTTTGAGAAATTAATTTTTTACGATTCAAAGATTTTCAGAACATTTAATAGGACTTCCCAAAATATCGAAAGAGAGTGTAGAAGATTTTAAAGCAATATTTTGCAATCATAAAAGATTACAAAATATTGTTAATTAACTGTGTAAGTTCAAGAAATGAAGTTTCAAACACGATTTAACAATGATTCAAAACTTGTAAGTATTTCAATTTTTTAAATGAATATTTTTGAAGATTTTGAATAAGAAGCTTTTTAGGAATGTTTAAAGGTTTCAAGAGAATAGAGCAATGTTCCTCAGATTCCTAGGAAAGTATTTGTTACATTTTTAGTTTGAGAAATTTATTTTTAGAGAATATTGGAGAAGATTTTCAGATATACCGAAAAGAGGAGCTTTTTAAGAATTAAAAGAAAAGACTCTTGAAGGTTTGACGTTGATTTTTTTAAACAAGGCAGGATTTTCATTTAAATTTGAGTAAAAATTCAAATCATTTTAGAACATATTTAGAAGGTTCCGAAAATTGGAAAATATTTCAATAATGTAAAAGGAACTGTAGATTTTCAAAGTTTTGGAATAATGAGCTTCTCAAGAATGTCGAGAAGTTTCAGAAGAATTAACAAAATTCCTTATTTACTTTAAATTCAGCGAAATTCGAATACTTCCAAAAGATATTCAAAAGTTTTGACTAGATTGAAAAAATGTTGAACAAAATATACAGCTTTGAAGATTTCGAAAAAAAAATGTAAAAGCTTTTGAAGAATTTGAAAAGGTTTTTCCAAATTCTATGAAAAATTCGAAGTAGTGTAAAAGATAATTGAGCATTGCAGACCTTTCAAAGAGATTTGAATACTTTGAAACTCGGTGAGATGTCTGAAAATTTTAAAAATATTCATTAATTTCTTCGAAACTTTCAGAGGTCTTAAATATATTTCAAACTTAATCGAATTTTTCCCAAATTTGTGAACGTTCTGTAAAATAGAAACATGTCCTGCAAAATGTTCTAAATTTTTTCCACATACCTCAAATATTATAGAACCTTCCTGAATTTCTACTAAAATCTTGGGAAAATTATATTTATATAATTTGAAAAACGAACTGATGATACTTATTCCATCTTTCTCAAACCTCAAAATCTATCATTATCTTGAATTTATGTGTTTAAGAATTCTCAACAAATAAATAGTGATTCAAAATTTTTATTTTGTATTCAAAATGAACCCCCTGCCTCGCAAACCGTACTTTGTTTGCAAAATATATTTTTCATCCGAAGATTCAAATATTACTTCAAATACGTGACTTTGTAAACCAGACGTAGAAGTATTGTAGTTAAGTGCAGGTGAGAATATTCGACTTAGGGATAAAAAATGCAAACGAAAGTTCTCTAAAGCGCACGCTTCATGAATATAGTACTATCCTTAGCTTGAAGTAATGACACGTGTCTATAAGGCACTGCACGCGAAGCAACAAAGGGTGGATATATAAGTAGAAATTATGCAATAGTACCCTCAAACGTTGGATAAGCCATAACCACAAGAAGTGGTCTTAACTCTTCACTTTACTATCGATCTTCCTCAGTGCTCCACGTATAGCATTATTATTACCTGTCCAAGTTTCTCTAGTTTCCAGAGCGATATCGTTCCACTCCTGTGAAATCGACTCACTTCCTTCTCGGTGGTTTTATTGTTTCATGCTTTTATTGTTTTATATGCAAGTTGAAAAATCAATTTTCTTCAACTCAAATGTCACAATTCAATTTTATGTCAATGCAGTAACATAAAATGCGAAACTTGAACACAAGACAACCTATTTTCTCTTATAATCAGAAATATCGAATATCGAAAATTCTCTAACTCTGAAAAGTTTGATTTTATCGAATAAGATCACGGGAATAAATTGTGTGAATTTTTGAGTAATATGAACAGCCGCACATATAATTTTCAAATTTTGAAAAAAATGTTCTTAAAAATTTTCAAATGCTCTACCTTTTCGAATTTTCATCCCGAATGGCTGGCTAACGAACTTGACTTTCAGTTTAGGAGACTCAAAGAGTATACCAAAGGACAATCGAATCGATCAATTCTTTCGAATTCTTTCAATAATTTTGTCATCAATTCTTGCTTTGCTCACAAACAGACAGACATACATACATACATACAGACAGACAGACCCATTCGTGAAAACCTGTTTTTTGGGTTCCGGGGGTCTCAAAACGTGGACATTTGACAAAAATGGGGGGGGGGGGGGTCAAATTTTACACAAATCCAATACCTTCTCTAGATGAGAATGTACAAATTAATTTTTAACCAAAAAATAATAATTCCTAAATCAAACATTTAATATTTCAATTTTCAGCCAAAAAAGGATCAATTTTCAACCAAAGAGGGATTAGTCGCATTTACAGTAAAAAAATTAATTACGAAAAAACGATTTTCAACAAAATAATGCGATCCTTAAACCGATAAAATGAATTGTTAACAAAGTACTTCATCTTTCAACCAAGTAGTTGAATTTTGGCACAAAAAGATTAAGTACAATGAAATATTCAATAGTTGAATTTTGACCTAATATACGATCCATTTACAGCCAAAAATGGAATACTTAAATTGTCAGAAAAAAACTCGGATTTTTTAGAAAAAAGTTAACTTTCAAGCCTGCGAATATGAATTTCAACAAGAAATGCAATTTTCAATCAACATGAATGAATTTCCAACCAAATAGTCGAATTTCAAACTAAAATTATGGACATCAGAAGCAAAATTATTTTTAGCTGGTGTTCAACATTCAATGAAATAGTTGAATTTTTAAATAAAAAAGACCCTGAAAAAGATCTGCAATCCATGGGTGTAATTCAGAATGTTTTTAAATCTCTTAGAATCCTTCAAAATCCCGTGAAATCATCAAAACCCCCTGAAATCTCTTAAAATCTGCTGAAATTCTCTTAAAATCCTTTACCATCTTAGGAAATCTTTTTAAATCTCGTAAAATCTTTGTAAATCTCATAAAATTATTTTAAACCCCTTTAAATCTGCAAAATCTCATTAAAATTCTCTGATATCTTTCAAAATTCGTGAAAATACTTACTAGAAAAAAGTAGGTAGGTATCTTTTGAAATCCTGTGAATCACTTGGATTCTTTCGAAAATTTGGTGAGTCGCTTAAAATTTGTATATGATATGAATTTTCCTTAAATTCCGTGGAATATATTGCGAAATATTACGAGATCCCTTGAAAGCTTTTAAATCTCTCTAAAATTTTCGAAATCTTTCGAATCCTTGGGAATTTTTCCGCATCTCTTAGAATCCCTTAAGCATGAAATCCCATTAAAATTTTCTAAAATGCTTCAAAATTCATGAAAATACTTTGGTACGCGTATCTCATGAATTTGGTGACTTCTTCCAAAATATTTTGTAATCTCTTAAAATCCTTTTGAATCAGTGATGCATGCTGACCATTTTCAGACAAAGTCGAGAATTTTTAAAAATATATTCACATGGGATGAAAATCTGATGAAGATTAACAATCTGTGATCCCTTCAAATCTTCTGAAATTCCTTGAAATCTCGTCTACAGTGAAAATATTTACTGATGAAAATATACTGATTGAGAAAAAACGTATCCATCAAATCTGCTTTTTGAAAAATCAAAAATTCAATTTTCCAGCAAAACCATACGACAAAAGAGAAAAATGTTGAAATGTAAAATTGTTTACCTTAAAGAAATCAAATAAAAATTTTGAAACCATTTTTCTGTTGATAAAACGCATAGCTTTTGTTTTATTTGTGAGAAATATTATGCAGACAAAAGAATTCTATCTTTCGGATAAACTATGCAAAACACGATAAAATCTGAAAATTGATAATGCTTCCTCTTCCAATGGACTATAAATTCGTTACTAAATATTGTTTACATACCCAGGCGTAATTATGATATATATTTCATATATAGTGTGAAGTATTATATATAATATTTATTTGTTTTATATAAGAAATGTATGAAACAAATGAATATTATATATAATACTTCACACTACATATAAACTATATATAATATTCCTGCCTGGGTAAGATATATAGTTTTTGTTTAACCGTGAAAAATCTCATTAAAAATAAAAAAATCAATTTTTTGATTAATTCATGCAAGGACCAAAAAAATATTTATAAGAAAAATTGTTTATTCTAAGAAGTTTGATAAATTTTGTTAACTCTATTTTTCGATAAGACGCATTTTTTATTTGCGATAAATGACATTAAAAATGAAGAATTCATATTTTTGAAAAATCAACAAAAGATCAAATGAAGTCAGTAAAAAATGAATCAATCAATGACATAGAGTTGATACAAAAGAATTAGATATAGAAAAATTGTAAGATACTATATTCCCTCGTACGAAAAGACGTGAAATTAGTTTCTTTCTATCGGATTTAAGCCATCAAAAAGCGGAACGCAGGTTAAATTTCATTTCCTGGCTTAAATAAGTAAGATTTTTTTTAGAGTAATGAAAAAATTTAATTCATAAACATGACAGGTAATCGGTAAAATTATTATATAAACGTGTTTAAAAGTAGCATACGACGTCTTTATATTTTGTGCGTCACTATCGCTACAATTCAGGTCTGGATAATCTTTTTTTTTAATTGCTTGTAATTATTATATTTCCAAGGCAGACCAGACCATTTTTATTACAGAAATTTAAAAAAAAAACATGGGAAATAGACTTTATTTTTTAAAATACTTTGGTCCCTTTCCGGGTAGGCGTGACACCACCCGATTCGGGTAGTATTTCTAGGTGAATAGTTTCTTGTAGTAAATAACTACAAGTGTGGGCTCACCACACCCGCGACGAGCCAACAGCACGCAGTATTCCCGAACGGTCACCCATGCAAGTACTAAGCGCGCGCAACACTGCCTAACTTCAGTGATCTAACGAGAACTGGTTTTTTCAGCTTGGTATGGCCGTTGGCCATAAATAAATCTTATAAAACCGTTCAAAGTAATGGACAACAAGGTGACCCGACATTGAAACGGTTTGATGGGCAAGGACCGTTCTCAAAACCCATGTAAAAGGTTTTTTGGTTAATTTTACTGACACTCATTTATTTTGTAGTTTATAAAACTATGAAAAAATTCCCTAAAAGAATTTTTATCAATTACGACTAATTTTTTTGGGGCGGGTTCCTTGCATGTTTTACGCATGCCCGCTTTTTGCGAAAAACTTTTCCATTATGAATAATTGAGAATATAAAAAATGCGGACTCTAATATTCGCAAAGTTTAATTAATAAGAAATTACTATGTAATGAAATATTGGCGTATTTAGAAAGGATATTTTTTACATTTACGCACGTTGTAAGAAGAAAGTTTTTGGATGTTCGACAATCGATATTCGACTGTATTGCAACAGGTTTCATAATTTATACTGAATAATAAACTCATAATTCTTTCTCGAAAGTAGGCGAATAACTAAAAATAATATCTGAAACCACTTTTTTAATTTACAATTAAGAATAAAAATCTTATTATTTACCATAACTTTTGACGGACTTTTGATTGAAGAATTATAGTTATTTACTCCTTAACGTTAAATATAAAAAATATATTATTGATAATTAGACATATACATATCCAAGCTACTCAAGACTTTTTGAAAAATTTGAACTATTCTATAAATTAGATGTTTAGTTTTAGGTTAGTTAATAACATGTAACCGCTTAAGTGGCTCAGTTTGTGATTGGTATAAGTTTTTATACTTATGAGTTCCCATGCTTCTTCCGCCGTAAAATGTGTATTCTATTTGCAGATAATTTAACAAAAGAGTAAAGATTTTAATTATTATATGGCTTTTTGAATGCAAACAGAACAATTGATTCTTAATTTTTTCGCCAAATTTCTTAAATTTCTAAATTTTCATGAAATTTTAAAAGTATACAAAAATAAACTCTTTAAGACTGGTAAGCCTTGAGAGTTAACGATAAGAAATGTAGTTTTTCTGTTAATCATAATGCTGCTAATTGTTCAAAACGAGCGCATATATAATATTGCGTCGTAAATACCTATACAACGAAAATTCATATTTTTTCAGGGAATATCAAATAAGCGGGGATCGGTATAACTTAACGTGAAGATAAGATAGTATATAAGCACCTTCACGCTGCAGTTGTTATGAGAACTCTTCAAGAATTTCAAAAGAAAAGTCAAACTTCACTTAACAAATACCAGCTCCTGAATTTTACTTCAAGTTTTAAAGTTTCGAACTCATTTGTAGACATGTTGAAGATTGCTCTACTTTTGATGGCATTTATTACCATCACTGTAAGTATAACTGCATATATATTTTATTTATCGCCAGACATTTTTGTACATGGAACTTCAAAAAACACGCTATCTGAGAAAAATGAACCTCAAGTTGGCGAATGCCATTAGCACGAGTAAAAATTCTTGTTCAACCATATAAAATTTTCCCACTTCAGTCACTTGCGGGTCACATGTTCAATGTCACAAGATAGAGCATACGCGTATATTGAAGAATGGTTTTCCATTCAAACCCCAAAATCGATACGATTTTAACATCTCTTCACAAAAACTTTACTTAGTTCAATAAAAATTACTTCGTAACAAGTGTATATAGGACTAAATACAGACAAGTCGATCATCTTTTTTTATTCAATTACAATTCTTTTTCAGTGTACGATCGACAAGGTTGGCCCTTTCCTTGTGGAGCGTCACATATCATGTATAAAAATGATTTAATAATAAGCTATTGAATGAAAAAATGTTTATTTTGCGAACATCATCAAGTATGAAGCACGAATTTTCACGAATTAATTTTACCATATATTTGCCCATTCCTCAAATTGTATTTCCAAAAGCATATTAAATTCAAATAATAATGAATATATTTAGGGTAATACAATTTTTTCAAATTTATTTATTTTTGTTTATTCTATTCATATGAACAAGGTGGATAGATGTAAACTTTGGCTAGTCGTGAGAGAATACGGAGTCAATGGATGGCTCCTGCAAACAATAAAAACAAATTTACACTCTAAAAAATTTCAGAACTTTCCCTCACTTTGTAGTGGGGAAAAATCCACATTATCTTTGGGGAAAATCACATACCCTAAGATTTGGTGAAGATTCCCTAAAGGTTCTTATAATTCATTAACATTTTTTGGAAAATTTCCTGAAATTGAGGAAATTAGATAATACCTACAATTTTTTGGGAAATTTCACTAAACTTTTGGTTATTCATACAAATGTTTAAGATTATTCCACACAATTTGGAGAATTTAGTGATTCCTACTAAATGCAGGGAATCGCCCCAAAAATAATGTTTGATTTCCCACGTACATTAGGTCAATTTTCTAAAAATTCTTGAAGTATTACCGTATGTTCAGGAAGATATTTTTCCCTAATATATTTGATAAACTAGCACAATATTTAAACAAATGTTTGATTAAAATTTTTTTTCGTTGTGCTTTGCTTTTGTGGGGGTTAATATTAACGAACTATCTACAGTTACGGAAAATTCCGTAATATTACTCTATCACTATACTTGTGTGGTTAGTTTTACGGAAAATTCCGAAAGAGATATGACACACACACACACGCATATTCATTTATTTATATTACCACCTCCAAATATATTTTGCAGATGGCTGCCAAAATTAACTTTACGAGAACTTACTTCTGGTTAAATAAAAACCTAGACGAAAATTATTTCTTTACTGCATGGCCTTTGCATGGAGATGGTGGTGGCAAATATGGTAGTGCCAATGGATCAGATAATATTTATATTAAATGGAGAGTAGACTTCAAGTACGCTGATTCACGTCGTATGCTGGTAATAAAAGGAAAAAAAAATTCGTAATACAGATTATAATGCATTTTATTCTTATTTTTATTCTTATCATCATTACTTTTAATATTGTTTATATCTATAGAAATTTTAGAAACTTGGATATCGCAAATGACTTAAAATTTTTTTAATTTTTCCTATTTCTTCTCTTTTCTGTATATACTATTTATACTATCATACTTTAAATCTAAAATATGTATAAAATTTTTATAAAAGTTATCTAATAATTTTTCAAATTTTTTAATTTATCTGTACAGCCCGAATTTGACCTGGATTATGGCGATAAATTTGAAAAACAATTCTCTGGTTTTAACGTTTGCGAAAAGTACAATCAATTTATCTTACCGGATTTGGCACAGGATTTTTTCAATAAAATATTGGCCAAATTTTCTCGAGACTACCAGTGTCCTATTAAAACAAAGGTGAGATGCAACTGAATAATTTTGTATATCGCAATATACCTTATAAAATACTTGAAATTACAACTGGTCTTATAGGAAACTGTAGTGAGTGCAGGAAATCTACAATGGGAACGAAGTACACCGAAAGATGTGCATTGCAATACCCCTGTCAAAATAACTCTGAAATTAATCTATGAAGTCGGAACAAAGAATTATGGTATTTACTATACATACAAACCGACAAAAATTTTTGAAGCAGTTTACCAAGGAGAGTTTACAGATTGTGAATGATATAATCAGAAATATCTTAGGGGAAACCTTCCTGTAGTGAATACTGTAGTGAATCTACAATGGATAATCATCAATTGAGAGCACAAATAAAAGAAAAATAATGAATTTTATTTTGATTTTGAGAACGTATGGCATCTTAACTTCCAATTAAAATAAATTAATTATGTTACATACTATAATACTTTTAAATAATGCACATCCACTATAGGAAGGTTTTCCCTATATGCTTATGCAGCATTCAGTATTGATGCCCTACAACCACCATTAATGGATGGTATTATAAATATGTGAACTAAATAAAAGCATTTTAAACCAAAGCTTGTTTAGAAATTTTTCGAAGAAGCGCAAAAAATGTTATTTCTAAATTTTGCAGGCATTCCATAACAATTAGTGGAAAACGATGCACTTTTTCTATTCTTATCTCAGTGAAAAGGCTTAATGAGGAAATTTACTTTCGCAGATTTGATCAGCTTCATAGGTTTTCAGACTCACTGATTCAGAGAAAATGAATTTTACTTCGGTGTCTGTCTGTCTTTGTCGTCGTTGTTGGTTTTCAAGCAACGGTTCTGTTTTTATCCATAATTTTTTTTTTCAAATTAAAAAATTACATTTTTCAGAAAATTTATACGATATACGAAAAATACGTTTGAAAGCAAAATTTTTAATCTTAGGAAGATCTACAAATTCTTTTAAACTATTTTTTCATGAAATGCATTGTTTTTGTTTCAATCGTGAAAAATGCTATTAAGATAAAATGTATGAATTAAAAATTTGCATTATAAAAAGTTCTAGAAACTTGTGACAGAAATTTTTAAAATAAGATGCATAGTTTTTGTTTTGATAGTGAAAAATGTGTTTAAGCTATGCAAGGTACAAAAAAATATTGATGATAAAAATTATTTATCTTGAGAAGTTCTATAAATTTTGTTAACAAAAGATTTTTCAATGAGACGTTTCTTTTAATTGTGAAAAATTACACTAAAAATGAAGAATTTAAATTTTTGGAAAAGTTACTAAGGAATAAAAGAAGTCAGTGAAAAATAAATCAACCAATGACAGAGTTAACAAAGTCATAAATATGGCATATTGTTGGTAAAATTATATAAACCTGTTTGAAAATAGCATATGAAGTCCTTATATTTTAAGTAAGTAGCACTTTATAAAATTCAGGTATAGATCATATTTTTTTTTTTTTGCTTATAATTCATATCACTAAGGCAGACCAGATAATTCTTATAATGGAAATAAAAAGAGAAATACATAAAAAACAGAACGCATTTTCTTCCAATACGTTAGTAAAAAAAAAGAATAATAAAATCAAATAAAAAATCTAATTAACATAATACATTTTTTTATATTTCACAAATTTCTTTCATATGATCGCCTTCTTGGTTTCTCGGCGGCGGCGGGCGGCGCACAGTGAGAATAAAATTTCTTTTTTGGTTCAAAATAACGTACAGCCCAGAAATGTTCACGGATTCCGACAAAAAAATTAAAATTGATTAAATAATTTTCGTGTTTACATATTTTATTTTTGCTGTTTCTCGAGAGATTGAAATATTTTTATGTTGACTTTGCTTTTTAAGAATACTTTCAACTGTTCAAGCGAATTGAAATTATTTAATCAATTCAATAATAATTAAAACATGATTGGGTATTCTTGAATTACCGATTAATGATTATTAGTTTTTTTCAACTTTTAAAAAGCGTCAATAAACCGCAATATTACGTAAAATTGAAATTGGTCACGTATGGCGTTTTCTTTGGGGACCCACAAGAGTGTCTTAAAATTATTCAACCCCAAAAATGATGATTGATTCTTATTCTCTAATGAATTTTGAACAATATACTGAAACACATAATTATTATTATTCCCATGTTAAATCAATGGGAAAATTCATGGTCTTTGCGCCACTCCTAAATATTAACCGATTTTGCTCAAATTTGGAGGAAATTTTTTTTTAGACATTCGAACAAAACTGGGGGGTGAGAGCAGACAAATTTGAGAAAAAAAATCTACCAAGTGTAAATAAGAACCATCCTACTAATCACCCTTTAAAAAAAAATCGGTTCATTTTCCAACATTTTGTTATAAATTTCAGTAAATTCAAGATGAATGACACCATTTTTTTCATTTATTAGGCCTGCAAATTAATTCGGTGCATTTACTTTGATGTCTTGTTAGTCTTGGTCAAACTTGAATATTTTCCCGCCCGGAAACAGTTTGAGAGGGAAAGCTTTGAAACACAATATAAAACGTGGCGGCCTTGCGGACCTAACTTAAAAAATCATTAGTACATACAATGCCTCCCTATAAGCATTCCCGATTGCATTCCAATTTTTAAAAATGCATTTGAGACGACCAAAATTATTTGGCCTGTCTTAGGAGAAAGTGCGGTGACACATAAAACGTGTAAAAAGTGGTTCCAGAGATGTCACCAATGGTGATTTCTGAATTGGAATACGAATAGAATGCAGTGTCAAATGCACCTTGTCAGACGCGATTGTATTACCTAATATTTTTTTCAGTGAAGTCCGCAAGACCGCCACCAAAGGCACTAAATTAATTTGTAGTCCTAATACATTGTAGACACTATTTTCAAATCAAAAAGATGATTTTTCAACCAAGTAGGATTTTTCAGTCCATGAAGAAGAAAAAAATTTATCAAAAATGTTGAATTTTCAAGCCAAAAACATTAGCTTTTAACAAAATAGTTAAATGTTCAATCGAACAGTCACATTTTAAACCAAAGATGAATTTTTAACTGAGAAAACTAATTTTCTATTCATAAAGATGAAATCTTAACAAAATACTTAAATTTTCAATAAAAAAGTTGAATTATAAACTGAGAAGAACAATTTTCTACGAGAAAAGAATTTCCAGTGAAATATGTGCATACATTTTTAACTAAATAGTTACATTTTATACCAAAAGAAGGAAATTTTACAAAATTGTATAAATTTTTAACTGAATACTCTAAACAATGACTGTGATGTCAGTCCAGTACACTCTACTTTTAATCATTTTTTTAACATGTAAAAAACATAAGAAATACATATTTTGTTAAAAATTAGTCTTTTCGGTTGAAAATTCATTTATTTAATAAAAAGTTAGCATTTTTATGAATGAATATTCAACTATTCCATTTTCTGTCAAATGGGGTATCTTTTTCGAAAGAAATTTGATCTTCTTGGCTAAAAATTCATCTGCATGGTTGAAAATTTAACTGTTCGTTGAAAATTCATGTTATGGGTGAACAATGCATTTTTTTGGTTGAAGATTCATTATTCTAGATAAAAATTAATCACTATGCTTGAAAATTCAACAATTTCTTCTGTTTATTTTTTTTCTGGTGAAAATTAATTTTCTGATTGAAAATTTTACTATTTCATGCCTGGTTTGACATTTATCGTCTTTAGTTGAGAATTCGGCTGTTTGGTTGAAAATTTCTGTATTTTGTTGAAACTTCGTCTGGTTCATGTTTAGGTGGAAAATTCAATTCTTCTGTTCAAAATTTAACTATTTATTTCAAATTCAGCTATGAGTTCGACAATTCATTTAAAAGTTCAAAATTTGGTTCAAAATTAATTTCTTTGATGGTAACAAATTCAACTATTCTGTTGAAAATGTATCTATTTTGATGAAGATTTGTCTTCTTTCACATTCTCGTCAGTTTTATTATGTAGACAAATGTGACATTTTGTTCACTGCCCTTCACCTGAAACTGACATTCTCAATTACGTGTGTGAATTTGGCAACATTTTTTTCTTCGAGGTTTTCAAATTACCCAAATGGCATTGAGGAAAAGCGACATCAATGCTTTTAAAATTTTCGTGAAATGCCCATTTTCTCGGAAAGAACTAGCAGCAAATGAATAAATTAACGTTTCTGGATTGCAAATAAAGGACCAAATTCATCTTCTAATTAAAATTAGAAATTGTAATTTTTCTAGATAATTGGACCTCCATTAGAATATCTCTAGCATCTTCGCACTCTTGAATTCTAATTTGAAATCAATACGTAAATTAAATATGAATAATTCAACAATTTTCATTTATTATGTAAATTCTTCAGTCTTCAGAATTTTCACCAAATCAGAATATAGATATGGAAAATAATGTTATTTTGTTGACTGAATCATTAATTATTAATAATGAAATTTTTCCTCGCTTTTGCAAAAATAATTGATGACAAAATTATCAATTTTCAGTAAATTTTATATCATATATCATTGAAAAATAGCCTTATTTAAAATCCTTATCAAAGAGTCTATTCAAAATACATACTTAAAAGGCCCGGAAGTCCTCACTATATTTTTATTGTGTTGTAGAAAATATAGTTTTAAAATGTTTGGAATGGAAAAATGCATGAGAATTATTTTATTTTTTCTCCCTAACAAACAGAAAAGAATATTTTCCTAATATATTTTCATACTCAAATAAGAGTTCTTAGGTAGCACATTCTTCTTTAATTTTCTCAAAACTTTATATTCAAAAACAACAACAAATATTTAATTTATTGTTATAAATCATTTTTTAACAAGATAAATTTTATTAAGGTATGCCTTTTTATCGTTTTTCACAAAATATGGGCGTATAGAAATAAGTTCAAGAAACGTTTCCGCACCTTTTTTTGGCACGTTCTGGTAATTTACGAAAATGGCTTTCCACTTCAGATGTATGTTGCGGCGTCGCCAAATGGAGCATAGTGTATGCTGCATTATGCGTTTGGCGAATTTTCAAACTTGTATTCACCAATGTCGGCAGACACCCGAAACTCGGAAATTTTTCCAGTAAAAGTGCTTAATTTGAGAACACGATGGCAAAAATTAAAAAATAAATAGAGATTTTCATATTTACGAAAGTAATAAAGTCGGTTTGCCAACACCCTGCATTTCCTTCTACCCCTCCCTATACCTCTTTATCACTTCCCACCCCTCATTTTCATTCCCCTACACCCTTTACTTATTATTTACTTCCATTTCCCTACTGCCTGTCCCCATCAATAATTTTCATTCCCCTACTTCCCCACCTCACACTCTTTTCCCCCTACTGCCCCTTCACCAATCACACTCACTTCCATACTTCTCATACTTCCCTTTTACACCCTTCTCATACTTCCTTTTGCTTCAGCGTCCTTCCAGCAACATTTAAAGGGCGATGGTCAATTCCGCCCTGGGTACCTGCGAACGGTTCCCCCACTACACGGCTTCCCCTCACTCAGCCGAACTGCTGCCGCCGAGCCTGGTGATACGTTATTTGAATTAAAAAATTGAAAATTAAAGAAGAAATTTTCAAGTTTATGTGAAATTTTATGAACAAATTTTTCAGTAATTTTATGAAATACACTGCAGTAGCTTTAGTTCATTCATTGGCTGAAAGTTGGCCACATTCGAAAACTTATTAACGAACATCATAGTTTGTTTCTCAAACAATCGCATTCCTCAAAATTATTCCTAAATAATATTGCACTCCCATTCCAAAAGAATGAGTAGTGTCATCCTTAGCTCAATTTCGAAACTCATTAACAAACATACATTTTTTTACAGCTTTAACAATTTGTTTATGAAAGTGAATTGAAAATACTATTTCAAAACATAAAAAGCATAATATGGAGACAATCTCGAAAAGGTTGTTTTTTTGAATCTAACTTTAAAATTTTTCAACAGAGACCAAAACGGAAAATTGCATTTGCTTAAGTGTCGAAAAAAAGTTAAAAAGTGAATTCGGCAAATTTTGAAAATAATTATTCCTTCTTTCAAAAATAATACGCTTGATATTACTGTCTCATTATATAGATTACTGTCTTGTAGTATTCACTACTGGCACTTCTGTTTTCTTTTTATTAACTTAGGCCTCAAACAAAACAGACTAATTTTCAAACAAACAAAAAAAGGAATTTTTATGAAAAGAGTTGAATTTTTCACGAAGAAAGATTTTTCAGTCGGTAAAGAAAAAAAGTCGGACCGAAAATGTTTAATAATTCAACATGGAGGAATCAATAGGAAAATGCATACATTTTTGAAATTATATAATTTTAGGCAATTTTAAGCTAGAAACATAAATTTATACATCAAAATTTGTTCTAAAATCTTTTTTAATATTCGCTTAAAAATTTGTTTCAAAAAATCATAAAAAAATTTTCCAGGAATCTAATGCAAATGTCGTTATTTATTATCTTGGAACTTGAATTCTTTCTACAATTTTTTTTTTAAATCCGGCAAAATGAAACAATAGCTTCAAAACCTTCCAGATTCTATTTTTAAATTGAAAAAAAAAAATCAAATTCATTTGTAGTTTTCCGAGGAAACTTTTCAAAACTTCTAGATATATTTAAACCTAACTTGATTCTTTTCGAAATTATTAATTGTTCAGTTAGTATTTATTATTCAAAAATGTCTCTTATCTACTTAAATATTCTCTTCACATTAATTTTCAAAAATAAAAGATCATTGTAAGTTATTCCAGCAAAGTTAAAAAAATTTTCTATTTTCTCAAAACCTTTAGGGAACCTTAGAAAGCCTTACATTTTATTTCGAAATCTTCGGAAATCTAATTTCAGTGTTTTATTTTTCGGAACCTTTTCCAGTTTTAAATCAAGTTTAGATCTTCCAAAAACTTCTAAATATATCTTAAACTTACTCGAATTCTTTCCAAATTAATAATACACTAAACATTTTTTCAGTTTCTAATGCAAATCATTTTTTTTGGGTTGAAAATTAATTATTTTTGACCTTAAATTCAACTATTCATGTTTGGTTGAAAATGCATTTCTTCT
This sequence comes from Andricus quercusramuli, assembly GCA_932178445.1. NCBI lineage: Eukaryota > Metazoa > Arthropoda > Insecta > Hymenoptera > Cynipidae > Andricus > Andricus quercusramuli. The sequence goes on along the minus strand of CAKNXH010000033.1, from coordinate 486,881 downwards.
GTTGAAAATTCAACTGTTTGGTTAAAATTTGTTTGCTTGTTAAAAATACATTTTTGTGGTTGAAGACTCATTATTTTAGTGAAAATTTCATTTCTTTGGTTGAAATTTTTACCGTTCTGTTGAAAATTTGTTTTTATTTAGTTAAAAATAAACTTTTTAACTGCAAATGTAATTACTCAATTTTTGCTTGATAATTGATCGTTTTCAGTTGAAAATTGATATTTTTGTATTAAAAATTAAATTTTTTTTGTTCAAAATTCATATCTTGGATTTGAAAACTGAACTGTTCTGCCAGAAATTCGTCTTTTTGGATCGAAAATTTAACATTTTGGCTGAGTCATTAGGATATTTTATTTCTCCCTTCGCGTGCCACCAATAACCGTACATAGAACTTTCGAATCTTCAAAAAAAATGGACTCAAAAATTTTCAAATGTGGTCTCTTTTTGAATTTTTATCCGAAATAGCTGGTTAACGAACTCGTTCTTTCTTTTTAGTTCATAAATAGGTGTGCCAAAGCAGTATCCAATTTGATCAATCTTTAGAAAGTAATCGTGCCTACACAATACTATAGACAGACAGACAGACAGACTGACAGACAAACAGACAGACACCTTCGTGAAAATCGTTTTTTCTGACTCAGCAGGTCTCAAAACGTGGAGATTTGATGAAAACCGACAATGCCAAATTTTACATCAAACTAATACCTTCTCAATAGAATGAGAATGTCACAAAATTACGAATTACGACAAAAGTAGATTTTTTCTTTTTTCTTCGTTTATCTTCGTTAAAAATTTTTTCTATGAACAGAATTTCCAGACTTTATGTATGGAGTTAGTTGAAAAGAAAAGAATATGACATTGTTAAGTTAATTGTTATGAACAAATTAACTTAACAAATAGTCTACACTATGGATTCTTCATTTGCAAAGTGAATTTTCGCGTCAAAATCACTCAATTTAATGAATAAAATAATACCCGATCATAAAAATTTGACATCCGATATTTTTTATTAATTTTATAAACAAATTATATAAACAAATGCCTAGCGTTGACACTTGAAAGCACAAAGAAATCGTTTTTTCTCTCAATTCCCAAAAAATTATATTGCTAGTGATATTCAATCATGGAAAAATATCATTCGATACTTTTTATCATTTTATCAACAAATTATATAAACAAATGCCCAGTGTGGACATTTAAAGGGAAAAAGAAATCTTTTCTTCTAATTTTTCTTTAATGATGTCGCCAGTGATGTTAAGTAATGGCAAATTAGCATCCGATACTTTCTATTAATTTCATAAACAAACTATCTAAATAAATGGCCGGTGTAGACATTTAATGGTAGGGAGAAGTCCTATTTTTCTTTAGTTTTCCTCAAATGAAGTCGCCAGTGAGGTTTAATGATGGAGAATTATCTTCCAATATTTTTTATCAATCTTGTGAACAAATTATTTAAATAAATACCTGTGTGGATGTCTAAAAGCAGAAAACATTCGATTTTTCGCAACTCACCTTAAATTATGTAGCCAGTGATGTAATTGTTTGGTAATTTTTGTTTCTTTCAACGCCAAAATTCACTTTGCAAATGAAGAATCCACAAACCGATAAACAAAAAGAACGAAAAACAAAACATTTTTTTCACTCTTTCCTTTAACATAAAATTTCAAACAAAAAAGATAAAACATCAGACCACATGAATCTCTTCAGATCTTAATTCTGAATTTTTCGGAAAAAAATCTAAAATCGGTTAAAAATTGCCAGTTACAAGTTATTTTGAACCTCGTTTTTTGATTTCATCCCATTGTGCAGCTCTGCCCGTAAAGTATTCGACGTTCTGGTGTACGAGGAGTACGAGTTAATTCTTGTTAATGGCAATGGTATCCCCTTCAAAGTACTCTTCTTTAAAAGCCACGACTTTCTTTCAGCGATCCTCCCACTCTCGGAAGCAATCTTCGAAGTCACCTCTCAGAGTAGCTAACAACTGCTTCGTCGCATTCTGTTTTATTTTCTCTTGTCTTCTAATATTTTTTCTTTGAGAGGATACTTTAATTTAGGAAACAGCAAGAAATCACAGAAAGCCAGGTCAGGACCGTATGGGGGCTTCCGAAGTTTTGTAAGTTTACGTTTCACCAGAAATTTCTGCGTCAGCTGCGATAAATGTGCGTGTACAGTGTGACTACTTTTAAATCGCCTCACCACTTTTTAATTTAAGTATCACTCATATATGCATCACGCAAAACTTCTCCCATCATAACTGTTGCTTTCAAACATGTTATGTTATGCTATGTTTTGGACAAAATTTAATGCACACTTTTTGTTCGGTGCGCTCCGTCATCCAGGAATGCGACGCGTACGTGGTCTGACATTCGCGCAACTGCTTACACTGGCCGAATGAAGACTCGCAGATCAGTGTCACTTAGTAGGTTGCCTCACACAGGACCCCCTAAATGTTAGTTACATTTTTTTGACAATAGCACAACTAGGTACAAAAATAGAGCAAAAGGTCGGATACCTTCCGGATAGAATTCCTTTGCCATAAATGCCAAAAACAGCAGCAAATTCATTAACCACAAATATTTTTTTATGTTTTACACGTATAAAGCACAAAGATATCTATGAACCGAAAGCCGCATTAATTAATTGAGATAACAAATGCCTCGTGATGCTTTTGCGATTGGACAGTCTGACATTTTCCAATTTGTACCCGCTGGTTACCAATTATCCGTACTTTCGTGTGGCAATAATGCCTTCGTGGCACGTTTTTTGCTCTCTATCTAGCTACCCAATCCCCCCCCCCCCTGAAAAACACCCTCACCCACACAAACAAAACCAGTCGCGTCGCTATTAATGATGGATGGTAAATTCTCTCGATTTCTCGTTGTACCATGCAGAATTATTCTATGTCCTGCACGCGCCAACTTTGCCGATACAAAAGAGAATTGTGGTGGTGGGGGAGGAAATGACGAGTGCACTCGTAACTTTTCTGAATGAGGTTAAATTAGACTCCACGGTGGATTATTCGTTCGTTTCAATTTGATTATTTATGGTTGTTTGCTTATTTGTGGTGCAATTTAACATACGTCGTAGAAGCATGGGAATATCTAGATATGATATTGTTTATGTTTGATGGAATCCAATCCTCTTTTTGCTGTAAAAAAATCATACACTAACAAGGGGATCTACAGCTTTTCAAATTTTTTTAAAAATGTATACTTCTCCCAGTTATAGGTCATTACTGAAATTGCAATATGCTTACGGAATTTCCGGATATGTTTTTGTTTCATTTTACGTTCATACAAGCAAATGAATTCGTTGAATTTCTGAAAATAAGGCTCATTTTCAGACAATAGAGAAACTTTCCTACCATAGACATGAATTTTTAATCAATGAAGGCAAATTTGCAACAAAATCTTAAAATTTTCAACAAAAATTTTTGATTTTAACAAAATAGTTAAAATTTCAACTGAATAGTTGCATTTTTTTGATGATAGATTAATTTTCTATCAAAAGTAGAATGTTCAGCTAATTGAATTCAACAAAAAAACGCAAATTTTTAACGAAGTAGTTGAACTCACATCCCAAATGATGTATTTTCAGCAAACGAGATTAATTTTCTATTAAATGAATTGTTAAAAAAAAATAAATGAATCTTCTACAGAATAGTTAAATTTTCAACTTACGGAGGATTCATTCACAACCAAGAATCGGATAGTTAAATTTTCAGATGAGAAATTTAATTCAGAATCAAACAAGTGCAGTACTGAATCAAAAGTTAAATCTGAAAATAGTTTCTTTGTTCACTAAATAATTTATTCTCCTTAACAAACAGTTAGATTTTCAACTAAAAATATGAATCTTCAAAAATAGTTATTTTTTAACTGAATTGTTTAATTCTACACCTAATTGTTGAACTTTCCGCCTGACAGAAAAATGAATTTTCTATGAACCAATTGAATTCTTAACCCAAAGCATACGAATTTTCCAGAAAAAAATTAATTTACGAACAAACAGTTGAATTTTCAACTGAGATGATGAATCTTTGGAGAAAGGAGGGAATTTTTTCACAGAGAAGTTCAACTTTGAATTAAACAGTTTATTTAAAAAAAATGTAAAAATATAATAATTTTCAACAAAATATATAAAAGTTAATATTTCGAGTATTTCAACCAAAAAAAAATTTCAATGTCAAATCTAAAAAAGTTAAATTCAATATAAAAAGATGTATTCGGAATGAAATAGTCCATTTTTCAACCAAAATAGATTACATTCACCAAGCACTTGCATTTTTAACCAGAAGGGATGAATTTGGAACCCAAAAGATTACGTAAATTTTCATGTACAAAATTCAATTTTGAACCGAAAAAACGTAATTCTGAAATAAAGGTTGAATCCGAAAATAAATAGTTTCATTGTTAACCTAAAAATTTATTTTTTCCAGCAAATAGTTAATTTTTCTTAACAAATAGTTCAATTTTCAACTAAAAATATGAGTTTTTAACACAATGTTTAATTTTTGACCAAATATTTTAATTTTCCACCTAATTGTTGAATTTTCAAAAGAAAATAAACAGAAGGTCTCTATGAAACATTTGAATTTTTAACCTATAAAATACGAAGTATTAAAGAAATTGGTTGACATTTAAATCAAGTAGTTTATTTGTCAACCAATAAGATTAACTTTTTAAAAAAGAAGACAAATTAAAAAAAATCATAAATTTTTAATTGAAAAAGATCGATTCTCAATGTAAAATTTCAAACAAATAAATTTTTAGCAAAGTAGTTAAATAAACATTTAAAGAGATGAATTCTAAATTTGAATTACTAATCTACCAGAACAAAAAACCAATTTTTAATGAAAGAGTCTAAAATTCAACCAAATACCTAAATTTACAATGAAAAAACTTGATTTTTCAACTGCAAAGATTCATTTTCCACCAAAAAAGGCGAATATATAACAAAATAAATGAATTTTGAAAGAAATACTTCAATTTCATCCTAAAAAAGATTGATTTCAAAGCAAATGGTTGAAATTTCAACTCAAAGAGATGAATTTTTAACCAAAAATGAAATAGTTAGATTTTCACTTGAAAAAAATCAATTTCTAACCAAAAATGAAACGAATTTTCTACAAAATAGTCAGCTAATTCAACGCAAGAGATAAATCTTCAAACGAGAAAATTAATTTTTAACAAAGTAACTTAACCTTCAACAAAGACGTTGCATATTTGAGCAGAAAGGTGGTTTTCTAACATAGGAGTTGCATTTCAAAAAAAATAATTGAATCTTCAACCAAATAGTAAATTTTTCAGCCAAAGGAAATGAATTCTGGTTCAAAAATATAATGGTTGACTTTTCAATGAGAAAAAAAATGAAGTTTCAACCAAGAATTCTTGAATTTTTGAATTCTCTCATTGGGTTCTATTCATTCAGTTCACATTCAAGCAAAAGAACGAGAAAAAGGTAAAGTTTCTTTAAAAAGGGTAAAAAATAAGAATTATTATGAAAAAGGGAAAATGAAAATAATGTTACTAATATTGAAATTAGAATTATGTTCTCAAATAAAATGAAGAGTTTGAAGAAAATAACTTAAAGTATTCTCATGCTTCTATCGATTAGTTTGAACTCATTATTTATTGTTATATTGCAGGTTATATAAGATTAAATTCATATTTTGGAATCAAATATAGGAGGAAGGTGAGCCAAAAATCACTAAAAAGAGCGTCACGTAAAATGTGGACGCTTCCTAAGATCCAGTGGTAGCCCTCCGAGTTTGTAAGCAGAAAGTCTGGGCTCGATTCCTGGACCTTTTGTTGAATTTTTCCTATGAAAGAAGATATTATATTTTCCTTGACTATTCATTTCACTGAAAAAAATGTAAGATTTCTATTATTTTTTTCAATGAATTACGACAGAGTAATTAAGAATCAGACTAATGGGTAAGTGTGATATCTGTTTTTTCTTTTTCATTCTGAAATACGAAAAACTCTTAAGACTTTGAGGTTTTGTGAAAAGGTTAATGAACCTCCTTTTGGAATAAAAAATGTAAGTAGATAATAATAATAAATATTTTGGCCTCATTTAATTGATCGTAATATTCAAATGCAATTTAAAAAATGATATAAAATGTAAGAAGGAGGAAACGATCCCAGAGTTTCTTGATCTGAACGAAAGTTGAAAGAAATTTGCATCCGGTCCATTTAACATTTGTGAAGTTTTTAAAGCCATTTTTTCGATGACGGCCAAGAAGCGCATCTTATAAATCAAGCATATTACAAGTTTGGTAGTGATCTGTTATTGAAAGGAAAAAGAAATATCATGGAAATCATATATATCAGCCATAATTTTGATCATATTTTTCCTGTTGATGATTCTAATACTAATTTATTTAAATTATTAAATTTTTCAATTAGGAAGAGAGAACAATCTAAACAATTTTCAGAAATTCCTAAAAATTGCTGAAATTCAATACCTAATTTTTTTTTTAATTTAAAATAAAAAGAAAAATATCTCACAATAAAACTGCGATCAAACTATGTAAACTCAATTTGAAGAAATCTTAAGTTATTCATAAGCAAACCATGCAGATTGGAAGAAATCATGAAATTAGTTAGTTATTTTATCCAAATAAGCAGGAAAATGAACTTTGAATTTATTGAAAAGGAAACAAATACAGGGAGTTAACCTTTTCGAAATAATAAGAGAGAAGTATAAATAATGACAATAATAGATACATTATTGTACTGTACAATAATGGGGCCATTATTGTACTGCTCCCACCACTGACCCATAAAGGGATACTTAAGTTCCTGAAAACAGGCACGTAATACGGACGAATAATGCCTGCCTTGTATAAAATTCTTTATCAAGAAAAAAATCAGAGGAAGAGATAATTCATGGAGATGTTATTTATAAAGAGAGAATTTGACAAGGATATCAATTTAAAAAGGGACTTCTCAAGATATAGCGAAGTATTGATGGAGTAATTAATTGGTTATAGTAATTTTCTTTGACTAGATAATAGTAAGAATTTCTTCTCTATTACACAATCAACTTTTTTATAAATAATTTTGATTACATTAAACTTAATTAATTTTTGATTATTACTGATTGAAATATTTTCTTCAGAGTTATAATAATTTTTTCATACCTTCAGTTATTCCCTATAAATAATCCCTGCTGATGAGGTCTAAAATGACCTCGAAACATATTCTTCCCCTCGTAGTATGAAAAGAACGGAGAAAAGAAAAAGTTGGAGGTCCATCAGATCTCCGGGTTTTGAGACTTCCTGAGTCAGAAAAAACGATTTTTACGAAGGTGTCTGTCTGTATGTCTCTCTGTCTGTTCGTCTGTCTGCCTGTAGTATCGTGCGAGCACGATACATTTCGAAAGATTGATCAGATTGGATTGGGCTTTGGCACATTTTTTTATGGCCTACAAAGAAAGAACGAGTTCGTTAACCAGCTATTTTGGATGAAAATTCAAAAAGTGGGCACATTTTTCTTCATTATGTTATTCTTGTCTCTAATGAGCCGGGACGTGAAGTCGCTCAGGAATTTCGTTTTTTAATTATGAATCTTTTCCCTGCTTGTTTTTCAGAAATTATTCGTGATAAAATAGAAGTCTCTTCAATCTCAATTTAAAAACATATATTTTTATATTATTATCCATTCAAATAACCGACTGACTTCTGAGAGTGCTACAGATGGACTGATTTTTGGGAACAAAGGGCAGAAAGGGTCGAATGACACTTGCGTTTCATTTTTTCTCTTTTTCTTAAGTTTGACCGTTGCAGATTTTGAGTGTTTCAAGATTTTTCAAATACTTTCGGATTCGTAAGAGTGAAAACAAAATTCTGGAAATACTGCGCAGTCCTGGATTCATTGGAAACAAATTCTTGAAAAATGAGTAAAAATATTATTATACAATTCAGTAGGAAGTATTACAGTAATCCTTGAAAAATGAAATTCCTTTGAAACCACTGAAATCAATAAACTTCTATTCCAAAGTTTCACTTTAGCTACGCGGTTTTAAAATCGTCTATTGAATAAATCTGCACACATAAAAAGAGTTCATAGAAAAATAATGAAAATTTTAAAACTTCTTTTAAAATCTTCTGAAAATTTTCTTTTAAAAATTCTTTCCCTATTTTTAAATAAACGACTGACTTCTGAGAGTACTAGAGTTCTTCAAAGCCGACAAGGAGAACTTAAATTATTTGAAGATACCCCCCCCCCCTCAACCTAACCAAACATGGGGGGAAAAAATGTATTTTAGCAAAGATTACTATAATTTGGTATATAATAGAAAACTCATCTTATTTAAAACAGGTTGTAGAGTCTTCCATTTCTTGTCGTTTTCCAAGATTCACTTTGGTTACGCGGTTATAAAATCTTTTATTGAATAAAACTGCACACATAAAAAGAATTTATAGAAAAATAATGAAAATTTTAAAAATTTGTATTTTGTATTCAGTTCCTTCCCTGTTTTCAAATAACCGACTGACTTCTGAGAGTGCTACAGATGGACTGATTTTTGGGAACAAAGGGCAGAAAGGGTCGAATGACACTTGCGTTTCATTTTTTCTCTTTTTCTTAAGTTTGACCGTTGCAGATTTTGAGTGTTTCAAGATTTTTCAAATACTTTCGGATTCGTAAGAGTGAAAACAAAATTCTGGAAATACTGCGCAGTCCTGGATTCATTGGAAACAAATTCTT